>CM055956.1:90936309-91026309 GCA_029490685.1 Schizonepeta tenuifolia
ATGATTCGATCAAAGGACAACATGCCATCTCACTCTCTTCATTTTCGAAAAAAAATAAAAATGATGGAGCAAGGATTTGTTCGGTTCAAATGGAAGATGAAGTTCTTACCTTTCGTAATACGGAATCGGATTTGGAATTGATCGGTGGATGAAAGAGTTAAGCACTTGAGGAAAGCTTGGAGTGGAGCTTTAATGGAAGATGATGAAGAAAAAATGAGAGGGAGAGAAGTGATGGTGCTGGCGGTAATGAGGGGAGGTGGGAGAGAGAGTGGTGACTCATGGTGTAAGACATATAAATTAAGAAAATATCCTACAAAGTTATGGTGACTCGCTAGGGGTTGTTTGGTGCGAACAATTAGACGATAATATCTCGTTTCCGGCTTTTAAACGTCATTATAAAAATCGAGAATTACTTTTTTAGTTGGTTACAAATTCGACGAAATCTAATTCGTCCGTTAGATTGGAAATAATTTACGTACTCGGAAAACCTAATTCGTTTTTCAAAATCTGAGAAAAAGTCGGGACATAAAAACTAAATTTCTCCGGTGAACTCGTATCGAAGAAAAAGTGAATGTAAATTCTGACGGAATTTAATTCTGAGCTTCGGACGAAAAAATCTATCGGACGCAAAAACCCTACAGTAGTCGTTCGCCCAATTTCTGGAAATTATTTTCTGAAACGGATTTCACCGCAAATCTTAGAATTGAAATTCATGATCTTAGGCGTGCAAAGCCATAATTATTATTAACTTTTATTTTTAAAGACAGTAGAAATTATCGGGGTATTACAATATCAAATAGTTATAGTGGACATCATATTTATGAATGGAATATAGATGGCTTTGTTAATCAACAAATACATAACACGGTACATAGAATGTTGATGTATTCAACTATTTGTAAAACTAATGTAATACCGATAAAAAGATAGCAAAAATGATAACTTCTGGATTTACAGAACAATTGAAAGGATGGTGGGATAATTATTTAACCCAAAATGAAAGAGATAATATATTAAATGCTGTGAAACAAGAAGGAAATAATATAAAAGAAGAAGCAGTATATACACTAGTCATTAATATTGTTGAACATTTCACAGGTAGGTATACAGAAGATAGTGAAAACATTTGAACACTCTTGCAAAATTTTAGGTGTAAAACACTTACAGATTTTAGATGGTATAAAGATACTTTTCTTAGTAGGGTTCTAGAACTCCCTGAGTGTAATAGTACTCATTGGAAATCTAAATTTATAGATGACCTTTCTAGCTTATTTGGTGAAAGAATTAGAAGAATATTAAGACAAAATTATAATACTATCCCTTATGAAAGTTATACTTATGGAAAATTAATAGGGATATGTATCCAAGAAGGATTAGCTCTTTGTAATGAAATAAGACTAAACCAACAGATAATATGTATCCAAGAAGGATTAGCTCTTTGTAATGAAATAAGACTAAACCAACAGATAAAACGCCAAAATTTGGTAGAAAAGAAACAATTAGGACAATTTTGTGATCAATTTGCCGTAAATAAAATTCCATCTACAAATAAATAAATTTATAAGAATAATAAATCTTATTACAAAAATAAGAAAAGAAAATACTCTAAAAAGAAAATAGAACAAAAGAAAGAAAGAAAAGAAAACAAAGAAAGAACGAAATGGGAAAAAAGGAGATTAATAATTTGTAAAAAATGTGGAAAATTTGGTCATTATGCAAGAAATTGCTGGACTAAAAAGAAGATTAATAATCTTGAAATTGATAATAATATAAAAGAAACTCTTTTTAAAATATTATTAAATTCGGATGAAGAATCAGAATCTGAAGAATGTGAATTTTCCTCTAATAGTGAAGCTGATAATGATCTAAAGATGTTAGAAAATAAATCTATTATATCAGATTCAGAGTGAGAATGTAAACCAGGTATGCTTGGTCAAACTTGTCAAAAAGATGATATTAATAATATAGAAGGAAAGGGATTTTATAAAATTCTTTCACAATTTCAAGGTTTAAATATAAATGTATTGACACATAGTAATATAATGGATCTCTTAAAAATAATTAAGGATCAAGAATTAAGATCTAAAATTATAGATCAAATGGAAAATACTCCAAGTACTTCTAATAATTATAATAATAAAAATAAATAATTTAAAAAGGAAATATTGGGTCCAGAAGGACCATATATGATGTCAGAAGTTTATAAACGAATAAAACAAAAGAAAATAGAAGAAAATTTTACTTCTATGAATGATGTCATAATAGAAATTAATAATTTGAAAAAAGAAATACAAAAATTAAAACATGAAAATAGAAGTTTAGATTATAGAATATCTAGATTAGAAGATTCTCCAAAAGAATTTATAATTCCTTCAAAACAAGATCTTGATTATACTGAAGTAAATGAAAACTTTTTATCTACATTAGAAATGGTAATATCACAGAAATGGCATATAAAAATTACTCTTTTAATAGATAATTATTATTCAAAAGAGTTTATAGCTCTAGTAGATAGTGGAACAAATTTAAATGTTATACAAGAAGGATTAATACCTACTAAATATTTTCATAAAACAACATATACATTATCACATATTGGGGGTAATAATTTACAAATTAGTTATAAATTATCTAAGGCGAATGTGTGTATTAATAAGAAATGTATTCAAACAAATTTTTTGCTAGCAAAAGATATTACTAATCAAGTTATACTTGGAACACCATTTTTAGCAAAAATATATCCAATAAAAAGGATAGACAAAGAAGGGATATTATGATCCTTTGAGGGAAATGATATTTTCCTAAAATTTAGAATTGAACCTTTTAATAAAGTATTACATGAAATTTATGATAATATTTCTTCAAAAGAAAATCAATTATATTTTCTTAAACAAGAACTAAAAATAATTACTATAGAAAAAAAAACTTCAAAATCTTAAATTACAGGATAAGATAAAATTACTTGTAAATCAATTTTCAATAGAAATTTGTAATGATCACCCTAATGCATTTTGGGATAGAAAGAAACACATTGTTTCTCTTCCATATGAGAAAGATTTTGATGAAAAGAAAGTTCCTACAAAGGCTAGACCTTGCCAAATGAATTCAGAATATTTAGAATTATGTAAAAAAGAAATAGATTCTTTATTACAAAAAGGATTAATAAGTCCTTCACAATCTCCTTGGTCTTGTACAACTTTTTATGTTAATAAACATAGTGAGCAAGAAAGAGGTGTACCTAGATTGGTAATAAATTATAAACCTCTTAATAAAGTACTAAAATGGATTAGACATCTTATTCCAAATAAAAAAGATTTATTAGATAGACTATAAGATTCTATAATATTCTCAAAATTTGATCTAAAATCAGGGTATTGGCAGATACAGATTAATAAATCTAATAGATATAAAACTGCTTTTAATGTTCCAATAGTACATTATAAATGGAATGTTATGCCATTTGGATTAAAAAATGCACCATCTGAATTTCAAAAAATTATGAATGATATATTCACTCCTTATAGTGAATTAATAATTGTATATATTGATGATATCCTTGTATTTTCCAAGGATATAGAAATGGCATTTTAAGCATCTTAGAATATTTAAAGAAATAATAATAAAAAATGGTTTAGTAATATCTAAATAAAAAAATATCTTTATTTCAAACTAATGTTAGATTTCTGGGACATAATATTGAAAAGGGAAATATAATTCCTATTAATAAAAGTATTGATTTTGCTAATAAATTCCCTGATGAAATTATAGACAAAACTCAACTTCAGAGCTTTTTAGGAAGTTTAAATTATATTTCTCCCTATTATAAAGACCTTGCAAAAGATATTGCTATATTATATGATAGATTAAAGAAAACACCAAAATCTTGGTCACAACAGCATACTAGCTGTTAGAAAAATAAAAGAAAAGGTTAAAATTGTCACAGCCCCAAATCTCGAGGGACGGCAGAAGCCGGGGTGCGACTGGGGTTGGATTAAAGAAGCGGGAAAGAAGGGGGAATGAATGAATAGACATACATACATAACATCTTATCTTTTATGAACAAACTTTATTAACGAAAGAAAGAGTTAATCTCGAAAGATTACTCGAGAAAGTACTTCAAAAGCTTCTAAGTTATATTACAGAACTTAGACTACAGTGTTAAAACACAACATAAAAAAGAAGAGTTTAGAGTCTAGCAGCGGAATTGTGAACTATATACAAGTCTTCCTTAATCCTTATTCAACTCTAACTCAACCAACGCCACATCGTCGCTTCAACTGCACATTTAGAAAACATATGCAGGGCTAAGTACAAAAGTACTTAGTGGGCACGATGCCGAAAACATAATCATAGGTATAGATAATCAGGCATCTCATTTTATAGCGCATCGGGGTTTTCATTTAAAAGAGCCCGTGCCTATTAAACATTTGCATTTCATTCATAAAGTAGCTTCGAAGCATTTTTCATAGATGTTACGTTCAAATCTTGACCAGTCATAATTCACCGTGGCTGGCTACCCCTCAACAGGATACCACATACACCATAGGCTACAAGTGCACTAACTTTGGAAAGCCCCTTTTGACTAACTCAAAGCCGATCGTTAGTTAACCCCTTTTGATTAACTCATAAGGTACAAGAGAACTCACATAAAACATAAAACAGTTCATGCCATGATTATCACTTTGAAAACACGATTATCAAAGCGATAAAGAAAGGGTTTTCGAGCATTGCTCGTTTTATTTGATATATAGGAAAGCCCACCTTATAGATTACAGAACTATTAAATCGAGCTTCCGTTCTTCTGATCTTCCGTCCTTTCCTTACTGCTGACTTCCTCCTTCATCGTAAAATAATCATACTTTAGACTCGGTCGTACAAGATAATCGAATACGAAAATTCGAATTAAGTTTTAGTTCTTTAGACATTTTAGGCATTTGCACGTTAACTAAACTCTTTTAGTTAAAAAGAAACGAGACACTAACGCATCTCGTTTGAAACTTACTCGGTTCTGTACTCGACACTTTAAGTCGGTAGAAAGAAGGTAGTCGATAACTTGAAACGACTAATAAGATCGAAAGAAACTAAGTTGAGAAGAATTCAACTTAAGAAACTACATTTTGAACATACATTGCACAAGGTCAGTAGGTCTGTCCAGAACAGGGGTTTGCGAAACAGGAGTCGTGCCCTATATCAAAAGATAGCCTCGGGTGTCTAGTTTACTCTCCAATTCGAGGATCTTGATTCCGATAAACGAGCTAGGAGATATCGCAGTTTCCGTGAAAGGTCGCCAAAACTGCCGAGTGAACCCTAATGCTCGATAAAATCGACGCACGGTTTTCTATGTTCGATTAAAGCTTAAACACTTTTAATTTCGCACAAAAACTGACCCAAGGCAGTCACCTCGTATTATCATACGTGATAAACCCCTTTTCATTTCTCGTTTATAAACACGACGATCCAAACCTCGTCGTTCAAACTAATAATTACTAAACCATTTCAAGTCTCGTTCAATTTCCTAACTTCTTGTTTCTACTTCTCGATTATAGCTACAACTTATCTTTTCATAGCTCGGACGAACAAGTCGTCAACTACAAACTCGTTCCTTAATCATTAATAATCATCAATATCTAATTAGAATCATTAATCGACTTTTCTATCGATACTTATTCTCGACGTTTCGTCTCTTACCAAATTTCAAATGTTATTAGAATTCGTTCAAAATTTACAACATTATTCATCATCTATCAAGAATAATAAATACGCAATTCATATCCTCATATCATCATCTATTCTCGAATTATCGATCGCCGTTCGTCTCTTACGTAAAATTCTACATTCTCCGTTTTCATTAAAATTTTACGACAACGATTATCATCTATCAAGCATTACTAACATGCAAATCATATTATCAAAATATTATCGAGCCTCGACTTATCACCACATCTTCGTCTCTTACACTTTTCGTTTTATTTTAGAAAATTCTCAAATTAATATATATTCGTCCTCATGCATCGTATAATTCATTTCCATTAAACAATCGAGCACATCTTAACATTTACTAACCTAAATCGAGCCTTGTTCTTCTCTTAGGTTTTGGATTTTATTTTTAGAAAAATCTAAAACAATTCATACGATCAATTAACGACATAAGAAACACTAATCTATCATTAATTCGACGAAGAAATCTAGCATGAAACGAAAGCCCCAAAAGCTGAAATTTTCGGTAATGATAGGGGTTAGGGTTCTTGATTTTTCCTTCATGATTTGATCCGTAGAACTCGATTCTAAGCATCCTAGAACATGTATCAATCAAGAAATCACATGCTAATCCATTCCCTAATTTTCGAAAAAAATAAAAGAAAGGAGAAAGGAGATTTGTTCGGATCAAACTAGAGACGAAGCTCTTACCTTTCGATATATGAAATCGGATTGGAATTTGATCGGTAGATGCAAGAGTTATGGATCTTGGAAGAGCTTGAGTTTGAGCTTCAATGGAGGAGATTTGGAGAAGAAATGAGAGAGGAATTGGGGGAGGAGATGGTGGACAAGAGGGGTTAAGGGGGAGAGGTGATGAGTCACAAGGGTGACTCATAAAGTAAGTAAAAATATCCTACAAACATAGTGAGTCGTTAAGGTCATGTTTGGCGAGGGAATTTTATACGAAAAATCTCGTTTCCGGCTCTTAAACGCCGTTTTAAAAATCGAGAAATATTTTCCTAGTTAGTTACAGAATTGACGAAATCTAATTCGTCCGTTAGATTGGAAATAATTTACGTACTCGGAAAACCTAATTCATTTTTCAAAATCCGAGAAAAAGTCGGGACGTCACAGTCCAAAATTCGTCCGGAAAATCACAAAAAATTAACTTTCTCCGGTGAACACGTCTCGAAGAAAAGGTCAATGTAAATTCTGATGGAATTCGATTCCGAGTTTTCGGGCGAAAAACTTAACGGACACGAAAACCCTAATACAGTAGTCGTTCGTCCGATTTCTGGAAATTATTTTTGGAAACGGATTTCACCGTAAATCTTAGAATTTAATTTTATGATCTTAGGCGTGCAAAGCCATAATTATTATTAACTTTATTTTTAAAGACTGTAGAAAAAGTCGGGGGTATTACAAAAAATTTTCCATGCTTGATGCTAAGTAATCCAAATTGGGAAAAAATTGTTGAAACAGATGCATCTGATATTGGCTATGGTAGAATTTTGAAGCAAATTAATCGAGAAAATAAGCAAGAATATCTTGTAAGATTTTATTCAGGAAGGTGGAATAATTCTCAAAAGAATTATGATACTATAGCTAAAGAAATTCTTTCTATAGTTAAATGTGTTTTAAAATTTCAAGATGATTTATATAATAAAAAATTTATTATTAAAACTGATTGTAAATCTGCAAAATTTATGTTTAATAAAGACTTTAAACATGATGTTTCTAAACAAATTAATGTTTGCTAGATGGCAGACACATTTAGCCCCATTTGATTTTGAAATAGTTTATAAGAAAGGAGAAGATAATAATCTTTCTAACTTTTTAACTCGAGAATACATACAATGAATTCTGTAGAAATGTATCCTCGAGGACGAGGATCTTCCTCTTATAGATGAAGAGGAGGAAGAGGAAAGCAACCAGAAATTCTGGTACAACATGGCAAACAGAAGCTTATAGCTACAAACTTGTCAAATGACAAAGAATACCAGGAGTTTCTTGAATACAAGAAACAAAAAGAAGGCAATAGCTCAACACAAAGTAATACAGCACGAGGAGCCCAGGTGCCACAACAATTAATAAAGTTGAATAAATGAGGGATAGTGCAAAGTACATTGATTACAGGAAAATAATATTGGTCATCAGCTTAATATTTCCAGACCAACACATCGCACAAAACACCCTTTGATCAGCCTTAACAACGACCATTAATTGGGTTAACAGTGCGGAAAATAGGTCTTACGAAACCTTAAACATGCCCAATATTATTTCAAACCAACCTCCATTCTACCATATTAATTATTATAATACCTAAACTTTATCATATAATACCATTTCCATGATAAGAATAGCTATATAATTCAGATATAATTTATCACATAAAGGTTTTGGCCTATAAGGCTATCCATGCAATAATATAATTAACAAAAATCAGAACAAGAATTAAAGAAAATAAACTTACAGAAATATAGATCTTTATTCTAGCAGAACTTCACTCGTACAAATATTTTATAAAGAGAAAATTTAGAAGTGGGAAGGATTTCTATATTGGAGCGTACTCCCTAAATCTCCTAACTAGCCTATTTATATAAAAGAAAACAAAAAAGACAAAGCAAATAATGATAGCCAAAAAAGGCATCATTTAAGAAAAGAAAATAATTGCTTAAAAAGTCTTAAAGACTAATATATAGCCTAGTAGGCTAGCTATCAAATCAAAGAAAATTGATGACAAAAATTGTCATAACTTTAGAAATATTATTTCTGCGAGAAGTGAATCATCTCATTATGCACAGGAAAATTCCTTGTAGTGTCTTCAATGTCTGTTTCTGCTGAAAATCTCCAGCTATCTTCTACTTCGTAATGGTAGAAGAGGAACAGTCTCCTTTAATCTTGAAATTTTCTATTAGCACGTCTTTGATTGCTCCAAACACGTCATCCACTGATAGATCATCCTCAATAGGATCTTGGGCTTCTTGGAAATCATTTTGACTAGTAGCTATGGAAGTGTCTGACTTTCCAGATCTTTGAGACATTGTCTCATCTTCAAATTTTGATAGTAGATGTTTCTTCATCTCCTCAACATAAGTTTCAATCATTTTTTATTTTGATAAAAATTTGATTGCATTTTTAACCTTCTCGAGATATACTCGAATGGAGATGATGACTCTTTCTGCAGACCCAAGTTGACCTGCTCTTCATATCTTGAAATTTTCTCTTTTATTAGACACATAATGTCTATACAAATGGCTTTTTGTTTTCAGGATTCTCCCTTACCATTTTATCCCAAAATTTTGAATGTGAAATTCTTTTAATGCATGGAACTTTTTCTTCAGTATAACTGAATGCAGGTGTCCATTTCCAAATCCATGGAATTGAAAATTCTGTGAAAAAATATAAGGAAGATATTCCTTCCATATAAAAATCCTTTTGTTCATTTTCTAAAATTATTGGTGAAATTTTCACTCATTTTTCAAAATTTTTTTTAAATTCTTCTGGTAAAATATTTACAGAAGTGTCAAACTTCAGAACAAATTTTAATAAACCAATAATGTTTTCTTTTATCATTTTCATATAAAAGAACTTTATCGAAAGCATCTAAATAATCCCAAAAATTATATTTAATAGGATTGTCATTATAAGGATAAAGAAATTCTTTTGTCCTCTGTGGTGAAATTCCCCACTCTTCTATAACACCCCGCTAAAATCGGTCTATGAAAAACCCGAATAAATTAAAACTTTTTAAGATAGGTCCTTATTCCCGGAGATTTTCAAAGGAAAATAAATTCTTTAATTTAAAAAAGATGAAGACTTTATTTGTAAAGTCAAAAAGGGAATTTATTTTAAATAAAATTTAAATTCATTTTCGAATAATTTCAGTTATCATATTTTCAAAATCGAGCACGAGCATGAATTCCTGCATTCATTTCATGGCATCCTACTTGTTGCATTCTAGATGATAATAAATTATTGATGTGATTTACCTGCAAATTAACTGTCGTGTAATTATGGAGCCGGTCATTTAAGCTCGACTGTACGAAGTAGAATTTCGGCGTCGCATTAAATAATTTGGCGAGCTTAAAGAAGATAAATAATTTATATTTATTTATATAATTTTTAGTTAAATCGATTTATTAGAATATTTCGATAAATTGTGTCAGGATAAATTCGTGTACGAGCCGGATTGTTAAGATATCGCGTGGGAATTATTTTAGCAATAAAAGAATCAGACTTTGAAAAAGAAAAGAGGAGTAGGTGTGTGGGAATGAGAAGGAAAAAGGGTAGCCCACATATTTTTAATAGTGGACCAATCAGATAAAAACAAAAATTAAAAACCTCCCTTCCCCATAAACAAAACTGGCGGCCTCCCCTCACTCCCAATGAAATCCCGTAAAACTCAATCATTCCTCTGCAAACTTCTCCCTCACACACTCCACCTTTCCTCTCTCCTATAATTCACGCCATCTCCACCATCTGCAAACCCCCTTAAAGCAACAAGGGTTTCATCCCCTTGACTCCCCAAAACCACCGCCACATTCCTTCCATTCTCCACCACCTGCCGCTGCCGCCGCCGCCTTGTGCCACCACCGCCGCCACAGTCGGCCCTCCAAGTAGAGGAAGAGAGGCAGTGGGACGAGGGAGACGACAGAGAGACCACACGAGAGAGAGAGGAGAAGAAAGAAACTAGGGTTTTCCAAACCCTAGCCCTAAAAACAACCAGCCGTCGCCACTGCCGTCCTTCACCAGCCGCTGCTGCCGTCGCCACCTTATGCCGTCACCACCGCCGGCGCAGGCTTGAGGAGAAGAAGGGGGGAGAGAATCAAAGGAGAGGGGAGGGCAGTCGAGAGAGAAGGGAAGGAGGGAGAAAAGAAGGGTTTTCCTAAACCCTAACCGCCAGCCTCCGTTCACACCGCCGCCTGTCGCCGATCACACCGCCGCCGGAGCCGCCTAGGAGGAGCAGTCGTCACGCCGGAAGGAAGGGAGAGGCTGCTCATGAGGGAGAGTGCTAGGTCTAAATCTTCTCCTCCTTCATTGCTTCTTCTTCTCCTTCTTTGTTTAGGAGGATGATTAGGTTTGTGAATGGAAGAAATGTATGTGATAGTTTAGAAATGAGAGAGAACCAGGGAGGTCAGCCTATATCCCTCTCGGTGAGACCTCGATGATGATAATGGTGGTGATCTTGTATGTTTCTTGCACTTCATTATTATTTATTGGTGATTGTTCGATTTTGACATTCTTTGATTAGCTTTATGAACTAGGATACGTGCTCTACATGCCCTATGTGTTCATATGAATGATGGAATCAAGGTCTGAGTATAATGAGGGCTATAAATCGTTTATCTGCAGATTCGTTTGAGTCTTGACATGAGAATAAGAAGCTATGTAATTTTACCCAAAAATGTGAAACTTCCCCTGATCTTTTCGACCTGTTTTTGCATGCTAAACTTCGAATTCAGAGCTCATATTTTAACATGTCGTTCCTAAGTGTGTTAGGGTGGTCTTGTCCAAAAATCATATCAATCCAACAAACATAGCTCGCTCAGTGGTTTTTCTTTCAAAAACTCTTCTGCTGCAGATTTTCTTTCCGCGCAGTAAAATGTTTGGGGTTGTTTCCCCCTTGATAATAACTTTTAGGATCTTTACCTTTTACAAGTTGAAACTAGACATCCTAAGGTTTCTAAATTGATATCTATCATTTCTAGTAGTCAAACGAGTGATTTTATATCAAATTTTTAAGTGAACTGATTTGCAGCGAAACCTCGTTTTTTGACAGATTAACTATTCTGTAAACGGAGCCCCGTTTGGGCTAGTAAAATCCAATATTTTTGAATTATGACAACTTCTGGAATAAGATGAACATGTTAGGAGGCTCCAGTATAAATCTCAAGATGATTAGATATCGTTTGCTATTTATTTCGGATTTTACGGTGCTAGGTGTCTCACTGAAAATTTTAGTAAAATGTCTTATTACCTTTTCATGCCTAAAATCGTTTTTATGCTTAAAAAATTATGCGTATGTGTGCCCTCAATAACGTTCTAAGGAATTTCTTAAGATCTTATGACGAAGTAGGATTTTAATTGGAATTTTATAGATTTATTTCTTAAGCTAATTTGCTTATTTACTAAATTGGGCTAATTACTAAGTTTTGGGTCAAAATAGTTTTTATAAATTGGACTTGAGGATATTGAGGCCGAATTTTCCAAATTTTATGAATATATCTTTTGTTGGGCCAAATTAATTATTTTTGTGTGTGTATTAGGTGACTTGGGCCTTGTCCAGATTTAATTAATTCAATATGAACTTGGGCCATATTTTCCTATTTATTATTTGGATAATTCTAAACGTAGCCCCTATTTTACTCACTACAGCCTTCTAATTAAAAAAATAATTAAAATTATATTAATTATACTATTTTACCCCTATAGCCACCCATTCAAAATTTTAATATTATACCACATCTAAAAACATAATAACCCCCAAAATTCATAATCCCCATTAATAGACCGATAAACTTAAAAAAATATTTATTAACTACTGGTTTGTAAAAAAATTAGTTCTTCCATTGATGTCATCCAAACTGCTTCGTAAAATAAATGGGTGTAATTTGTTACTGAAACCAATATAAATTCAAAGTACATATTCAAGTTACAATACTATGTAGTTAAATAACACAGTTCATTGCAACAATATTTAAAATTGAAAATTTAAAGTTCCCAATAACCTAGAGATGGAAAGCAGCAAAAGTAGTATAATTGTTGTGATATCCTTGGTATAACCTTCTCTCTCTCTCTTCCGGCACAAAACTTGTTGCATCTACATCCGTACATATATATTAGAACCCCAAATAATAGAAAATAAAGTTGATGATTCATATGATATATGGGAGCCGTCATGGATGAAGTTGATGAGAGAGAAGAATGGCGAAAGTATATGGCTATATTGGCACCGAGTTGATTGAATCTCATGGATTGGATGATGAAAAGAGGCTCAATTTGGAGTTAGAAAGAAAGAAGCGGCTGCCGGAATCTTGTCGAATTCTGGGTTGAGTGTTGCGGTCATGGTGGCGCCGGCCAGGGATTCAGATAGTGGTTATAAGATTTATGCGTTGAATCGGAAGTTATGAGATGTGTTTACTTTAAGATTTATGTTATAGGTTCTAGTTAATTACATATACGGGGTTGTAGGGTTAAAAATGTACAATTCATATAATTCTAATTATTTTTTTAATTAAGGAGCTATAGAGAGTAAAATGGGGGTTATGTTTAGAATTACCCTTATTATTTTCTTTCATAGGAGGCCCAACCTATTCAATTATTTATTATTGGGCCAAGATTAAATTAATTTTGTGACTAATGGACTCATATCTTATTTATTTAAGGAAGCCCAACATGATTATTATGTGTCAGCCCATTTTACATGATTGTTTATATACTTATGATTAATAAACCCAATAAGATTAATATTTATTTCTTGGACCTATGTGTTTGGGCCTTGGGCCACTTTTGCCTAACCAATTTATTTGATTAATTATTAAATAGTCCAAGACCGGTCATTTATGACTTAATGTCTTAAAGGTTAATTAAGTTATTTAATTAACTTATGTTTCAATAATTAGCATGTTCTTATGTGGTGACTTAAATAATCTGGATTAATAATTAATTGTTAATTAATTATTTCTATGTTATTAATTAATTAATTTTCTTTTAATTAATTAATTATGCACTAATTAATCATGAGTGGATTAATTACCTAAGTATATGATGAAAAATACGTGCTATACTTGTTAAAGCATGCTAATCAAATGTGACATGATTAAATGATATGACACGTATGCATGAGTTTAGTTGTATAAGTAAGATGTGATATCATACATGATTAAATATATGACATACATACTTATATGGAGCATGACGAAGCATGACATGACAATTCATAAGCATAACATGATTTCAAACCAAGTTTTGATGCATGTCTTGACTAGGAATCTATGATTCGATTTCTATAAAACCTCAAGGCAATGCCTTGATAGATTTTCAATTTCAAATGCTAAAGACCGGGAATAGGTTGACCTTTAGGATTATAGACAGACTACTTGACCCCTAGAGTCAAATGTTTAAGGATCTAGATTGTCTTGTAGGAGACACCAAGAGCTAGGGATGCAGAAGGAAATCCACGTTAAGGACAAGAGGTGGGTTCTATTTTCAAACTGTGGGTTATAAGCCCTACGGAGGTAACTTTCGGGTTATTAAGCCCTAACTACTTTCATGAAAAAGTGATAATGCTAAATGTTTTTGCTCACTACTCGTGTTTACCATATATGATGTTATTGTCTTCGATCGGCCTTGGGACCAGTACACCCCAAGGTAGTGCGCACACAGGTACTTATGACCGTTCACAGAGTGGGAGTGGCTCCCCACTCGAAGAATCGGGGAAGGTAACACGATAGGCGAGCTATGATGCGCGCAAGGTTAAGTTAAAATGTTTTTACGTATGCATGGGTTAAATGTTTTCCTTTTAAAGTTATTACCCTTATATAAAAAAACGAGCATGCTTTATCTTTCAAATGTTTCTGAAAAACATTTTTCAAAAAGGGACACGAACCTCACTGAGTACCAAAAGTACTCGGCCCGAAATGTTTTTCTTTTGAACGATCGAGATGGAGGTGTGTTGGCATCAAAGAATATTTCGGATAACGATCACTCGGATTGTCATCCCCCTTTCCATTGAATGCATGTTAAGTTACAAACTCAAGCTCAACATTTCTTCAAACTCGACTAATCCGATTACGGTTAGTCTTAATCGACGCTTCCGCAGTGCGGGACCAAAGTCCTCATACTTTGACCCCAAGACGACCAAGCTAGGATAATGTTAAGTTGACGAAGTCTCCTTGGTTCCCTTCAAAGCCAAGCTTGTTTGAAATCTTCATTTCTTGTAAAGTTAAGTTATGTAAGTCAACGATTTATATTACGGTTTCAAGTGACAGTCCGGTTATCCGCATAGGCCGGGTAACGGGCCGTTTCAAATGGTATCAGAGCCTCGGTTTTATTCGCTATGTACCTTAGAAAACCATTCCTTGGAATTTCTAAAATACCATTTCTTTCAAAAAGTTAACCTTATCTCTCAAATCATGACAACTCTTCTCCGAAACTCGAACCTATTTTCTTTCGAGTCCTCAGACTCCTAGAACCCTCAAACTTTCAAGACCTTCTAAGTAATCATAATTTCCAACTCAAATATTCCATTTCTCGTATACAAGCAAATATCTGATTCTATTCTGAATCTTCTCGACTCCTAGTGATCCAACTCTTAGGACCCTTCGAGTGGTCATAAGTTTCATTCGAGTACCTAATATCTCGTTCGAGATCTGACAAATGATTCCACGCCAAAAGTAGTACTAGTGCACACGTCTAAAAAGTTTCAAACTCCATGGCACGAATCTTGAACTTTTTCTAATGATCAAACTCTCAAGAACTTAAATTCTTCTGTTGAAAAGAACAAATCTTTTCGAACTAATATTTCGATAAAAAGAAAAAGAAACCAAATGACAAGTTCATAATGAAATTCTTGAACCAAGTTCACGGACTCAGTTCTATCCAAATTTTGAAATGCCCAACACACCCGTCCGCGTCATCTCAAAATGAGGTTTGGTTTTCTTAAAACCTTATGTGTTCATATGCGTTTACTATGTGAATGAATGTTTACTTTATGCAATTTAAATTTATGTTCAAAACGTCGTGCGTTCGATCAAGAGAGGATGAAAAACCTCGACTCGTTAACAGTCACTAGTGGACTGACGTGTGTGCGTGTGGGACTAGACTCCTAGAAAGACCTTTGTCGATTAGGAGTAGCGATCTCACCTGAGACTGTTAGGGTCGAAACCCTCTTATTTGAAAACCGAGAGGACATAAACCGAACCTTGAACTTAGTCCCCAAAATATAGATGTTTTGTTACTGCTTTAAGATTTCCCTTTTAAGATCACTGTACTGATAAGAACCTTTTTCTTTTATGTAGATGGCTGATAGGTACACACCTAGAGATGAGAGAGTCATGAGGTTCCTGACCATGACGATGAGGATAGATGAGACTGTAGGCCAATTTGTAGCTCGTTACCTAGCTGCTGGGAGAGATATTGTAATGCCCCGTAAATTCCTTACGATCTTAAAATTTTAAAGTTAATTAAATAAATGGCTTTGCACGCCTAAGTTTACGATTTTGAATTCTAAGACTAACGGTCGAATCCGTTTCTGAAAATAAATTACGGAAGTCAGCTATACGACTACTGTATTTAGGGTTAGCGCGTACGAAAAGTTTTTAGTTCGTGAACTCAAAACGGAAAACCGTCTGATTTTTACATTCACGAAATCGCGATACGAACTCGCCCGAGAAAGTTCGTTTTTATGATTTTCCGGACGAAACTCGGACTGTGTCGTCCCGAGTTTTTGTCAAAATAAATTTTATAAGTTTATTTTCCGATTAAGTTTCATACGTTAAAATTTTCGGTCGAATCGGATCGCGACGATTTTGTGTCGAGCTACGTTTTTCGTCGAACGTTTTCCGTAACGTCGTATCGTGCCGGAAAAGCGCGTATTTCCCTCCCTTCCCTCTAAGTGACCGACCTCCCCCTCTCTCTCTTAGATGATATTTTCATTTTATATAGTTTTTAAAGGTGACACCTAATGGTATACTATTCACTACTTTACACCTATTACATAATATAACTTATGTTAATTCAAATTAAAACCATATCTCTCCTTCCCTCCCCCTAATTTTCGGCAGCCTCCCTCCTCAACACTCGCTCATCTTTATCTTCTTCCACCATTGAAGAAAGCTTCAAGAACTTGAAGGAGAAACACACAAGTCATCATCCAACCATCCAAACCTCATACTTTCTTCATTAATTATCAAGGTATTCAACTCCTCCATACTCCTATCCAATTGGAATCCCCATCTTTTATTTTCCTTCTTGATCGAAATTTTAGGAAAGATGATTTAGATGTTTTGATCTTGAATTAATGAATCAGATGTGTTAGATAGGATAATTAGGGATTAGAAATGAACAAAATCTAGAACCCTAATATCCTCTATATTACCGAAATTTTTAGGGATTTTGTAGGATTTTTGGATTTCTTCAATTGATGATAAATTCATGCTTAAGAGGTGCTTAATTAGAGATTAGAACAAAGAGAAATCGAAAGCCCCATGCTTTGTTAAAAACCGATTAGGGTTTGAGTTTGAATTTGAGGATTTTTACATGTTAGTGTGTAATTGGATTGCAATTGATTAATTGATGTTATAATAAGATGATTAATGAATAAATGGTGTTAATTGAAGAAGAAAATCACTCTCTTAACCTTTCTCTAAATACCGAAAATTATTGGATAATTGGGGGTTTTCATGTGTTTGATTTAAATGATGAATTGATGATGGAATATAGTTGCAAATGGTGTTAGTTGATAATAGGATTTAATTGAGAATTTTCTAAAAATATTTTATGTAATGTAAGAGACGAAGAACTCGTCGTAAGTTGAAATATAGTGTTGGTATGAAATGATTGTATGCATAAAAGTGATTCTCGTTAGATGTAGTTTAATGACGTAAAATTTGAACGGAATCCGACAACTTTGAAAATTTCATAAGAGACGAGCAACTAGACGTAACTAGTAACCGAGAAGTCGAATGAGAATTCTAATTTGATATTATTGTCTATGATGGACTTGAGAACAACTTTATAGTTGACGTCATGAGCTTTCGAGCTAAAATAATATGAGCTATAGTGATAGTCGAGAACTAGAACGCGAAGTGAATAACTTGTTGGTTTAGTACTTGTTAGTTAAAAGCCGACGTTTAGAACGTCGTGCTATTGGACGAGTTTTGAGAAGGAGTTCATCACGTACGAAAATACGTGATGACTGCCTTGAGGGTCCAGTTTCTAAAGAAATCGAATTCGAGAGCTTACAACAAACCTAAGACGTTATACGTCGAATCTATCGAGCAACTAGGGTTATCGCGGCAGTTTTGCGACCCTCGCCGGAAACTGCAATAACTTTTAGCTCGTTTATCGGATTTGTGATCCATAAATTGGAGCGTAAACTAGACATCCCGAACTTTCCAGCGGTACAGGGATCACCCCCTGTTTCCAAATACTCTGTTCTGGGCAGTCCCCAGAGTCACTGTATTGCGCAGTGAAATTTCAGTTTCATTTCTTCCAAGTTGTTTCGTTCGCAACTTAGTTTCTTTCGATCGTTTAAGCCGTATTATCTAACGACTATCTTCCTACTGACCCTAGAGTTAAGTAAGGAGCCTTGAGTGATAAAACCAGTCGAGATCTCATCTCTTATCCGTTCAAGTAAAGAAGTAGTTAAGCGAGAAATTGCATGAGTTGTTTAATGAACTAAAACGTATTTTTCCTAAGTTGATTCTTTCCAACTTAGTTCCTTATGATCTTTTAAGTCGTATTAAGCTATCGAATACCCTCTCTACTGACCTAAGAGTCGAGTATGAGACCTTTCGAGTTCTAAACGGGATTTGTACGAGTCTCGTTCCCGTTTAAATAAAATGAATCTATTAAGCGTGCAAATGCCTAAAGAATGAAACGACTAAAACTTATTTCGATTCTCTTTGATCGATTATCTTTTACGACCCGTTTTTAAGTATTATTATTTTACGATGAAGGAGGAAGCCAACTTTAAAGAAAGGACGGAAGATCCGAAGTTTGGAAGCTATTGCTTTTAGTTCTGTATTACTAGGTGGGCTTTTACATATAAAATAAAACGAGCAATGCTCGGAAAATCTTTCTTTATCGATTTGATATCTGTGTTTTCAAAGTGATATTATGGCATGAACTGTTTTATGTTTTATGTGAGTTCTCTTGTACCTATCTGAGTCAACATTCGTGTTTTCCATATTTAGAGTTAATCTAACTAGGTTAACTAACGATCGGCTCTGAGTTAGCTGCTAAGTGCTTTCCAGAGTTAGTGCACTTTGTAACCTGTGGTGTATGTGATATCCTGTTGAGGGATACCAGCCACGGTGAATGAGAATTGGTCAAGATTGAACATAGCATACCAGAAAATACTCGGTCGAGTAAATTGTGAAAATCAGTCAGAAAATGTTTAGTAGACACGGGCCCTTTTCAATAAAACCCCGATGTGCTACAAATTATGAAATGCCATATTATCTCTACTTATGATTATGATTTCGGCATCGTGCCCACTAAGTACCTTTGTACTTAGCCCTGCATTGTTTTCTAAATGTGCAGGTTGAAGCGACGGGAGCGGCAACGGTTGATGTTGAGTTGAATAATAGGATGCTTTAGTTAGAACTCTTCCGCTGCATAACTCTAAGTCTTTTTTGAATATGTACCTTTTGAACAATACATTGTAGTTTAAGTCTGTAAATATGAACTTAGTTTCTACTGTGTACTTTTGTCGAGTAATCCGTAGCGATTGACTCTTTCTTTATTATATTCAAGTCTTGTTCATGGTTTATTGATGCCTTTCATGTATGTTTAGTCAGTTAGCCCCCTTCTTCCCCGCTTCTTTAATCCAACCCCAGTCGCACCCCGGCTTCTGCCGTCCCTCGGGATTTGGGGCTGTGACAGAGTGGTATCAGAGCAAGGCTTGCTTCCTGCTCTGATTATGAGTCAATTTTCTAGTATGAGTCCTTCCTTTTAGTGATACCACAGAGTGGTATCAGAGCAGAGGTTCGTCTCTTGCTCTGACTATGAGTCAATCTTCTAGTTCGAGTCATTTCCCTAGTATGAGTTATTCTTTCAGTTATACCACTAAGTGGTAACGGAGCAGTAAGTTGTTCCCTACTCTGGTTATGAGTCATTTTTTTTATATACGAGTCATTCCTTTAAGTAATATCACAAAGTAGTATTCGTATACAAGTCTTCCTTCGAGAAATAATATAGGGTATTCGTTTGTACTCTATATCGACTCTTCTTTCAAGTCATAAGATAGGGTATTTGTATATACTCTAGATCAGAGTCGTCTTTTCAAGTATAAGATGAGAGTTAGATTACAATACTAAGATTGAGAACGTAGATGTCAACTCAACCGCCCGCTACGTCGACTCAACGAGGAAAAGGAAAGAATTTTATGATGTAATTTCTTTAAATAAGAAATTTTATGAGCAAGTATGCAGTAAAATTGAGAATGAGAATGAGTTGTGTTTCAAAGATAAGAATTTTACAGAAGTATAATTTCTACATACTTTATGTGATTATGCGGTGGTACAAGTACCATCTTATGTGAAATTATTTGCGCGATAATTTCCTTTTAAAAAAAATTATGCGGATACAAGAATGTAGTCGGATTTTAGGAATTTTTCCCGGTTAAATGAGAAAGTAGACTTGAAACCTAAGAACTTTCCGGTTCTTTGAGAACTTAGACGTTTTTAAGAAACGTTGTTTTGAAATGATTTCAAAATGAGATCCCCAACGCGAGAAGGACTCCTACTGATGAATGTCACGTACGTTAAGTGACATGAATAAAGATTCGGCAAAGTCGAACTTGTTTTCTAAGAATTTCTTGCGAGGAAAAAGAAATAAAAAAAAGATTCGATAAATCGTATTAGCAAACGAAGGGAGCAATTAGACGTTTGAGAAGCTTTCGGCTTCGAGTTAAGAAAGATATGAACGAAACGACGAAGAGCGAGTTAAATTAGAATCAAAGCCAAATGAAATAAGTGAACGTTGCTTCCGTGTAGGTAACGTAAATGACGTCATTCGTGTCACGTCATTCCGTTTTCTATTCGTTTCATGTTTCAGTAGGGGTTCGCCTTGATCGAACTTTACGAAGAAAAATTGTATAAATTATTAGAAATCGAGCACGAAGCCTGATTAAACTTTCCATCGATCGCCTGATTCTAGCGACGACAACTGGAACTCAGTTTTCCAGAAAAGTTATTCTTTAAGTTATATTCCATTTTCTTTTGGAATTTATTCATTATTTCGTCTTGAGCGACGACTACAACTAGTATGAATACCAAGAGTCGTAAACGACAAAATTTCTTGTAAATGGATGTTACTTTCGAATAAGTAACATGAACGAAGAAAATATGCTTTGTTTTAATAAGTGAAAGTCGTTAAGAATTAATGAGTAAGAAAGAGAAGAAGAAATAAAAAGGAATAAAAAAAATATGGTGAAATAAAGAATGAAAATAAAATCTATAATTTTATGAATATATATATATATATATATATATATATATATATATATATATATATATGTTGTTTAAGTGCAATTTCTTGAATTGCTAGAAGTCTTAATATTCATTTTGTAATTTATGTTTTCGTTGAGATAAGTTATTTTTCCCTACCTGTTACTGATCCGTGTTTCCTTAAAACTTTTGTAGGATGGCTAGGACTAGCGTTACGGCTCGGAAGAGCCAGCCTTTGGCCTCGTGCGAGCGCACTATAGTAGACATGCTGCAGGATGAGTACTACGAGTTCGAGGTAGACTACGGAGAGGAGGATGTAGGACAGATTGTTAGTAACTTTTCTTCAGCTTACTACCCAGTGCGACACTTGATCCGGGAGAGTCAGGCGATTCTAGACCTGATCATACACCTACCGGACGAGTGGCGCGGATGGGCGCACCGTGCGGCATGGTACTTCTTGGGGATTTTCAGCGACGACACTGAGCCGACCGGCAACTACACCGGATTCGCCCTGTTCGTGCACAGGCGTTTCTTTGAGAGCAGATTCATGTTTCCCATCCCATTAGAGCCGCACCTCCCCTACAGTCAGTTTCCAGCAGAGACAGAGCCAGAGCACCTTGACTTAGACCCTGAGTACTCCGCCCTGTTGGAGTTGCCACCAGACGGTGTACTGGTTGAGGAGTCTGACGCTGAGTTAGAGCAGCTAGAGGAGGACGAGGAGACAGTAGTTACACCAGAGTCGCCACCAGTTGGTCAGCAGATCGAAGAGCTGATCCCAGGGACGGGGTTCGTAGAGGTCGACGCTGAGACAGTCGCACTTTTAGGGTTGTCTTCACCTTTTGTGTCAGACGTTTGTGTTAGAGTTAGGGGACCGTTAGAGACGAGACTGTATAGGGAGGGGCCAGACCACCGAGAGATCGATGCGGAGCTCGCCACCTTGTTAGAGTTACCTTCTCCACTTACGCCGCTCGAGGAAATCTGTGCGAAGTGGGGGGTAGTCAGAGAGCAGATGGAAGCAGAACCGTCCAGGGTCCGTTCTAGGGAGGACTTCGAGTCAGGTTCGGGTTCAGGTTCAGTTCCCGAGCACCTTCTTCCCCTGAAGAAGCGTGCGGTAGAGGTCAGCGAGGACTACTTGATTTCCGACCTCGAGGAGACGGCTTCAGAGGCACCCTCGCCCACCTTGCTTACACTTTCTGACGGTTCTACTCTGAGGGTGGACGAGGCACTACAGCTGGTTTTTGGTTCAGAGTCTGAGAACGAGGACCCGGAGGGGGATCCGGAGGAGGATCCGGACGAGGACCTGGAGGAGGATCCGGAGGAGGATCCAGAGGAGGATCCGGACGAGGACCCGGACGAGGATCCGGAGGAGGACCTAGAGGAGGGTTGTTAGGGTTTTTGCAGATCATGGGGGGTAGTTTTTGGACTCGACTGCAGTTTAGTTGAGCAGTGCGTTGTAGACGAGGGTAAATATCAGTAGTAGTAGTAGCTCTTTGTCCTGTATAGAGTCGGATCAATAACTAGTTAGTTTTTGTAGTACTCTAGTGGATACGAAATTTTATGAATCGTTTCCATTCTAGTACTTTAGTAAATACGGAGTTGCAACTTGTTAGTGCACCCGGTAAATAGTAGGCAGCCAGCCTAGTTTAGACTAATAGTAGTCTAACCCTTTTTGTATAAGTCCTCGTTGGAGGCAGAATTAATATTCTTTTTGATGTATATATATATACATGACCCACAAGAGGGTTTTTAATCAAGAAAATTTCTTATGAATCGAGTAATTAAAAACAGAATGTCAAATGATCTCGTGTAACGAGGAATTAAGTTTAACTTGAAGTTAAAAGATTAATGAAATAATATCGAAGCTATGTTCGATATGTTGTTATGTGGACTTGATTAAGTCGAGAACAAGCAAGTAAGTGATAAGAGTAATTGACAGAAGAGAACTAATGAGAATTTCAATTTTTCCTTAGATCAAGAGAAAATGCCACCGAGACACATGAACAATAGGAGAGGTCGAGGACCTGGAAGGCCGAGAGGACGTGGTAGACGTCAACCAGAAAATAGCAGAGAACATGAATATGAGCAGAATGCCACCCCATCCCCATCTCCATCCCCATCACCACCCCCGTCACCACCACCTCCACCACCGCCTCGTAGAGATATTGAGGATCTCTTCCTCAAGAGGAACCCTCCAATGTTCAATAGAACTGGTAGCCCTAGCGATGCTGAGCTATGGGTGAGATCTACTGAGAAAATTTTCAAGCTCCCCGGATGCACTGATGAGGAGAGAATGCTTTGTGTTGCATTCCAACTGACGGGATCGGCAGATTACTGGTGGGAAGCGAGACAGAAGGTGATACCCGCAGAGCATCTGGCTCGTTTTACTTGGGAAGAGTTCAAGGAGATTTTGTTTGACAAGTACGTCCCCAAGACGTATAGGGCACAGAAGGAAGCCAAGTTTTATAATCTGAAGCAGGGAAAGCTGACCGTGACGGAATATGATGCCAAGTTTTGCGAGTTGTCAAGGTATGCGCCGGCATTGGTGGATACTGAGGAAAAGTTATCAAAGAAATTCCAAGGGGGTTTACGACATGAGTTAGGAATCGCTTTGGCTAGTCATGGAGGACTAGGCTATACGGATATACTGGGAAGAGCACTGGAAATGGAGGCCATCGTTCCTGATGAGAAGAAGATTGTACCGACTGCATCAGCACCAGCACAGAATCAGAACCGAGGCTACTATAACAGGAATAGTAGCAACTATCAAGGTAAGAGGAAATGGAACGGAGGAGGTAGCGGAGGCTACAATCAGGGTTATAATAACCAGGGAGGTCAGAGAAAGGGCTACCAACAGCCTGGCAACAACAACAACAACAACAACAAAAGGCCGTGGCAGGGAAACAACCAATCGAGGTTGTTTATTCAGGGGAATAAGCAGAACTCGCCGTGGAAAGGCAACAATCAGCAGAACCAGCCGCAGGGGCAACAGAGAAACTTCAACCAAGGAGCGAATAACCCAGGGAGGGTTACCATTCCTGTTTGCCCGAAATGCAACCGAGCCCATCCCGGAGTCTGCCAGATAGGCACCCCCAACTATTTCAACTGTGGACAGAAGGGGCACATGAAAAGGGACTGCCCTAAACCGCTTCAAGTCGTACCTCTCCGAGCCATCCAAGCGCAGCAGCAGCCGCCAATGAACCAGCAGCAGTTTCAGCAGCATGCACAGCAGCAACAGAATGTGAGGGCATGCGCTATCAAATAGAGTGGTCAGCGCAAAGGAAAAGACAATCTCGCAGGTATGGGAAAACTACACAACATCCCTATTAAGATACTGTTTGATACTGGCACATGGCATTCTTTCATTGCTGGCTCGTGTGCCGATAACTTAGACATCAGGCCTGTAAGAGTTGAACATCCTATGAGAGTAGCTACACCTTCAGGAGAGATCACTACTTCTACTCATGTTTGCTCTAACCTAGAACTAGAAATCAGAACTCATAAGGTTATAGCAAACAACTTAAATATTATGATAATGTGGGATGTAGATATAATCCTAGGAATGGATTGGTTGTCAGAGAATTACGCCACAATTCTCTGCAACGAGAGAAAAATCTCTTTTCAGCCGCCGGGTAAAGAACCGACCGAATTCCACGGAATTTCAATGGGTAGAGGCGTACCAATTATATCAGCCCTTCAAGCCACGAAACTCATGAAGAAGAAAGGTACCACAGCCTATCTTGTGTACCTAGTCGGAGAGCCAGGAGCCGAGAAGACCATCCAAGACGTAAAAGTTGTGAATGAATATGAAGATGTCTTTCCAGAAGTGCTTCCAGGATTGCCACCAGATCGTCATGTGGACTTCACGATCGACTTAGAACCAGGAGCAGCTCCTAAGTATAAAGCCCCATACAGAATGGCACCGAAGGAACTGGAAGAGCTCAAAATCCAGTTACAGGAATTACTAGACCTTGGTTTTATCAGGCCAAGCGTCTCACCTTGGGGAGCACCCGTGCTTTTTGTTAGGAAAAAGGACGGATCAATGAGGATGTGTATAGATTACCGAGAACTGAACAAGATCACACTTAAGAACAAATATCCTTTGCCAAGGATCGAGGATCTGTTCGATCAGCTCAAAGGTGCAGGAGTCTTCTCCAAGATAGATTTGAGGTCAGGGTACCATCAGCTCAAGATCAAACCTGAAGATGTACCGAAGACCGCTTTTAAAACCCGTTATGGCCATTACGAATTTCTAGTAATGCCATTTGGTTTAACCAACGCTCTAGCGGTATTCATGGACCTTATGAATAGAGTTTTCCACCCCTACTTGGACAAATTCGTTTTAGTATTCATCGATGATATCCTCGTTTACTCTAAGAATGAAAAGGAGCACGAGGAACATCTACGGATAGTATTAGAAACACTAAGAACTGAGAAACTCTACGCCAAATTCAGTAAATGCGAATTTCGGCTGAAGAAAGTAATGTTCCTTGGACATATAGTATCGGCAGAAGGAATCAAGGTGGATCCAGCCAAGGTAGAAGCAGTGCACAACTGGAAGTCACCAACGAGTCAGAACGAGATCAGAAGTTTCTTGGGTTTAGCCGGTTATTACCGAAGGTTTATTGAGGGATTCTCTACGATCGCTCGCCCGATGACGCAGCTACTCAGGAAGGATGCCAAATTTAAATGGATGGATGAGTGTGAGAAGAGTTTCCAAACTCTTAAAGAAAAGTTAACCACGGCGCCAGTACTAGCACTTCCAGACACAAACAAAGAGTATGTGGTTTACACTGACGCATCGAAAAATGGATTAGGTTGTGTCTTGATTCAAGACGGACGAGTGATAGCTTATGCTTCACGACAACTTCTACCTCATGAAGTTGAGTCCTACCCACAACTTAGAACTCGCAGCCGTGGTGCACGCGTTAAAGATTTGGAGACACCATCTCTATTGTGTAAGAGTTGAGATATTCACCGATCACAAGAGCCTGAAGTACTTTTTCGAGCAGAAGGAGCTGAACATGAGACAAAGAATATGGCTGGAACTAGTCAAGGATTATGACTGCGGAATTAACTATCATCCAGGAAAGGCTAATGTGGTAGCAGACGCATTGAGTCGCAAGGCTCAACGAAGTTAGGATGCCTTGTTGTACAAGAAGGAACCTTAGTACGAGAATTCGAGAAGATGGATATCAGAGTGCTTGACATGCCAACTACGATAACAAGTCAGATAGCCGCATTAGAAGCTACATCAGATTTGAGAGAAAGGATCATCAGTGCTCAGAGAAAAGACGAGTCAATGGAAAAGTTGCGAGTGAGGATAAGAACAGATAAACCAGAAGGATATTCTGAAGCTCCAGACAATGCGATACTTTATGAAGGAAGGATTTGTATTCCTGACGACGACAGCGAATTGAAGAACGAGATCTTGAGTGAGGCTCACGATACGCCTTACACAGCACATCCAGGAAGTACGAAAATGTACCAAGATTTGAGAAGAAACTTTTGGTGGAATGGAATGAAACGAGATGTTGCCTCATTTGTAGAAAGATGCCTAGCATGTCAGCAAGTCAAGGCTTTACACCGACGACCATATGGCTTGCTACAACCATTGGATGTCCCATAATGGAAATGGGAAGGCATGGCTATGGACTTTGTCACAGGCTTGCCTAAGTCAAGAAGAGGAAACACAGCAATTTGGGTGATAATAGATAGGCTTACAAAGTCAGCGCACTTCTTACCGATTAAGATTACCTACGGATCAAAGAAACTAGCTCAATTATACGTCGGAGAGATTGTACGTCTACATGGAGTACCGAAGGTCATAATTTCAGATAGAGACGCCAAGTTTACCTCGATATTTTGGATTACGATGCAGAAAGAATTGGGAACAGAGCTTAATTTCAGTACAGCATTTCACCCACAGACAGATGGGCAGTCAGAGAGAACGATTCAGATTTTGGTTGATATGTTAAGAACAGTGGTTTTGGACCGAGGCGCGAATTGGGAAGAAATCTTACACTTAGTCGAATTCGCCTACAACAACAGCTATCAGGCCACGATAGGAATGGCGCCGTTTGAGGCTTTGTATGGAAGGAAATGTAGATCGCCACTTTATTGGGACGAAGTAGGTGAGAGAAAGAACCTAGGCCCAGATGCGATCAATGAGATGATTGAGATAGTTCGACAGATTCGAGATAGAATGAAAGAGGCCCAGAGTTGACAGAAATCTTATGCCGACGATCGTCGAACCAATCTTGAGTTTGAAATAGGAGATAAGGTTTTCCTTAAGATATCCCCGACCAAATGAATCCTTAGGTTCGGAGTTAAGGGTAAGCTAAGACCCAGGTTTATAGGACCTTATGAAATTCTCGAGAGAATAGGACCCGTCGCTTATAGATTGGCCTTACCGCCAAGTCTAGGAAGCATTCATAACGTTTTTCACGTTTCTCAGTTGAGAAAGTATGTTTACGATCCTAAGAACGTCATTAGTCAGCAAGACGTAGTTCTTGAATCTGACCTAAGCTATGAAGAGAAGCCGATATCGATTTTGGATAGAAAAATCCAAGAATTAAGAACCAAATCGATACCAATCGTTAAAGTGCTTTGGAACCACCACGGGCAAGAAGAAGCCACGTGGGAACTCGAGGAGAAGATGAAGGAGCGATATTCTCATCTTTTTGCAGAAGGTATGCAAATTTCGGGACGAAATTTTTCGTAAGGGGGGTAGGATGTAATGCCCCATAAATTCCTTACGATCTTAAAATTTTAAAGTTAATTAAATAAATGGCTTAGCACGCCTAAGTTTACGATTTTGAATTCTAAGACTAACGGTCGAATCCGTTTCCGAAAATAAATTACGAAAGTCAGCTATACGACTACTGTATTTAGGGTTAGCGCGTACGAAAAGTTTTTAGTTCGTGAACTCAGAACGGAAAACCGTCTGATTTTTACATTCACGAAATCGCAATACGAACTCGCCCGAGAAAGTTCGTTTTTATGATTTTCCGGACGAAACTCGGACTGTGTCGTCCCGAGTTTTTGTCAAAATAAATTTTATAAATTTATTTTCCGATTAAGTTTCATACGTTAAAATTTTCGGTCGAATCGGATCGCGACGATTTTGTGCCGAGCTACGTTTTTCGTCGAACGTTTTCCGTAACGTCGTATAGCGGCGGAAAAGCGCGTATTTCCCTCCCTTCCCTCTAAGTGATCGACCTCCCTCTCTCTCTCTTAGATGATATTTTCATTTTATATAGTTTTTAAAGGTGACACCTAATGGTATATTATTCACTACTTTACACCAATTACATAATATAACTTATGTTAATTCAAATTAAAACCATATCTCTCCTTCCCTCCCCCTAATTTTCGGCAGCCTCCCTCCTCAACACTCTCTCATCTTTATCTTCTTCCACCATTGAAGAGAGCTTCAAGAACTTGAAGGAGAAACACACAAGTCATCATCCAACCATCCAAACCTCATACTTTCTTCATTAATTATCAAGGTATTCAACTCCTCCATACTCCTATCCAATTGGATTCCCCATCTTTTATTTTCCTTCTTGATCGAAATTTTAGGAAAGATGATTTGGATGTTTTGATCTTGAATTAATGAATTAGATGTGTTAGATAGGATAATTAAGGATTAGAAATGAACAAAATCTAGAACCCTAATATCCTCTATATTACCGAAATTTTTAGGGATTTTGTAGGATTTTTGGATTTCTTCAATTGATGATAAATTCATGCTTAAGAGGTGCTTAATTAGAGATTAGAACAAAGAGAAATTGAAAGCCCCATGCTTTGTTGAAAACCGATTAGGGTTTGAGTTTGAATTTGGGATTTTTACATGTTAGTGTGTAATTGGATTGCAATTGATTCATTGATGTTATAATAAGATGATTAATGAATAAATGGTGTTAATTGAAGAAGAAAATCACTCTCTTAACCCTTCTCTAAATACCGAAAATTATTGGATAATTGGGGGTTTTCATGTGTTTGATTTAAATGATGAATTGATGAGGGAATATAGTTGCAAATGGTGTTAGTTGATAATAGGATTTAATTGAGAATTTTCTAAAAATATTTTATGTAATGTAAGAGACGAAGAACTCGTCGTAAGTTGAAATATAGTGTTGGTATGAAATGATTGTATGCATAAAAGTGATTCTCGTTAGATGTAGTTTAATGACGTAAAATTTGAACGGAATCCGACAACTTTGAAAATTTCATAAGAGACGAGCAACTAGACGTAACTAGTAACCGAGAAGTCGAATGAGAATTCTAATTTGATATTATTGTCTATGATGGACTTGAGAATAACTTTGTAGTTGACGTCATGAGCTTTTGAGCTAAAATAATATGAGCTATAGTGATAGTCGAGAACTAGAACGCAAAGTGAATAACTTGTTGGTTTAGTACTTGTTAGTTAAAAGCCGACGTTTAGAACGTCGTGCTATTGGACGAGTTTTGAGAAGGAGTTCATCATGTACGGGAATACATGATGACTGCCTTGAGGGTCCAGTTTCTAAATAAATCGAATTCGAGAGCTTAGAACAAACCTAAGACGTTATACGTCGAATCTATCGAGCAACTAGGGTATCGAGCAGTTTTGCGACCCTCGCCGGAAACTGCAATAACTTTTAGCTCGTTTATCAGATTTGCGATCCGTAAATTGGAGCGTAAACTAGACATCCCAAACTTTCCAACGGTACAGGGATCACCCCCTGTTTCCAAATCCTCTGTTCTGGGAAGTCCCCAGAGTCACTGTATTGTGCAGTGAAATTTCAGTTTCATTTCTTCCAAGTTGTTTCGTTCGCAACTTAGTTTCTTTCGATCGTTTAAGCCGTATTATCTAACGACTATCTCCCTACTTACCCTAGAGTTAAGTAAGGAGCCTTGAGTGATAAAACCAGTCGAGATCTCATCTCTTATCCGTTCAAGTAAAGAAGTAGTTAAGCGAGAAATTGCATGAGTTGTTTAATGAACTAAAACGTATTTTTCCTAAGTTGATTCTTTCCAACTTAGTTCCTTATGATCTTTTAAGTCGTATTAAGCTATTGACTACTCTCTCTACTGACCTAAGAGTCGAGTATGAGACCTTTCGAGTTCTAAACGGGATTTGTACGAGTCTCGTTCCCGTTTAAATAAAATGAATCTATTAAGCGTGCAAATGCCTAAAGAATGAAACGACTAAAACTTATTTCGATTCTCTTTGATCGATTATCTTTTACGACCCATTTTTAAGTATTATTATTTTACGATGAAGGAGGAAGCCAACTGTAAAGAAAGGACGGAAGATCCGAAGTTTGGAAGCTATTGCTTTTAGTTCTGTATTACGAGGTGGGCTTTTACATATAAAATAAAACGAGCAATGCTCGGAAAATCTTTCTTTATCGCTTTGATATCTGTGTTTTCAAAGTGATATTATGGCATGAACTGTTATGTGAGTTCTCTTGTACCTATCTGAGTCAACATTCATGTTTTCCAGATTTAGAGTTAATCTAACTAGGTTAACTAACGATCAGCTCTGAGTTAGCTGCTAAGTGCTTTCCAGAGTTATGCACTTTGTAACCTGTGGTGTATGTGATATCCTGTTGAGGGATACCAGCCACGGTGAATGAGAATTGGTCAAGATTGAACACAGCATACCAGAAAATACTCGGCCAAGTAAATTGTGAAAATCAGTCAGAAAATGTTTAGTAGACACGGGCCCTTTTCAATAAAACTCCGATGTGCTACAAATTATGAAATGTCATATTATCTCTACTTATTATTATGATTTCGGCATCGTGCCCACTAAGTACGTTTGTACTTAGCCCTGCATTGTTTTCTAAATGTGCAGGTTGAAGCGACGGGAGTGGCAACGGTTGATGTTGAGTTGAATAATAGGATGCTTTAGTTAGAACTCTTCCGCTGCAGAACTCTAAGTCTTTTTTGAATATGTACCTTTTGAACAATACACTGTAGTTTAAGTCTGTAAATATGAACCTAGTTTCTACTGTGTACTTTTGTCGAGTAATCCGTAGCGATTAACTCTTTCTTTATTATATTCAAGTCTTGTTCATGGTTTATTGATGTCTTTCATGTATGTTTAGTCAGTTAGCCCCCTTCTTCCCCGCTTCTTTAATCCAACCCCAGTCGCACCCCGGCATCTTAGGATGACGAAGTCAATTTAGGTATACGAACAGTTAAGATTCAATAGAGATCGAAAATGAAGACTACGAAAAGCCTAGAACGAAGCTTGTAAGATACAGTAGAGAAGCAAAGATGAACGGCGAGTACGAAAAAGGGCAATGCCTAACTAAGGAAAATACTAACATGACGCCTCCCTAGGATGTCGCGGTTCGTGAAACCGCACAATTAATAAATAACCCCGAAGTTATTTAAGACCAGGAATAGGCAACTCCGCCTGAAGCTATAACAAATTGTCTTAAAGTTGCATTCAAGAACGATCAACTAAGATGTAACGAATCGAAGGTGTCTTATAAAACGTTAAAAAGGACAGATCGGGTAAATGCGAATTTAGGACGGATTTGTTTCCTTCTATTCCCAAAAGGACACGAATAACAAATATTATTCTTTTTGCATTGACCATAAGATCGGTCATGCCTAGAAATCTTTCCAATATTCATACTTCTTATTCTAAAGTATCTAGTACGATATACTATTAAGATTTTTCTACGCATTATCTTCATGTTCTTCCCACGATTCTGTTATTCAGATCCTCTTTTCTAAGGTATTTATGATCCCATGCCCCCTCACCATTTTGGCCTAGTAAGCGATGATCTTTTCACGTGTTTCACAGAGTTATTTTAAAGTAAGTCACACCATCCTCCTCTAATGTTATTCTAGCTGACATTTACCTCACACCAATAGATCCTCTATAATAATAAAACTTTCCTCCGACTTAACTTCTCCATCCTGCTGAATTCCAATTTTCTCAAATATAGCCCCCGCCCAACCCGCCCTTATCTGAATTCTCAATTTTCTTTTCTCTAAGCCATGTCAATAGAGATCTTCCATTTCGCCTATAAATTGATGAAGCATTTTTCCTTGCAACCCATCTAGCACTGGGTAAAGACGCTTCTTTGAGTAGTCTCATTGTTAGAAAAACAAGTTGTGTATCAAGTAATTTCCTTTTTACTCCAAACCCTTGTTATACCAGAAATTTGTGTAGACATCTTGAAACCAGTAATTAGAGAATGTTAAAGTCTATGATCAAATTGTTCTTTATCACTTGAAATTTCCTCTTTTTTATGAAACATCCAACTCTAAAAACAGGCTCAATAGTGAGCAATGTTTTCTTAGATAATGTATGAGCTTTTATAGGAATACTGACATTCTTGGTACTCTCTTCCAACCTGATGTCGACTAGATATCTCAATCATAAGCCATGAAATGTCTTAAGGTCTTCATTTTATTAGATGTGTGTCGCCTTCGGATCCCCTCCACGACACACCTTGTTAATATAAGACTAAGATAAGTTAACGAATCTTCCTTAGTTGTACGCAAGTACATCAAAATTTTTCCAAAATTCTCAAATCCACTCAATTATACAAATTCTCTCCTTGAGACACCCTATTAATCGCACACTAAGAAATATAGCAGCTTGTGTTCCATGCTATATCCATTTCGAAGGTCCTCACTCTAGGCAAGTTATCTTTCTATGATGCTACATCTTGCTAGACAAAGCAATTCCTATCAAATTTTCCCTACGACTAAGTTTCTAACTTAGGGTGCTTAGTTTCCGATGGAAGTAGGAGCGTGCCTTGATAATTTCTTACAGTAAACTAGGTCGAACTACGAAAATCATCACGATAACGGTTGTCGTCAAAATATTGATCAAATCAGCACACTTTTTAGTATACAAATGAGATAGAAGTTATATTAACTCGCGATACTATGCGTTCAGAAGATAGTAATTGCACGACATATGTACTACGACATTGTCTGACACGTACATAGAATTTACTCAAGATTGGGGATGAATGTACTAGATGGTCTAGTAACCTGTTTACAATTCATATATCACCCTCCAACTGATGGATTATTCAAGAAGATGATTTAAATTGTATAAGGTACATTGAGAGCAAAAACTACACATAAATGGAGAAGTTTCTACTATTAATAAGATGGCTTACAACAAGAAGTTATCTCAACAATTAGAATGACATCATATAAAGCTCTCCACGAGCTTTAGATTACAACTATATTTGAATTAATTCTACAAACTTTAGGAAATGTATTGCCCAATAACACGCCCTAAAACCTACTTTGACTCATAATCCTCAAAAGAACCTTCGGGGAAGTCATTGAGAATGAGAAAGGCAAAGGACTAAGGAAAATTGTAAGTGGTAAAGGTCAATAGATGTTGAGCGTTAGATCGAACTGAGTCTCCATTTAAGAGACATCTTTTCTCAAGATTTCACCCTCCAAGAGTGTAGTACGTTGAGCAATGAAGAAATATTGTGCTAAGAATTAATAAGAACTTTTAAATACTATAATAATGATAGATGGTTCCTTCATAAATACGTAAAATTTTCTCATGATTGGCTATCGTGAAGGTATATATGCAAGATGACTCACTTGACCCGTCTACAACAAATTACGTGATTTCAGACAACGAATAAGTTAAACTCTATGTGCACGATGACTTCCTTAACTCTGAGAATGTTATTTTTTTTAACACCTTTTTAGAAGGCCTAAGACTAACTCTGAAGGAAATATTCAATTGTTATTAATGTTCGATGAAGTCCCATCACGACGAAAGAAAAAAAATGGGCAAGTCTTTCTACCACCGTGCGTATGCATATCCGTGAATTCACTTCAAAGATAGATCAGCAACGACCAACAAAAAGACACTTACGACCAGTATACGAATGATATGCTAAGTCCCTTAACGAGAAATGATGATGGTCTATGACGCTATAGATAAACGATGACGGACCAAGATGCTAGTTAAGTTTAGGCGACTAAGGTCGCAACTATGTTCAAGAAGACGAAAATTTTCCAATGTTTAGGGTCAGTTTAAGTAAAAGCTAATGAGTCAGAATCATGCGATAAGGTTAGATAGTCATAGTATCCAGATTTCCTTGTGAAGCTATTAGGTACCTATCCGATAGATTATTAGGACGCTAGTAGATTTAGGACTCGAGACCGCGCCAACATCAGTAAAGCTATACGAGATCGACGACTTTCACAATGACTGTAGAATTATCAAATTAGGATCCGTTAACCCTGCATATTACCCTCTCAAGAAAACATTTCTGACGAAGAGACCCGCCCTAGAATACACCAACTACGATTGCCACGTCCCACAGTCAGGAGCTGACAACATTCTATCACTTACCAATGACGACAACTAGTAAAGAATCATCTTTTAAGAAGAATGACTTACGATACGAAGCCGCATCGTGAAGCCATGAAAGTGTTAATCTACGTAAAGGTGATAATGTGAAAGCTATGAAACGAGACATGAATACGAGACCCCAAAATCAGTGATCATGCTTATGAAAGGAAATGAAGAGTACGAAGCTAGCACCACTATGTAGAATTAAGATTAAAATGCTTTTCAAGTAGAACGACGAGGTGCCATAATCCAGTTAAAGAAGACAACAAAGATCAAGAGTTCACCGCCGCCACAAAAAAAATCGACAAAATTGTTTTGATCATAGATGCGTTAATTAGGTCCGCTCTAGGACGATCGACACCAACGAATGCCGATGACAAATGAGTCCGCTCATGATGCCAATAGGCACACTATTACCAGTACTGTGCTGTCGAGATTTGTTTTGCAGGACCCAGATGCAACAATCAATAAATGATAATAGAGCTAGCAAAAAAAATAATAGTTACCACAACAATGCTGAAAAGTGACTAGTAGTATGAAGTTAGATCAACAACCGCAAATAAAAAAAAATTAAAAAATGCTAAGTCAAGTAAACTAATTCTGGGTCTAGACCATGATAAAATCTTTTGAACCAAGCGTTAAGATATAGGATCATCTTGAATCCTTCTTAAGGAGGGTAGACCCCTCTTGTATAAGTAAGTTACCTCCAAGTCTTAGCAAATACCCATTAGTGATACATTTCCTCATGGAATGATTAGTCTTTATCAAAGACTTAGATTAAAAAGTGTATATGATGGTTAGGGTGAGCATAAGAAATTTATAGGCCCATATAACCCTTAAACAAAAAAATGATGATGATGATGAGCCAATGAAGAGCTACGAGTAAGATTAGACCAAAAGAGACTAAAGAAAGAAAAGACCTTCTACTCATAGAAGTACCAAATTTCGAGGACGAAATTTATTTTAAGAAGAGTAGAATATAACACCCCGCTAAAATTGGTCTATGAAAAACCCGAATAAATTAAAACTTTTTAAGATAAGTCCTTATTCCCAGAGATTTTCAAAGGAAAATAAATTCTTTAATTTAAAAAAAATGAAGACTTTATTTGTAAAGTAAAATCGAGCACGAGTATAAATTCCTGCATTAATTTCATGGCATCCTACATGTTGCATTCTAGATGATAATAAATTATTGATGTGATTTACCTGCAAATTAACTGTTGTGTAATTATGGAGCCGGTCAGTTAAGCTCGACTGTACGAAGTAAAATTTTGGCGTCGCATTAAATAATTTGGCGAGCTTCAAGAAGATAAATAATTTATATTTATTTATATAATTTTTAGTTAATCGATTTATTAGAATATTTCGATAAATTGTGTCGGGATAAATTCATGTACGAGCCGGATTGTTAAAATATTGCGTGGGAATTATTTTAGCAATAAAAGAATCAGACTTTGAAAAAGAAAAGAGGAGTAGGCGTGTGGGAAGGAGAAGGAAAAAGGGTGGCCCACATATTTTTAATAGTGGACCAATCAGATAAAAGCAGAAATTAAAAACCTCCCTTCCCCATAAACAAAACCGGCTGCCTCCCCTCACTCCTAATGAAATCCCGTAAAACTCAATCATTCCTCTGCAAACTTCTCCCTCACACTCCACCTTTCCTCTCTCCCATAATTCACGCCATCTCCACCATCTGCAAACCCCCTTAAAGCAACAAGGGTTTCATCCCCTTGACTCCCCAAAACCGCCGCCACCTTCCTTCCATTCTCCACCACCTGCCGCTGCCACCGCCGCAGCCGTGTGCCACCACCGCCGCCACAGTCGGCCCTCCAAGTAGAGAAAGAGAGGCAGTGGGATGAGGGAGACGACAGAGAGACCACACGAGAGAGAGAGAGGAGAAGAAAGAAACTAGGGTTTTCCAAACCCTAGCCCTAAAAACAACCAGTCGTCGCCACTGTCATCCTTCACCAGCCGCTGCTGCCGTCGCCACCTTATGCCGTCACCACAGCCGGCGCAAGCTTGAGGAGAAGAAGGGGGGAGAGAATCAAAGGAGAGGGGAGGGCAGTCGAGAGAGAAGGGAAGGAGGGAGAAAAGAACGGTTTTCCTAAACCCTAATCGCCAGCCTCCGTTCACACCGCCGCCTGCCGCCGATCACACCGCCGCCGGAGCCGCCTAGGAGGAGCAGTCGTCACGCCGGAAGGAAGAGAGAGGCTGCTCGTGAGGGAGAGTGCTAGGTATAAATTTTCTCCTCCTTCATTGCTTCTTCTTCTCCTTCTTTGTTTAGGAGGATGATTAGGTTTGTGAATGGAAGAAATGTATGTGATAGTTGAGAAATGAGAAGAGAACGAGGAAGGTCAGCCTATATCCCTCTTGGTGAGACCTCGATGATGATAATGGTGGTGATCTTGTATGTTTCTTGCACTTCATTATTGTTTGTTGGTGATTGTACGATTTTGACATTCTTTGATTAGCTTTATGAACTAGGATACGTGCTCTACATGCCCTATGTGTTCATATGAATGATGGAATCAAGGTCTGAGTATAATGAGGGCTATAAATCGTTTATATGCAGATTCATTTGAGTCTTGACTCGAGAATAAGAAGCTATGTAATTTTTACACAAAAATGTGAAACTTCCCCTGATCTGTTCGACCTGTTTTTGCATGCTAAACTTTGAATTCAGAGCTCATATTTTAACAAGTCGTTCCTAAGTGTTTTAGGGTGGTCTTGTCCAAAAATCATATCAATCCAACAAGCGTAACTCACTCAGTGGTTTTTCTGTCAAGAACTCTTCTGCTGCAGATTTTCTTTCTGTGCAGTAAAATGTTTGGGGTTGTTTCCCCCTTGATAATAACTTTTAGGAGCTTTACCTTTTACAAGTTGAAACTAGACATCCTAAGGTTTCTAAATTAATATCTATCATTTCTAGTAGTCAAACGAGTGATTTTATATCAAATTTTTAAGTGAACTAATTTGCAGCGAAACCTCGTTTTTTGACAGATTAACTGCTCTGTAAACGGAGCCCTATTTGGGCTAGTAAAATCCAATATTTTTGAATTACAACTTTTGGAATAAGATGAACATGTTAGGAGGCTCCAGTAGAAATCTCAAGACGAGTAGATATCATTTGCTATTTATTTCGGATTTTACGGTGCTAGGTGTCTCACTGAAAATTTCAGAAAAATGTCTTATTACCTTTTCATGCCTAAAATCGTTTTTATGCTTAAAAAATTATGCATATGTGTGCCCTCAATAACGTTCTAAGGAATTTCTTAAGATGTTATGACGAAGTAGGATTTTAATTGGAATTTTATAGATTTATTTCTTAAGCTAATTTGCTTATTTACTAAATTGGGCTAATTACTAAGTTTTTGGCCAAAATAGTTTTATGAATTGGACTTGAGGTTATTGAGGCCGAATTTTCCAGATTTTGTGAATATATCTTTTGTTGGGCTAAATTAATTATTTTTATGTGTGGACTAGGTGACTTGGGCATTGTTCAGATTTAATTAATTCAATATGAACTTGAGCCATATTTTCCTATTTATTATTTTCTTTCTTAGGAGGCCCAACCTATTCAATTATTTATTATTGGGCTAAGATTAAATTAATTTTGTGACTAATGGACTCATAACTTATTTATTTAAGGAAGCTCAACATGATTATTATGTGTCAGCCCATTTTACATGATTGTTTATATACTTATGATTAATAAGCCCAATAAGATTAATATTTATTTCTTGGAATTATGTGTTTGGGCCTTGGGCCACTTTTGCCTAACCAATTTATTTGATTAATTATTAAATAGTCCAAGACCGGTCATTTATGACTTAATGTCTTAAAGGTTAATTAAGTTATTTAATTAACTTATGTTTCAATAATTAGCATGTTCTTATGTGGTGACTTAAATAATTTGGATTAATAATTAATTGTTAATTAATTATTTCTATGTTATTAATTAATTAATTTTCTTTTAATTAATTAATTATGCACTAATTAATCATGAGTGGATTAATTACCTAAGTATATGATGAAAAATACGTGCTATACTTGTTAAAGCATGCTAATCAAATGTGACATGATTAAATGATATGACACGTATGCATGAGTTTAGTTGTATAAGTAAGATGTGATATCATACATGATTAAGTATGTGACATACGTACTTATATGGAGCATGACGAAGCATGACATGACAATTCATAAGCACAACATGATTTCAAACCAAGTTTTGATGCATGTCTTGACTAAGAATCTATGATTCAATTTCTATAAAACCTCAAGGCAATGCCTTGATAGATTTTCAATTTCAAATGCTAAAGACCGGGGATAGGTTGACCTTTAGGATTATAGATAGACTACTTGACCCCTAAAGTCAAATGTTTAAGGATTTAGATTGTCTTGTAGGAGACACCAAGAGCTAGGGACGTAGGAGGAAATCCACGTCAAGGACAAGAGGTGGGTTCTATTTTCAAATTGTGGGTTATAAGCCCCACGGAGGTAACTTTCGGGTTATTAAGCCCTAACTACTTTCATGAAAAAGTGATAATGCATGCTAAATGTTTTTGCTCACTACTGGTGTTTACCATATATGATGTTATTGTCTTCGATCGGCCTTGGGACCAGTACACCCCAAGGTAGTGCGCACACAGGTACTTATGACGGTTCAGAGAGTGGGAGTGGCTCCCCACTCGAAGAATCGAGGGAAGGTAACACAATAGGCGAGCTATGATGCGCGCAAGGTTAAGTTAAAATGTTTTTACGTATGCATGGGTTAAATGTTTTCCTTTTAAAATTATTGCCCTTGTATACAAAATGAGCATGCTTTATCTTTCAAATGTTTCTGAAAAATGTTTTTCAAAAAGGGGCACGAACGTCACTGAGTACCAAAAGTACTCAGCCCAAAATATTTTTCTTTTTCAAAACAGGTTGAGTGACGATCGAGATGGAGGTGTGTTGGCATCAAAGAATATTTCGGATGACGATCACTCGGATTGTCATCCCCCTTTCCATTGAATGCATGTTAAGTTACAAACTCAAGCTCAACATCTCTTCAAACTCGACTAATCCGATTACGGTTAGTCTTAATCGACGCTTCCGCAGTGCGGGGCCAAAGTCCTCATACTTTGACCCCAAGACGACCAAGCTAGGGTAATGTCAAGTTGACGAAGTCTCCTTGGTTCCCTTCAAAGCCAAGCTTGTTTGAAATCTTCATTTCTTGTAAAGCTAAGTTATGTAAGTCAACGATTTATATTACGGTTTCAAGTGACAGTCCGGTTATCCGCATAGGCCGGGTAACGAGCCGTTTCATCTTCCAAGGATATAACCTTTTTAATAATAATTTTGCTGAAGTTATAAACTTCTTTTTGCCCACTAGAGAAATGTGATATTTCACATCCATTATTCATGAGTATATTCTCATAATATAATTGTACTTTATATACTCTTGCTGCATATGATGCATTTTCCATGTATCTCTCCATTAAAATCCATGGATCATTTTTCTATATATCTATATATTATGATTATGTATGAGCATTAATCTCTTTCCTACATTTTTTAAAGCTTATGTATCCAATGCGTCGAGCCAAGAGCTTTGTGGAATTCTGGGTCTTACTTTATTTTGATTGAGTTTATATATAAGAGTAACTAAATAAAAAAATTCCTAAACGAAATAAAAGTGACGATGAAAACCAAAAAAATTATTTCACACATCCTAAAGTTAATTAATTATTCTCAAATAAAAGCAAAGATATAATTATTTTAATAGAATAAACGAGATAATTCAAATAACGGGTTATTGAAATATGTAATAGGTACAACTATGTTACAGAATGAGTTCATTTGATAAATGAAAAAATGACACAAAATAATCTCATAAATTATAATAACATTTAATCACTGTCGAATTTCTACAGGTTATATACTAATAGTAAATAAAATTACAGGCTTATCTCATTAAATTTAAAATATACTCCCTCCAACTTCCAAAATTATACATAGTTTTGCAGGGCACAAGTTTTAAGAAAATCCCAAAAAGTGGAGAAAAAATAGATATGAGTGGATATGGGAGCCCACATTATAAAGGTAATAAGAAAAAAGTTATTTCCTAAAATGGATTATGTATAATTTGGGGGACAGATGAATAGGGAAAACTATGCATGATTTTAGGGGTCGGAGAGTGTTCGACTGAATTTTATCCTAAAGTCGCCCGCAATTAAACGAGATCAAAGTAGCATAAATCAATCAACCCAAGTCGTATCTCTCGAAGAAGACTTAACAGGGCAATGTTTGTATTGCGAAAATAAAACGAAAGCGGTAAAGATTGATTGGAATTTGATGTTCTAATTCTAATTAATTAAAAGACAAATTAATCTAGGCAGAATTATAAACTCTAACTCTAAGAACAAAATAAATCATAAACATAATTAAGATGCAAAGAAATAACTCACAATAATTAATCCGTGGTGGAAGTCTGTCACAAAATCCATACGAATTGAAAGCAATAAATCTATCTAGAACTTGGAAGAACAAGAAACAAAGAAATACTGGAAAGAAAATATATTCGTATGTCTGGCGGCTGAAGAAAATTAAACGTGAAAAGAGAGATAGAAACAAATCCGATAACATCCCTATTTATAGGAATTTTTCTCGCCGCCTCAACACGGGCGATCGCCCAACACGGATGAGCGTCCGTCCTCATCGCAATCCAACCACCTAGACGAGCGCTTGGACTGAGCGAGCATCCACTTCCCGTGCAGCCACACCTACCCGGACGAGCACCCAGAGTCGAAGCTCGTCCAAGGATGTTCTCTGTTGCTCGCTTGTCTTCATTCCCGCATGCCGGACGAGCGTCGGAGGCCGACGATCGCCCGTGGTTGCCTCTGTTGCTGCTTCGCAATTCATGCTGGACGAGCGCCCAACACGGGCGAGCGTCCGTCACGAATCTGCCTCGCGCGCCCTTTTTGTTTCGATCATATCTCTCTCGTCCGAACTCTGATTTGCGCACGGTTTTCGCCTACGAACTCGTATCGAGACATACTTCAATCCTATAAAGTTCAACTCCTTAAATAATTGTCATATCATTTTTCATTTTTGTCCATCTATCGTCTATTCTCGCGCAATTCTCGCAAAACCAACATGTTAGCGAGATTAACTAGAACCAATGAATTTAACAATAAAAACCGACAAAATAGCAATCAGAAAGATCACTTGACACATAAATACACATCAAAATGAAGCACACAATGAGGTGAAACACCCCTCCACACACAAAACCTTGCTTGTCCTCAAGCAAATCTCATTTCAAATCAAGATGGAAAAGTAATAAATTGAACTAAACAATTCATACTCCAATAAACTCTCAATTTCAAGACAAATTCAACATTCATCAACCAAATATAATCATCACAAAACAATGAGTTGCCCTTCACACAAAAACTCAATCAACTCAACGTCCAACTGCAAGATCTAGGTGAGAAAACTTGAATAATAAAAAGTATCCCAAATTCATGTCATTTCTTAAATTATAGATATTAAGTGAATTCCGGGCAATATTCACTAGGTTTACTCACGGAGAATTCCGGGCGCCTAGCGTGGTTTCCCATACCCATTTCTCGTATAATATATTCAACATTGAACAGACAAGAAAGAGGGGTAGAGCCCTTCAAATCACAACCATTTTAAACAAAGACGACACATTAAATTCTCAAGTCAAGTCAGGTTATATGGCCAAAATTCATGAGGTGTGAAAATTTAGAGATCATCTAAAGTATCCTCATGTGGTTTCCCATGCTCATGGTTCCCAGAAGAGCAGAAGCCTCCCAACTTGACTCAACAAATTAGACATTTTAAGGCTCATTATTCAGGATACGCTTCTTAAAACACATAATTTCTCACCCTTCACCCATACTCAAACATCAAGCTTCAATCATCCAAGCATGAAATGCCCCACAATCAAAAAGCAACAACCATATCAGTCAAATCATGACAAAATACCCCAATCAATCAAGCAAATCAAAACATGAACTATAAATTTCAATACATACTTCCGCAATTGTTTCACACAAGCCCCCCTCTGACAGAAATAAACAATGACCCCATTGTTTCACACAAGCCAAAAGAAACGGAGAAAGGGCGATAGAGAACTGCAAACCAGAGAGAAGATACAAGACAACCGCAACCACCAAATCCAAGCATCCTTCACAACGAAAACAACCAAAACACGAGACAAAACCAAAAACAAACAAAAGAACTAAAGAAGAAACAAAACAAACAGCATCCACCACAAAACAAAAATAACGATTACCAAACCGTGGGTTGCCTCCCACGCAGCGCTAAGTTTTAATGTCGCCGGCCGACGAGAACCAGTGTTATCCAAATTCCTTCTCGAGTTTGAGCCATTCCATCGCTTGGATTCAGTCATCTTCGTCCCGCACTTCTACTGGTCCTACCAGTAGATAGTCTTCACAATCTCCCTGCAAGAAACGACCATCGACCACTGTGTCAGTAGCATCAAGGAAAGAACAATTCTGAAGGAATGAATCAGATGGTATGAAATAAAAATCTGAATAAGAGAAAAATTTGGCAATAATCTTGGGAAACCCGAACACCAGCAAATATTCTTCTCCATTCCCTTTTCCATCCGTCAGATTCAAAAGGTATAGCTCATCTGCACATTCTACTACAACAGGCTTAACCAGATACTCAGTCTCATCGTTCACTCCTTGATCGCATAGCTCTTCTACATCCTCCAACACTATGGGCTCAATCAGATAGTCATCTCCATCCAATGCCTCTGGACTCGTTAACTCCTCCTGATCATAGTCATCAAAATTCATGCTCTTTTGAAAGGTAGTGTCCTCGTGTGCATCCACTTCATCGCTCTCGACGTCACTAAGATAAGTATCGGTATGAGCCTGATGAGGCTGCCATGCAAGTTCTTCCGCCAAGTTCTGTTGCAGCAACTCACTCACATTCTCAACAGTGTGCTCAATTTGTGCGGTGATGCGCTCTTTTGCCTCTCTTTGTGACTCCCTCGCTTGTTGACTTTCTAGAATAAAAGCATTCATTGTATCCTCCAAAGAGGATTGTCGAGGAGGAAGATATTGGAATTGTTCATGTTGAGGTTGGAACTGAGCTTGTTGCACCGAGTATGACATCTGCGGAGACGAGTATTGTGGAGGAAAGTATTGTTGTTGAGGAGGAAAATACTGTTGCTGAGGCAAGTACGGCATTTGCTGCTCATAAGATGGCCCGAATGGATATGCTGAACCCGAACTCTGCCATTGGTTTTGATTCCACATAGAGCTCGACTCATTATTCCAATATGGCTGGTAACCTTGCATATTCTCCGGATCCCAGCAACCCAAAGAACGTCCTCCAGTATCTCTAGACTATTTCCATAGTTCCTGTGTACACAAAAACAAGAAAACACATCACACGCAACTGGGGGAGAAAAGAAATCAACAAGAGAAATAAAAATAAAGTTGCAACATAAAAATCACCTAAAGTCTTCCCCGGCAACGGCGCCAAATTTGTTCGACTGAATTTTATCCTAAAGTCGCCTGCAATTAAACGAGATCAAAGTAGCATAAATCAATCAACCCAAGTCGTATCTCTCGAGGAAGACTTAACAGGGCAATGTTTGTATTGCGAAAATAAAAAGAAAATAAAACGAAAGCGGTAAAGATTGATTGGAATTTGATGTTCTAATTCTAATTAATTAAAAGACAAATTAATCTAGGCTGAATTATAAACCCTAACTCTAAGAACAAAATAAATCATAAACATAATTAAGATGCAAAGAAATAACTCACAATAATTAATCCGTGGTGGAAGTCTGTCACAAAATCCGTACGAATTGAAAGCAATAAATCTATCTAGAACTTGGAAGAACAAGAAACAAAGAAATACTGGAAAGAAAATATATTCGTATGTCTGGCGGCTGAAGAAAATTAAACGTGAAAAGAGAGATAGAAACAAATCCGATAACATCCCAATTTATAGGAATTTTTCTTGCCGCTTCAACACAGGCGATCGCCCAACACGGACGAGCGTCCGTCCTCATCGCAATCCAACCACCTGGATGAGCGCTTGGACTGAGCGAGCGTCCACTTCCCGTGCAGCCACACCTACCCGGACGAGCGCCCGGAGTCGACGCTCGTCCAAGGATGTTCTCTGTTGCTCGCTTGTCTTCATTCCCGCATGCCGGACGAGCGTCGGAGGCCGACGATCGCCCGTGGTTGCCTCTGTTGCTGCTTCGCAATTCATGTCGGATGAGCGCCCAACACGGGCGAGTGTCCGTCACGTTTCTGCCTCGCGTGCCCTTTTTGTTTCGATCATATCTCTCTCGTCTAAACTCCGATTTGCGCACGGTTTTTGCCTACAAACTCGTATCGAGACGTACTTCAATCCTATCAAGTTCAATTCCCTAAATAATTGTCACATCATTTCTCATTTTTGTCCATCTATCGTCTATTCTCGCGCAATTCTTGCAAAACCAACATGTTAGCGAGATTAACTAGAACCAATGAATTTAACAATAAAAACCGACAAAATAGCAATGAGAAAGATCACTTGACATATAAATACACATCAAAATGAAGCATAGAATGAGGTGAAACAGAGAGAGTAGTATTGTGGTGAGAAAAATGAGAAGTATACTTACGAAATTTAACTTTATGTTGTTACATTTTAATTTAATTTCAAGCATTATTATGAAAAGGAAAAATTATAAGAGATTGTGTATGACTAAGGCATATAATTATTATGATTAAATACCAAAACAATTATATTATTATGACTGATCAAAGATAAGTATTTGATTATACAATTCTTATTGTTTTGCTATTTATATACATTCTTAATTTCATTTGATTATATAACTTTTAATGTTTTGCTAATTATGTACATTCTTAATTTTATTTGTAAGAGTTTTCATAAATAATTTCTAAATTTAAATTAATAACTATTGTTTAGACTTTTTCTTAGTTGAACTATTGGTATATTAGATTATAGTATTTTATTATCCAGAGCTTTGAATGTCTAGGGGTGTTCACTTTGATGGATTAGACCTTAGTCTCATGAATGTTATTCGATTGGGTAGATTTAGACCAGCACTCAGTCCCAGGACAATGTCACGTGTAATACCCCAGATATTTTCTTCCGACGAGAAATAAAAAATTTAATTATTAATTAAGGCTTGCACGCCTAAGTTAAGGATTTTCAATTCTAAGACTAACGGTGAAATCCGTTTCTGAAAATAAATTCCAGAAGTCGGTTGAACGACTATTGTATTAGGGTTTTCGCGTCCGATAGAATTTTCGTTCGAAAACTCAGATCAAAAAATCGTCTGACTTTACATTCACTTTTTCTGCGATACGAGTCTACTGGAGAAAGTCAGTTTTTATTATTTTTCCGAGCGAAATTTGGACTGTCTTATCCCGACTTTTCATCGGATTTCGAAAAATGAATTATGCTTTCCGATTAAGTAATTTATTTCCGATCTAATGGTCGAATTAGATTTCGTCAAAAACGTAACCGTCTAGGATTTTAATTTCTCAATTTATATACGCCGTGTTAGACCCGTAAAACGCGATATTTTTGTAAAAATATTCCACCCAAACCGCCTCCCCCCCTATGACTCACCTTGTTAGATATTTTCTACTTTATGGTATAATTATCTCTTAAACACCTCATTTCTCTCTTCCTCCCTCCCTTATTGCCGCCTCCCATCTCTTCTCTCTCTCATCTCTCTCTCATCTCTCTCTCTTCCACCATTGTTGATCTTCTTCAAGCTTTCAAGCTCCACAAGTTGTTCATCTTCCGATCGATCTTAATTCCGAGTTCATAATCGTTAAGGTAAGAGCTTCCTCTATAGTTTGAACCGAACAAAATTCAATTCCTTCAAGTCTTGTAATTTTTGAAAATTTCAAGTAGATGTAGGATGATGTTCTAAGTTTAATTCATGCTATTTCATGGTTAGGAATGAATTTCTATGGTTGGAATTAAATGAAAATCATTCCCCCTTAATTGAAGCAAATACCGAAATTTATATAAAATTGTAGGTGAAGATTTAGTTTGATTTTAGATGATTGATTTGTGGATTTGTGTTCTACGTATTAGTAGATTGATGTGGGAATTAATTGAGAATTTTCTAAAAATAGAAACCAAGTTATAAGAGAGAAAGAAGTAGGGATTTGAATGAGTAATTGTTATGATTTGGATGATATGATGATATAATTGAGATGTAGTAAGTATGTAGTTCATCATATAATTTAATTGGATTTTTCTAAAAATAAAATAGAAATTGTAAGAGACGAAGAACCGACGATAAGTTAAGATTCGATAATAATTTGAGTATATGGTTTTCATATTGGTAAATCTTAGTAGTTGTTAAACGTAATTGGAAAGTTTGAGCGAATTCAGAGAATATTGAATTTTTAGTAAGAGACGAAGAATCGCTGATAAGTTTAGTATGGATAATGATATAGGTTTATGGTTTGAATATTTGCTAATCTTAGTAGTTAATGAACGTAATTGGAAAATTTGAACGAATTTTAAGAAAGTCGAGTTTTAAGTAAGAGACGAAGAGACGAATTTAAATATCGATAGGAAAGTCGAATGAGGAAACTAATTTGATATTAATGATTGTTGTCGATTAATAAACAAGATTGTAGTTGGTGATATTTCCATTCGAGAAATGAATATAGAAGTTAGAAGATTGAAATCGAATTTGGGTTGGAATTTGGTTTAGTAATTGATTAGTTGGAAAAGACGAGAAAGTGCTCGTCGTATTATTAATCAAGAGACGTGAAGGTATTCGCGATTAAGGAATATGTGTCTAACTGTAAAATGATAGTAATTTCGTTAGCATAAAGGTTGTATAGCATTGATCGAACCTAGGGAATTGTGCATCGAGTTTTATCGAGCATTAGGGTTAACTCGGACTGTTTTGCGACCCTTTATGTCACAGCCCCAAATCCCGAGGGACGGCAGAAGCCGGGGTGCGACTGGGGTTGGATTAAAGAAGCGGGGAAGAAGGGGGCTAACTGACTAAACATACATAAAAGACATCATACATTCAATGAACACGACTGGACTATTATAAAGAAAGAGTTAATCACGAGTGATTACTCGACAAAAGTACACAAAGGTATCTAAGTTCACGATTACAGACTTATACTACAGTGTTTTGTTCAATATACATATTCAAAAGACTTAGAGTTTTGCAGCGGAAGAGTCATAACTAAAGCATCCTAATTTCTCAACCCAACTTCAACCACTGCCGCTCATGTCGCTTCAACCTGCACATTTAGAAAACAATGCAGGGCTAAGTACAAAAGTACTTAGTGGGCACGATGCCGAAATCATAATCATAAGTATAGATAATATGGCATTTCATAAATGTAGCACATCGGGGGTTTTATTTAAAAGTTAGCCCGTGTCTACTAAACATTTTCTGATTGATTTTCACAATTTACTCGGCCGAGTACTTTCTGGTATGCTATGTTCAATCTTGATCAATTCTCATTCACCGTGGCTGGTATCCCTCAACAGGATATCACATACACCACATGTTACAAAGTGCACTAACTCTGGAAAGCACTTAGCAGCTAACTCAGAGCCGATCGTTAGTTAACCTAGTTATATTAACTCTAAATCTGGAAAACACGAATGTTAACTCAGATAGGTACAAGAGAACTCACATAAAACATAAAACAGTTCATGCCATAATTATCACTTTGAAAACACAGATATCAAAGCGATAGAGAAAGATTTTCCAAGCATTGCTCGTTTTATTTTATATATAAAAGCCCACCTTGTAATACAGAACTAAGAAGTACTAGCTTCCGATCTTCTGATCTTCCGTCCTTTCTTCACTGCTGGCTTCCTCCTTCATCGTACAATAAAAATACTTAAAAATCAAGTCGTAAAAGATAATCGATCATTGAAAATCGAAATAGGTTTTAGTCGTTTCATTTCTTTAGGCAATTGCACGCTTACTAGTTCATTTTAATTAAACGGAAACGAGACTCGAACAAATCTCGTTTAGAACTCGAAAGGTCTCATACTCGACTCTTAGGTCAGTAGAGAGGGTAGTCGATAGCTCAATACGACTTAAAAGATCATAAGGAACTAAGTTGGAAAGAATCAACTTAGGAAAATTACGTTTTAACTCTTTAGACGATTTAGACAATTCCTTGCTTAACTAAACTTCTTTACTTAAACGGATACGAGATGAGATCTCGTCTCGTTTAGCACTCACAGCTCCTTTCTTGACACTGGGGTCAGTAGGAAGATAGTCGGCAAGTTATTACGGCTTAAACGATCGAAAGAAACTAAGTCGCGAACAAAACAACTTAGAAGAATGAAATCTGAAAATTCACTGCGCAAGGCAGTAACTCTGGGGACTTCCCAGGATAGGGGATCTGGAAACAGGGGATGAGCCCTGTACCGCTAGAAAGCTCGGGAAGTCTAGTTTAGGCTCCAATTTACGGATCGCAAATCCGATAAACGAGCTAAAAGTTATTACAGTTTCCGGCGAGGGTCGCAAAACTGCCGCGCTAACCTTAGATGCTCGATAGAATCGACGTATAACTTCTTAGGTTCGTTCTAAGTTCTCGAATTCGATTTCTTAAGAAACTGGACTCTCAAGGCAGTCAACACGTACTCCCGTACGTGATGAAATCCTTCTCAAAACTCGTCCAATAGCACGACGTTCTAAACGTCGGCTTCCAACTACCAAGTACTAAACCAAACAAGTTATCAATTTCCCGTTCTAGTTCTCGACTATCACTATAACTCATATTATAATAGCTCGAAAGCTCATGACGTCAACTACAAAATCGTTCTCAAGTCCATCATAAACAATATTATCAAATTAGAATTCTCATTCGACTTCTCGGTTATTAATTACGACTAATTGTTCGTCTCTTACACAATTTTAAAAGTTGTCGGATTTCATTTTCAAATTTTACGTCATCAAACATCATCTAACGAGATTCATTTTCATGCATATAATCACTTCATGTCAACACTATATCTCAACTTACGACGAGTTCGTCTCTTACATTCCACAAAATATTTTTAGAAAATTCTCAAATAAATCCTATTATCAACTAACATCAATTACAACATTATTTCATCAACAAATCAACATCTAAATCATCTACAAGGAAACCCCTAATTTTCTACTTAATTTCGGTATTAACCCTATAATTTAAAGGGTGATTTTCTTCATTAATCAACATCATTTATCTCTTAATCATACTATTATATCATTCATTAATCAATTGAAATCCAAATGCAACATGAAATTGAAAAATTCCCAATTCCATACCTCAAACCCTAAATCGGTTTCAACATAACAAAGGGCTTTCGATTTCTCTTGGTTCTAATCACTAATTAAACACTTCCTAAGCATGATTATAACATCAATTTAAGGATTCAAAAATCCTACACAAATGCCCTAAATTTTCGGTAATACATAGAAGTTAGGGTTCATGATTTTCCTTCAATTTTAATCCTAGAATTCATATCTAATCACAACTAATTTCACTAATCGAAGATCAAAACATCTAGTTCATCTTCCTCAATCTCGATCCAAGAAGAAAATAAAAAGAAGAGGAATCCAATTGGATAGAAACATGGAGGAGATGAATACCTTGAGGATTAACAAAGGAAGAAATGAAGTTCGATGGATGGATGAAGACTTGTGTGATTTCTTGCTCAAGATCTTGAAGCTTATTCAATGGTGAAAATGAAATGAAGATGGGAGAGAGAGAGAGAGGGTGGCTGCCGTGAGTTTTGGGGAGGGAGGAGATGAGAGATTTAAATTTGTTATAAGATATGTTATAAGGTATAAAACCTAATAGGTGTAAAGTTGAATAGTAAAGACATTAGGTATCCAAATAATAACAATATAAAAACAAATATCAAGCTAAAAATGAGAGAGAGAAGTCGGCTATAAGAGGGAAAAGAAAGAAAATACGCGCTTTTCCGACGCGATACGACGTTACGGAAATCGAACGATGAAAAACGAAGCTCGGCACAAAATCGTCACAATCCGATTCGTCCAAAAATTCTAACGTATTAAACTTAATCGGAAAATAATGATTATAAAATTTATTCCGACAAAAACTCGGGACGACACAGTCCGAGTTTCGTCCGAAAAATCATAAAAACGAACTTTCTCGGGCGAGTTCGTATCGCGATTTCGTGAATGTAAAAATCAGACGGTTTTCCGTTCTGAGTTCACGAACTAAAAATTTTTCGTATGCGCTAACCCTAAATACAGTAGTCGTCTAGCTGACTTCCGTAATTTATTTTCAGAAACGGATTCGACCGTTAGTCTTAGAATTCAAAATCGTAAACTTAGGCGTGCAAAGCCATTATTATTATTAACTTTAAAATTTTGAGATCGTAAGGAATTTTCGGGGTATTACACTTTACGGAAACTGTCATAACTTTCTGCTCGCTTAACGAAATCGAGATCTGTAAATTGGATAGTAAACTAGACATCCGTAGCTTTTGGTACCAAATTCATCCCCTGTTTCGCAGAATTCTGTTCTGTATGAACTCCAGAACTACTGTCTTGTGCAGATAAGTTCAAAAACCTATTTTCTTAAGTTGAATTCTTTTTAAAACTTCGTTCTTTGAGAACTTCTAAGTCGTTAAGAGTTTTTGACTTTCGTTATTAACTGACCTAAGTGTCGAGTAAGGAACCAAGTTAGTTCTAATTGAGATATATTCGAGTTAATCAAAAGAATTTAGTTAAAATGCAAAGGCCTAAAAGTATAAACCGAATTCGATTTTCTGTTTCTTTTATCGTTACGACTAAGTACTAAAGTTGATTTATTTACGATAAAAGAAGGAAGTTGAAGTTGAAGATAGGACGGAAGACAGAAGGTTAAAGTTTGTTCTGTAAACGATTGAGGTGGGCTTTTCTATATACCAAATCAAATGAGCGATGCTCGAAAATGTTTACTTATCGCTTTATAATTGTGTTTTAAAGTGATTATCATGGCATGAAAATACTTTGTTTTTTTTTGTGAGTTCTTTTGTGCCTTTCTGTGTTGGTTCGATCGGATTCTGAGTTAGCCCACAGAGTGCTATCCAGAGGATCGAATTCTTAGTTAGCCCACAGAGTGCTATCCAGAGTTACCAACTAATCGATCGGATTCTGAGTTAGCCCACAGAGTGCTATCCAGAGTTAGTGTACACGGTAGCCGTTGTGTGTGGTACTCTGTTGAGGGGTAGCCAGCCACGGTGAGGAACGTGCGCCGGAGAAGTATACTGTCCCCCGGCGTTGAAACAGAAGTTGAGCAAGTTGAACGTAACAAAAGTCAGAAAAATGCTTGCAAGCTATTTATGAAAAGAAAATGTTTAGTAAGCACGGGCCTTTGAAAGAAAAATCTCGTTGTGTTACTTTGAGAATGTCTGATTAATCTATAAGCTTATGATATGTTTTCAGCACTGTGCCCACTAAGTATGTTTATACTTAGCCCTGCATATGTTTTATAAAATGTGCAGGTTGAGTGACGGGAGCGGCGGAGGTTGAGTAAAGGTTGTAAATAGAAAAGAACAGTAGGGTTCTAATTCTACGCTTTCCGCTGCCAAACTATTTGTGTTGATGTATAAACCTTTCGGTCTAAGTTTCATGCTTTGAACTTAGTTTACTTTTGAGAACAACTTGTCGAGCGATCCTTCAAGGTCGACTCTCTTTCTTTTAATAAAATCTGTTCATAGATATCAGTTGTTGTTTAATTATTGTGTTTATTTATTTTATTCCCCCTTCTTCCCCGCTTCTTTAAATTCAAAAGGCAAAAAACTGAATGGTATAGTGTCATCATGTAGGTTTAACTAATACATGTCTATCCAATAACACATCACTTTGTTATAAGAAAAGCATTAAAACAATATTTTGTGATATCATTCTTATAAATATAGTTATCTTAACTCCCTATATAGTTTCAAAACCAGCCCATCTGGTCCAGCGGTCTGAACCACTTTTAAACAACTTTATGCAAAATTATACTCCTTCTGTCTCATTGAATACGGTCTGTTTTTCATTTTGGGACGTCCTCTCTACTTGGCCTGTATAATTAGTCTATATTTAATGTTGTTAAGTAAGCCCTCACTTACTCTGTGCGGACATTATTCATTCTCTCTCTATGTGAACAGTAAAATGAACTTTATTAACAACATTAAAATTGTGATATCCTAAAGTCCTCGTGCTAGTGAGTTCAAACTAGAGAATATAATTTTAGTATTAAGATTTAGCGATTCACTTCTCGGAGAAGAAAAAAAAGAAGAAGAAAAGAGATCTTTTTTATTCCAACAAAATTAATCACTTTGTTCGATAAAATGAATTTTACAAATAATTGATTTAATTTATTTGGACATGTGATTATATGAGATTTTATTTACTTAAAATCTTAAGTGATGTTTAATTGTATAACTACATGTATTTTTAATATTTTAGTTCTATTGAGTAATGTAGCTTAATCATTCTTTTTATGTGTGCATTAGAATTTTTTGAGTCTATAGTTTTTTTAGGCCACTAACTTTGGGTGTTTTGCAAATGTAGGATAATTTTTTGCGGGCTTGTAATCATAGGACAAATTTTTAAAATTTTGGCATTCATAGGACAAATTGAGCCCGATTGGACTAAAATTGCATGTGCATCTCACGTGACTTAATTTTATGCGGGCCGATGCCTTCATGGATGACAAATAAGCTATCTACTCAGCTATTGCTTAATTTTTATTCACCAGGATGTGAAATAAACCTTCAAATAGAAACCTGCACCATTTCTTCAAAAAGCTCTAGTCTGAAATCGATAGGAGAGAAGTATTTCGTTGGCAGCCTGCAACCTATTTCGAACAGATATGGACTAATGCAAGGTGAAAGCGAGAAGCGCGCGACCGTGAGAGCCATTTGTCGCACGTCGTGGATAATCCGGGGAGGAGGTATCCGTGTTGCCCTAAATCCCGTGTAAGTTTTCTCAAATGCTTTATTTTTTTGGTTGGATTTCCATACCCTAGATCGTTGATGTAGACGCGCTTTAAAAATATCATTTTTTCCAAAGTTCTAGGTGTGTTCTTTTTTTGAATTGAAAGATCCCGCAATGTGTGCTCGAGCAAATGCACTCATTTCAAGATATGACGGAGGTTGAATGCACGAGAGGCTAACAAATCTGAACAAAAAAAAAGCATGCATTCAATGGCGAAAGATTTCCTTTAGCATGTAATGTTTGTATTTGTTAGAATTGTTGGAACCGATTATTGAAAACCGATTCGTTTTCCCATGGACCAGTTATGGATATCTAACAAACACATACAAAATTCACACCTATCATGCTCCTATGAATTTAATTACAATCATAGGATGTTTATTCGGAATACCTGCAAATTTGATGCACAACGACTCCAGTGTTGACCTTCTGAACTGTTCCCGGATGGAATACGACGATGGATGGGATTGACCTCGTACTCCTTCTCACTGCTATGGGCGACGACTTACAGTCTTTCTCTCTAGGTTTTGATTGCTTAGAATGCAAGTAAGTAATGAGTCTTATGAGCCTTGTATTTATAGAAAAATAACTGCTCACATTTATTGAACCTAGACCAACCCTCACGGATCGTAGGAGACAGGCGCCTAGCCCACTTAGAGACGCAGGCCATTGCGCCAGTTCAGGGATCTACTAGCTTAAATAAGATTGGCCCAATAATATCTGATTTAATCTATTCAGCTCAAAAATATAAATCAGATATAAATATTAATTCATTCCACTAAAGAATTAATACTGACTTACCCTCTTATTTATTTAATTGAGTCGAGGCTAGTATTAGACTTAGTTAATCTCCGTGTTTAAGATTATCGAATATCCATTAATTAATTAAATACTTTTGACAGCAATTAATTAATCAATTAATTATTCACTAATAAATAATTATCTCGAGTGCTACCACTTAAACTTATTATCGTATCGGAACTAATTCCACCTGCAGGGTTTAATACGATAAACTTATTAAGTTCCTCGAGAGGATATCATCATCCCATTATTCATAGGACACGGATCCTTATTGCAGCTCTATCAATATCAAATAAGAACTGCTACTGCCCAAAATACGAAATTTCGAACCACTATCAAGTTCTCATTTATAATAGATCAAAGCAATAGTCAGACACTTATTCATACTGATAAGCCTAATTAAGGTTAAGACTATTTAAGTCACCGAGATCTTTAATTCTCAATAAGTCAGAACAGAGAATTAATCTCACTGTGATCCTTTCAATACGATTAACGTACTAGCATAAATAAATAGTTAAGATAAGCTATTTAATACTATTATGCTACAATCTAAACCAACAACTCGTCCAAGTTGTCTCGATTGTGAATATTAGTTTATATCTCATAAGATGTCGATTATATAATCTTCTGTGATCTACAACACACTATATAATCTATAATATTGAGATAATTGGACAAATAATAATTATGCAATAATAAACATTTCAGATACAAGAATCATAGTGAAATAAATATCAACTGTATATAAACAAAAGTCTTGCTTTCGTATACAACCCTTCAAGAATTGCAGTGTGACTTAACTTGTATTGCTCATGTTATTAGCAGCAGCAAGTTGTAATGAAGATTTGCAATTCAAGTTTATTTGGAGAGAATATTAATTATTTAGCAACTAAATATCCTCTATGTGGAGCGATTTAGCCCGATCGGGCTCAATTTGTCCTATGGATGCCAAAATTTTGAAAATTTGTCCTATAATTGCAAGCCCGCAAAAATTTGTGCTACATTTGCAAAACACCCAAAGTTATGGGCCTAAAAATCTTTGGACTCCGAATGTTTTAGTGCAAAAGGTAGTGGAATAAAAAGAAGGAAAGAAAACAAAAAATAAAATAAAATAAAAATAAAAATAAAATAATATATATATATATATATATATTGAACACGTGTGCGTGTGTGTGTATAGTGTGTAGAGTGTTTAAATTAATGAAATTGTGGAATGGTTATTAGGTGGCAATATTCTACACAGACAACTAAAGAATTAAACTTGAGAATTCTCCACCTCCTACTTTTTCTAGCACAATAGTCACCATCTAGGATTAATGACAACCGACTATTCTTTTCTTATGATAACAGAGCGAGTCTAATTAGAGAGATTCTACAGAGAGAGGAAGAGAAGTCGAGTAGGGAGAAGAGGCGAGAGTATCTTTTAAGGTATAGTGAACTCCTTCATTCTTTGTTTCCAATTTCAGGATTTTGATTAGTAAAGATAGGGATATCTTTAATTTGGAATTAGGAAGAATAAACTTGACTGATTCTTATGTAATGATGTGAATTGGAGTTGTTTAAAATCTGAATTGGTGATGTGATGGGTAGTTTAGGTGAAAAAAAGGAATAGAAAACTGATTATATGAGCTTATGTATGACAACCATTTGATTAAATGCGTAAAAGCAAAATTAACTTATTGCTGAAATTTTGTAGAAAAATTTATGCACATATATGTGTGTATATTAGTATAAATTAGTGATATATAGATAAATGTTTTGTCATGAGATGTTATAAGTTTTAAGCATGAGAAATATAAGAGTAACAAAGGAAGTTTTGAGAAAAGAAAGCGATTTTCGAATGAAATCTTGCAGCAATCTGCCCAATCTGGCAGCTGCTACTCGAAATGCAATAACTTTTTACTCGTTCAATATTTTTACGAGCTGTAAATTGGATTGGAAAGTAGACTCTTGAAGCTTTCTAAAGATATATAGCAAGACTCCTAGTTCTTTTTGTACAGAAACTGGTGATTGTGTGAATTTAAGGCTGTGCAGGAGAGAAACATAATTCTTGCTGAAAATTATACTGATTTGTGATAAGTATCTTCCAGATTTGATATAATAGAGAAGTTAAAAAAAAATACATGACTTTCTGCGATTGTTAGCATGAATTAATATAGAAGAAAAGGGAAGTGAATAAACTTGATGATAATGAATATATATATAAATAGAAATATTTGGCCTTTTGATTGAAATTTGAACTATGTATTGTTCAGGTGTTCAAGTGCAACTTATTTTAATTTACGAGCTGAGGGTATGTTGGTGCCCAAAGCCGATAGTTAAAAGTTTTTAAATGAAACTCTAATAAGATAAATTACGGGAATAGTGAAAGTAGAGAGAAATGATCAGATTTGAGATTAAGGCTTAGGTTGGAGAAATGAAACTAAGTTAGGACTTGTTTTGTAGGCTCGTTGGAAGAAGCATAGTAGTTCTGTCCCTTGAGGTTCACGACTACTCTATACAGGTGGGTTTTTTTTTCTTTCTAAATGTATGTTGAGTTATTGTGCTCAGTTTTTAAGAAATGATAAATGCTATCCATGAACTAAATATCTTTGTGCGTTTGGTGTGTTTAATGCTCTTATATTATCGATCGAGACACTCGGATAATCTAACACATTTGATGAGTGTTGTGTACACCCCGAGAGTCATGTATTGCAATGGCCGATCACCATCGTGTACTTGACACAGTTTAGAGGATTCTTTGAGCTTCGGCTCGAGATTCAACAGAGAACTCTTTGAGCCTCGGCTCGAGGTTCACCCAGCTTTTAAGAGTAACATAAGAACGTGACAAATGGCATGCCAAGTATGAGAAAAATGGTTTAATGAACTTAGAAGTGGCTTTTGTTTTGAAACCTTCTAAGTATCATTGGTTGTTATGGATATGCTTTATTTTGTTTTGTGAACTATATGAAAGGAACTACTCACTGAGCACATTAGTGCTCAACCCAAACTCTTTCAAATGTTTCAGGTCGTGGAGCAGGTGTTGGTGTGTGAAACTGAGGCTAGGGTTCCGTATGATATCGTGTCCGCTAGCTTAACTTTTGAAACTCTGTCGATTGTATCGACTTCAGAACTTTCTATCTTTTGAAAACAATCTCATAATGAGATATCTAGTTAAACTACTTTCTGTTGTATATAATATTATTAATGTTCCACCTTCAGATACGAACTAGAACTGCGATCCTGTACTTTTTAATGTAAATATTATTGTAAATATAATAGTCTGCGTGAATGAGTTCTTGTATTTAATTTAGCTGAAGTTGGATCCCTCTTGTTTCCTTTGTTTATCAGAAACATTTGTCATTCTCCAATATTTATCTTATTCTAAGATTGGGGTATGACAAAAATATTGCATATAAACTACACCAAACACTTTTTTTATATGCAATATGAAGAGTTGTATACGAAAGCAAGACTTTTGTTTATATACAGTTGATATTTATTTCACTATAATTCTCCTATCTGAAATGTTTATTATTGCATAATTATTATTTGTCCAATTATCTCAATATTATAGATTATATAATGTACTGTAGATCACAGAAGATTATATAATCGGCAGTTTATGAGATATAAACTAATATTCACAATCGAGACGACTTGGACGAGTTGTTGGTTCAGATTGTAGCATAATAGTATTAAATAGTTTATCTTGATTATTTATTTATGCTAGTACGTTAATCGTATTGAAAGGATCACTGTGAGATTAATTCTCTGTTCTGACTTATTGAGAATTAAAGATCTCGGTGACTTAAATAGTCTTAACCTTAATTGGGCTTATCAGTATGAATAAGTTTATGATTATTGCTTTGATCTATTATAAATGAGAACTTAATAGTGGTTCGAAATTTCATATTTTGGGCGGTAGCAGTTCTTATTTGATATTGATAGAGTTGCAATAAGGATCCGTGTCCTATGCATAATGGGATGATAATATCCTCTCGAGGAACTTAATAAGTTTATCGTATTAAACCCTGCAGGTGGAATTAGTTCCGATACGATGATAAGTTTAAGTGGTAGCACTCGAGATAATTATTTATTAGTGGAATGAATTAATATTTATATCTGATTTATATTTCTGGGCTGAATAGATTAAATCAGATATTATCGGGCCAATCTTATTTAAGCTAGTAGATCCCTGAACTGGCCCAATGGCCTGTGTTTCTAGTGGGCTAGGCGCCTGTCTCCTACGGCCCGTGAGGGTTGTCTAGGTTCGATGAATGTGAGCAGTTATTTATCTATAAATACAAGGCTCATAAGACTCATAACTTACTTGCATTCTAAGCAACTAAAACCCTAGAGAGAGAGACAGTAGGCGCCGACCCCCCACAGCAAGAGAGAGTGTACGAGGTCGATCCCATCTATCGTCGTATTCTAGCCGGGAACAGTTCAGAAGGTCAACTCTGGAGTCGTTGTGCATCAAGTTTGCAGGTATTTCGAATAAACATCCTATGTTTGCAATTAAATACATAGGAGCATGCTAGGTATGGATTTTGTATGTGTTTGTTAGATATCCATAATTGATCCGTGGGTGAAAAACGAATTGGTTTCAATAACCGGTTCCTACAGTTGGTATCAGAGCCTTGGTCTGTATATTATGGCTCTGTCGGATTAACGAACAGTAAATCCATAATTAAATAAAATCTGATTTTATTTACATATATATATATATGCATGTATGTTCGTTGTCTCGTCGTGGATTCGTTTTTTTTTCTGTTGGTTTGCCGTTTTGGCCGTTTTTACCACGAGAAAATCCGTGGTTAGATTAGGATTTCAATTGTAAATTGTTATTTCGATTTGTAATTATTGTACGGGTTGAGAAACGGACAAATTTGAAGAAGGAGGAAGGCTGGCGGCGGCGCATTGCTTTCACGCGCTAGGTTTCTGCCGTGCATGGTGAGAGACGGGCTGAATTCCGACTCGTTGGAGCTTCTGCTCCAACTTTTATGGTGCCCATCTCGACCCATGCACGAAAGAAGATGGGGCGTGACGGCAGGGCACCGAAACGCGACGGCGCGTGCTTGGCACGTGCAGCTCGTTGCGGCGGTAGACCTGCCATGGCGGTGGGTCTACTGGGTTCGTCGTGTTCGGCAAGACACGAGGGTTTAACCCCTGTGTCTGGTGGCTGGACGGTCGGGGCGGTGGAGGCGTTTTGATCGCCATCGCTCCATGCCGTCGATGATGGCCCTTTTTCTCCGGCGAGAGCGAACCAGCAGCAGCAGCAGCAGCAGCGGCACCAGGCGGTCGAGGCGGCAGCGGCGGCGAGCGCTAGAATAGCTCCGTGCCGTGTGACTCGTCGCGGCGCTGTCGCGAGCTCGACGGCAGCGTGCGGTGATGCACAGCAGCGCGACTGCCCTCCTTCTACCCTTGCTATTCCGACGGCGGGGTGGATGGGAGTGGGGGCAGTGATGGCGGTGTGGTGGTGTCGACGACGACGCGCGATTCCGGCGACGTGGTAGGGACTGCCGGCGGTGGCTAGTCCATGCGAAACCCTAGGTTGAAAAACCTAGGGTTTAGGCGTGTGGGCAGCCGCACGATGAGGTCTCTCGCGTAGGTCGGGTCGTGATGGAAAAAACGAGATGTTGTTGATCTCGTTTCCTTCTTGGGCGATGCTTCAAGGCGACGGATTTGGAAAGACTTGAAGACGAAGACTTCTTGTAATAGATAGTTTTTTTTATTTCCTTTATTATTTTGTAATAATTTAGGCAGGTACAAATTATCCACGACGAGACGACAATTTATTTATTTTATTGTAAATTGCATGTCGTGGTATTTAATCACCGTTAAGGTGTTATCACTATTTCTAAAAGCATGATATAATTTGTAATTATTTGAAATTATTTGCGTTTAGAAATTGCATGCTAGGAATTTATCGTATTATTCTAAGCATGTTATGAATTCAAGCGAGCATGATTTATTATGTGAGTTCTAGAAAAAGCATGTTTAGTAATTCCGTGTTTTACGTGTTTTGCATGCGAAAACCTTTTGAATTAAAAATGACTAAGCATGTTAACTTGATTTTAATAATCAAATTAGACCTCCACAATTGGTTTTAGACGAATTAAGTTAGTAGGCTCGTGTAAACGTCCACACAATCGTGGCTTGCATGGGTGCTACTGACTTATAGTTTTTGTCGAGTAAAACTTCTAAAAGTGTTTTAGTCTCGTGAATAGTGGGAGTTTTGCGTGTAAACGTCCACACCATCGTGGCTTAGACGTATTAACTTTCACAAATTATTCTAGGAGATATTAGAATAAGATAATTAATGAAATTGTTTACAAGGAGATGTCGTTCTAGTAATTGCATCAATATGTGGGACAATTTTGGATTAGTTAAATTGTGGTCTGTGCTTAGATATTGTCTCGAATACAACTCCCCATCGGAGTCCCTTTTTTGAGACGATATGGTCTAGTAAGGTTCATTTATTAATTTTATTTGTCATAAGGTTAAACTTGGCATGAGATAAAATTAAAAACTGGGTGTTTGGTTGAGTGGTGCGCACGTAAACGTCCACACTATTGTGGCTTGCGTGTAAATCACTTGAGCTAATGAAGGTTTCATTTAATATTGTTTTATCAAAAGGTTACAATATAAATGTTACGAACGTTTTATGCAATAATTGTGACTTATGTGCGTTTTGAATGTTTAAATTTTTCAGATATGATTGTTACTCTGTTGTTGAATGTGCTTACTGCTAAGCCGCTTACCGGACCAAATTTCTTGGAATGGAAGCGCAATTTAGGATATGTCCTAGATGCCGAAGATTATCACTTCGTACTCACTACCCCTGCGCCTGCAGCTCTCACTGCAGACTCCACCGAGGCTCAGAAAGAGGAGTCTAAGAGGTGGCATAAGGCCAATTGTATGGCGAAAGCCTACATGATGACCACTATGACCTCGGGGTTGCAGCAGCAGCATCAGTCTTTGGACACGGCTACTGCAATCATGACAAATCTTGAAGAGTTGTTCTGTGAGAGTGACCATTCTACCCGATTCGAGATCATGAGGCAAATCATGAGCTCGAAGATGACGAAAGGCGCGTCTGTGCGCGAGCACGTGCTTGGAATGATCAATCATTTCAACGAGTTGGACGTGCTCGGTGGAGGTATCATGGATGAAGCTAAGGTCGACATGATACTCCACACTCTTCCCAAGTCCTATGAGAACTTCCGCCTTAATGCAATAATGAGCAAGAAAGTGTTCACTCTCAATGAACTGCTCAATGAACTTGTTGCGGCGGAAGGGGTTATGGGAAAGAGTCCGCAAGCTCTTGCCTCTTCTTCAAAGGGTTTCCATGTTTCACCGAAAGGTGGAAAGAAATGGAAGGGCCCTACGAAAGGCAAGAAAGACGAAGGAAGTAGTGGGAGCAAGAGGCTTGGCCCTACCGGCGGCATTAAAAAGCCAAAGGAGAAGGGTGGAAAATGCTTCAAGTGCAAGAAATCGGGACATTGGAAGGCCAACTGCCCCCTGTTGAAGAAGGCTCAAGGTATGTCTTCTGCTCTTGTTAATGAAATATGTTTAAGTTCAAGTTCTACTCATAAATGGGTAGTAGATACGGGCGCAACTGACCATATTTGTTATTCCTTGCAGGGGTTCCTGCGGACAAGGGAAGTGAGTAGAAGAGAGTTGAGCGTCGCCATGGGAACGAAAGCGAGAGCAGACGTTGCAGCCATAGGCGATGTTCATTTATCTTTTGAGAATTCAGTTTTAGTTTTAAGAGATGTTTTATATGTGCCAGACTTTCGGCGGAACTTGATTTCTATGGTTAAGTTGTGGAAAGACGGATATTCTATTCTTTTTGAAGGTTTTGCGACTTTTATGAAGGATGATAAGATTATTGGTTATGCACATGTTGTTGATTCTCTTTATACTATTTACTGTTCACATGCTATGAGTTCTTCAAGTAATGCTTTAACTGTTAACCAAAGGAAGAAATCGAATTCTTCTCAAGAGAATCAAACTCTTCTTTGGCACCTAAGATTGGGTCACATCGGTTTAAGGAGGATCCAAAGATTGGTTTCTGATGGAGTCTTGGATTCATTCCAAGTTGATTCCATCCCAATCTGCAAATCCTGCATAGAGGGAAAGATGACGACTCGGCCTTTCAAGGCCAAGGGGTATAGAGCCAAAGAAGTGTTAGAATTGATTCATTCCGACTTGTGTGGACCTATGTTAACTCAAGCTCGTGGAGGGTACGAGTATTTTGTCACTTTCATTGACGATTACTCAAGGTACGGGTACATCTACCTGTTGCGCTACAAGTCCGAGTGCTTTGAAAAGTTCAAACTATTCAAAGCGGAAGTAGAGAAGCGACACGGAAAGAGTATCAAGTCGTTGCGATCTGACTGCGGCGGCAAATACCTCAGCAACGAGTTTAAGGAGTACTTGTTGGAAAGTGGAATTACATCCCAATTGACTACACCTGGAACACCCCAACAGAATGGTGTGTCGGAGAGAAGAAATCGAACACTTCTAGAGATGGTTCGATCCATGATGAGTTATGCATCTCTACCTATATCGTTTTGGGGATATGCTTTGGAAACAGCGGCTCACACGCTAAACTTGGTTCCTTCAAAGTCGGTGCCTAAGACCCCGTCCGAGCTATGGTCCGGGCGCAAGCCTAGTCTTAACCACATCCGAATTTGGGGTAGTCCAGCACATGTCTTAAATAAAGACGCTGACAAGTTGAGTCCAAGAACCAAGGTGATGTTGTTTGTAGGCTATCCTAGAGGAACGAAAGGTGGCTATTTCTATTGTCCTAAGGATCAGAAAGTCGTTATTAGCACTAACGCGAGATTCTTGGAAGAGGACTATATGATTGGCCATAAGAAGAGAAGCGACGTCATGCTTCAGGAAGTTAGAGGGGAGGAGGTAATTAGTGCTCCAGTCGTGCAAGACGAGCAATCGTCGGAACCTGCACAAACCATTAATATTAAATCTGTTGTAAAGCTCCGTCGTAGTGGGAGGGTAACTCAAGGAAAGTTGTCTAGTCGATACACTCTACTTAATGAATCTACGGATTCGTCAGAATTAGTTGTGATGGAAGAAGATCCCTGGACTTACTCCGAAGCATTAGCAGATCCGGATACTCTTGAGTGGGAGGCGTGTATGATTGCCGAATTGGAATCTATCACTGCCATAGGATGCAAATGGGTATACAAGAGAAAGAGAGGACCAGATGGAAAGGTTACATCCTTTAAGGCAAGACTAGTGGCGAAAGGTTTCACCCAAAGAGAGGGAGTCGATTACGATGAAACATTTTCGCCAGTAGCCATGCTTAAATCCATTCGAATTCTAATGGCAATGGCCGCCCACATGAATCTCGAGGTCTGGCAAATGGATGTCAAAACCGCGTTTCTGAACGGGTATCTTGAAAAAGATAGGGACATCTATATGTTGCAACCTGAAGGATTCATTAAGAAAGGTGAAGAGCATCTTGTGTGGAAGCTAAAGAAGTCCATTTATGGACTTAAGCAGGCTTCACGATCCTGGAACAAACGTTTCAATGATGTTGTCCAAGGCTATGGCTTTGTACAATGTGAACATGAAAGTTGTGTTTACCGGGTGTGTATTGATGGGAGTCTAGTGTTTCTGGTGCTTTATATTGATGACATTCTGCTCATTAGTGATAATATGAATGTACTATCAAAGATTAAGGCATGGTTATCCCAGCAGTTTCAAATGAAGGATTTGGGAGAGGCAGCATACATTCTTGGGATTAAGGTCGGTCGTGATCGATCTAAGAGAATGTTGAGTTTGTCTCAAACAGCCTACATTGATACTGTATTATCGCGTTTCAACATGGAGAATGCTAAGAAAGGTTTCTTGCCTTTCAGACATGGCGTTCATTTATCTAAGGCGATGTGTCCTACGTCACCTAAGGAGATAGCTGACATGAAGACAGTTCCTTATGCTTCGGCTGTGGGAAGTCTCATGTATGCAATGCAGTGTACTAGGCCCGATATCTGCCAGGCCGTTGGCATGGTGTCTAGATATCATGCTAATCCAGGTCAGGGTCATTGGATTGCTGTAAAGTGCATACTCAAGTACCTTAAACGGACTAGAGAGTATGGACTGGTATATCGATCCAGTGATCTAATTTCGGTGGCATACGTAGATGCTGATTATCAAGGAGATAAAGATCAGCGGTTTTCTACTTCTGGCTATGTGTTTAAGCTGGGAGGTGGAGCCATTGTGTGGAGAAGTGTGAAGCAGAAATGCATTGCATTATCTACTATGGAAGCTGAGTATGTGGCTATTACTGAGGCTGCTAAAGAGGCTGTTTGGCTTAGGAACTTCTTAGCGGAGCTTGATGTGATTCCTGATTTGCCGAGAAGTATCACGATTTATTCTGATAATGAGGCAGCAATTGCAAATTGCAAGGAGTCAAAGTTTCATCAGACGACTAAGCATATTGATGCAAGATATCACTACATTCGGCTGCTTGTCCAAGATGGTGATGTGGATGTGCAAAAGGTTGCAGGAGTTGATAATCTGACTGATCCATTTACAAAGAGTCTACCAGCTGTTGTCTTTGAGAAGCACGTTGAAGGCATAAGGCTGCGTTTCCTCCCACACTAAGTTAAACTTTGAGTATAAGTGGGAGAAGTTGTAATAGATGGCTAGATGAATATTAGTCTCATTGTATACTAAAAGTTTGCTTTAGTATAAGTGGGACAATTGAAGGATTATATACGAAAGCAAGACTTTTGTTTATATACAGTTGATATTTATTTCACTATAATTCTCCTATCTGAAATGTTTATTATTGCATAATTATTATTTGTCCAATTATCTCAATATTATAGATTATATAGTGTGTTGTAGATCACAGAAGATTATATAATCGGAAGTTTATGAGATATAAACTAATATTCACAATCGAGACGACTTGGACGAGTTGTTGGTTTAGATTGTAGCATAATAGTATTAAATAGTTTATATTGACTATTTATTTATGCTAGTACGTTAATCGTATTGAAAGGATCACAGTGAGATTAATTCTCTATTCTGACTTATTGAGAATTAAAGATCTCGGTGACTTAAATAGTCTTAACCTTAATTGGGCTTATCAGTATGAATAAGTGTCTGATTATTGCTTTGATCTATTATAAATGAGAACTTAATAGTGGTTCGAAATTTCGTATTTTGGGCGGTAGCAGTTCTTATTTGATATTGATAGAGCTGCAATAAGGATCCGTGTCCTATGCATAATGGGATGATAATATCCTCTCGAGGAACTTAATAAGTTTATCGTATTAAACCCTGTAGGTGGAATTAGTTCCGATACGATGATAAGTTTAAGTGGTAGCACTCGAGATAATTATTTATTAGTGAATAATTAATTGATTAATTAATTGTTGTCAGAAAGTATTTAATTAATTAATGGATATTCGAGAATCTTAAACACGGAGATTAATTAAGTCTAATACTAGCCCCGACTCAATTAAATAAATAAGAGGGTAAGTCAGTATTAATTCTTTAGTGGAATGAATTAATATTTATATCTGATTTATATTTCTGGGCTGAATAGATTAAATCAGATATTATCGGGCCAATCTTATTTAAGCTAGTAGATCCCTGAACTGGCCCAATGGCCTGTGTTTCTAGTGGGCTAGGCGCTTGTCTCCTACGGCCCGTGAGGGTTGTCTAGGTTCGATGAATGTGAGCAGTTATTTATCTATAAATACAAGACTCATAAGACTCATTACTTACTTGCATTCTAAGCAACTAAAATCCTAGAGAGAGAGACAGTAGGCGCCGCCCCCCCCACAGCAAGAGAGAGAGTACGAGGTCGATCCCATCCATCGTCGTATTTTAGCCGGGAACAGTTCAGAAGGTCAACTCTGGAGTCGTTGTGCATCAAGTTTGCAGGTATTTCGAATAAACATCCTATGTTTGCAATTAAATACATAGGAGCATGCTAGGTATGGATTTTGTATGTGTTTGTTAGATATCCATAATTGATCCGTGGATGAAAAACGAATTGGTTTCAATAACCGGTTCCTACACAATACTGTTTTTCGTAGTATCCGTGCCCATACGAAATAGGTCATATTCGGCGGGACGCTAGTATCTCTCCACTCTCCTGCCTCCCAACCAACCCTCACCTTCATGTTCTTCCCCTCCCCCGTCCTCAAATATAAACTGCAATAACATATAATATACCTCAATTCTTAACATCAAATTAATACAAGAAAATAATGAAGTCGTGATTTTGTTTGCGGGTTTCGTTTGTTAAGGTTCAAAAAGTTAGTCAAGAATCTCCCCCTGATTCAGACAATAATTGTTTGTGCTGTGGTTGCCCTTGAAAATCAGTAAGAAGGATAGTATTTCAGCTTTCAACTATCAATACTTTTTTTGGAGTTTTAGGGTTTTGATGGTGGATTTGTTAAATAATTAATCTCTTTGATTTTAGGGTTTCGAATGCGAAAATAAACAATTGAGCATCTTTTTAAAAATTCAAACCATATCAAATTTTTACCCTTCTCATGTTGTTACTCCACGTGGACGAGCATGAGCTGAGTAAGGCGATTCTAACAGTTTTGTCTATGTTAGATTACTATAAAAATTATAGTTTGAATTATATTGTGTATTATTGATAGTGTGAATTGTTTTTGTTTATTCAGACACCAATACTTTAAATAGTTTGATATATTTACCTTATTTTAAATTATAAAACTTATCTAATTTATGAATGGATGAAAATGTTCCTAATGAAAATACATAAAAACAAAATGAAAAGACATAAGTCGAAATCCCATCGATTCTATAAAGTTATGTATGTAGATTTTATATTAGAATACATGAATTATGGGTGTAATTTATTTAAATGGCGACCTCTTCAAATTCGAAAGACCTTAAAAATTGTTGTAATTCATTATTATTGATACACTCTTCACATAGCCTAAATATGTATCTTTGATAATCGTATCAGTTGTGGTCCATAACTCCATCACCGATCCTCATGTGACATTTATCTTTTCATGTCATTCTTGAAAATGACTTTTAATTAAGGATTATTTTTATCATGATCTTAACAAAATTGCAACCAATTCATTGATCTAAATTAAAATTTGAATATTATGTGATTGGTGGGTAATCCTCTTTGCAGTCGCAGGCCGACCTAAACAAACCTACCAATATACTATAAAACTAGAAAGAAAGAAAAAAAATACATATTTTGGTTCTATACTTATATCCAACTTTTTTTTTTCTTTCCAAAACTTGTTCACAAATCTTTATCTTTATTATTTTTAATAACTCGATTATTATTAAAATATCTCTGTTTAATCTCCACCCAGAAAAAATTCGATTGATTAAAAATATGGTTGTTTATAATATATGAAGATGTATACATACATGCGCATGCAATTCTAAAGAAAATGACATGTTAGCTTTAACGATGACTATAATATTGAAGCTCTTATTTAATACTCCCTCCTATTTGAGAATATATAATATATTTGAGTATTCTATTTGATTTTATTTTTCTTGATACCATTATCCAACTTTATATTTTTAATTTTGTTCCGCCACTCGTTAAAAGAAGCACCCAAAGAGTGTAATCAGTATATAATTCACTAGCATATGTCAAGTAATAAGGTCTTCTCAATATATAATATTTATTCCATGTTGCATTTTTATTTTTATTTTTTGAATGGTTTATTCCATGTAGCTGTATTACAAGAATGTTTAATTATCATGTTTTTTCAGAGGATGTTTAGTTATATCATTATCAATTACTAATTCTTATAACTTACTAGAACTTTTAAATAATTTTTTTTTATCTAAAAACTCTTCTTAAGATTCAGCACGATTCCAATAACAAATTCAAGAAAAATAATTATTTCATGTTAAATATTTTTCTAATCTTTATGTCAACAAAATTAGCGTTATATGGCTTAATGTTCCCTATTTTATTTTCTTTTCTCTCAATAGTATGAATATATTTTAATTTAATATATTCTATTCGTATTAGTATTATTTTAACGTATATATTTTTTTAATACTGTAAACGAGCGTGAAAAGAATTCGATAAATCATTATTGTTATATGATTTTTTTTAGGGAATTATTATGTACTTAGTATATATGTACACAAAAAATGGAAAAGAAAATTAATATAAAAATAACAAGAAGAAGAAGAAGATGAAGAAGAAGAGAAGTAGCGTATAAGTTGATTCGACTCGCCAATTTCCCGAAACTTCAGAAAAAGCGAAAAGAGAATCAAATGCAAAGACTGCTTCTCTGTTTTCACTTCTCTCTGCAAATCAAAATACTACCTGTTTTCTGAAATCTTTACTCTTTTCGGTCTGAAAATATAGTTTCTTGGTTTATTCCATCTCTACACACTCAGTTCGCTTCTCTGCTTGCAATTCTTGTTTTAATTTCAATTGGCCCAGTTCAATTGGGGAGTTGGATTGTTGAAATGAACATCAAATCTTGGATTCAGGATTGATATTACAAATGGCGATAAAAGGGGTTGATTTCAAGTGGTACGTGTCTCAATGCAATTCTCAATTCCATTCCGTTAAGTAAATGGAGCAGAATTTTATTCTGGTTTATTGTGTACGTTTTTCTGATGGGCAGTGTTCGTGCTGTGCAAACTTTTTAATTTTGGGGGGTTATATTTCGAGGGTTTTAAATTTTATTGTTCAAAGTTGTAATTTTGAATTTGGGTTCTAATTTCTTGCAGGTATGATGGGTTCTTCTTGTCTATGCTTGCTACAAGTATGTATCCTTTTAATGAATGGATTTTGTAGTATACATTTCTTGATTGCTGATATCTTGAATGTTCAGTTTTTCTCTTTGGTTCTATTAATTCTAAATTCTGTGATGAAGGTTACATCTCTCAATGTATTATCGTGATTGATATAATCGATATTGTATAGTTTCTTAACTATTGTTTTAGAATTATTGTGGCAATCAATTGGAAGAGATACCATACGTGTACACACCCGTTGCACATATGGATTGTGGTAAGTTAAGCTTTCAAGAAGGAAATATGGGAAGATCGTCTATTGCTAAGAATCTTGAGGTTGTAAATTTTCATAACGTGTTTTCCTCTTCAAAATGTTAGGTTGACTATACGACTGTGTTCATTTTCCGGCTCTTGATGTTTGTGGATAACGGGTTGGCTGCTGGAATGGGACTGTAAGGACCTTTATTCTTCAGAGTCATATTTCTGTGATAGTAGTTTATATTTTCTAATGCAGTAATACTCAAGGAGGTGTGGTTTATTGTCGCTTCTACCAGAATTTGCTTACTGTAGATATTATAGTTTTGTACAATTCTTATTTAGGATGTAATGGATTGATGTAAATCTTGGTCACGATGTTATTGGGGAATCATGCGTAGTATTAGCAAGAGTTTGGGTTATATGGGTTTATTTTTAATAAAAATAAATAAATTTAAGCTGTGCATCTGTGTAACTGGTGTGTTTAGATAAAGGATAATAACTGCCTTAATTCATTGGCCAAAAAGTTCAAATTATGGACAGTTTATTTGCTTCTTCCTTTAGCCTTAACCTTGTCGATATTTACTCAGGGATCTTGGTTGGCAGCAGAGATATAAACGTTTTTATGGAAGGATTGTTGTACTATCTATCCTTGTTGTGCTACTTTATCCTTTCCTTCTGGCTTGGACGGTCATTGGTACTCGCTGGTTCACCCGTTCAAGAAACTGTGTAAGTTTTCCCTTCTCACTATGTATGTGATAGTATATTATAGCTGAAACTTGGAATAGATATGACGCTTTGAACTATTTTCAGTTGCCGGAAGATGGTCAGAAATGGGGTTTCCTTATTTGGCTGCTTTTCAGCTATTGTGGACTTGTGTGCATTGCTGGCATCTGTCTGGGAAAGGTTAGTGGTGCTTTTAAGTTTTACTTGAAACTCCAGGCGAACTACTTATGGATTTCATATTGTTTTTTTCCCTAGATAGAGTTGGTGCAAGTTTTATTGCCTTCTGTTCGTTCTCATTCTCATAATATTCAACCGAAATGAGTGGTGTGTTTGACCTCATGGGAATGAGCTTCTAAGATGGCTCTTACATTATACGCATTTAACAGATCGTTCATTTTAATAATTTTTTATCATAAGATTTTTTGTTTTCCATATCTTGCAGTGGTTATCAAGGAGACAGGTACATCTATTGCGTGCACAGCAAGGGATCCCCGTTTCGGAATATGGAGTAAGTTCATTGACTGGTTGTTCATGTGATAGTTTTACAGTTATTTGTGCAACTTTACTATACCTAGTTGAATTGGTTTTGGGGCAATGCTAGTTTTGACAATGGAGTACGAGCTTGTACTTTGTTGGAGGTGATTCCTCAAAATATCCTTGACATGTTCTTGTATTTGTGGGGAAAGATTGCATATGGTGTAATTGCTAAGTGGAATATATAGCTTTAGGAGTTATGTTACTGTCAATAAAGATTAAACATTTATGTTGGGATTATCAATCTTGACATTGATTTATTCTCCCTTGGACATCACCATATACATATGTTAATTGAGGAATTGCATCTATTTATTACTTAGTGGTTGCTCGCTATGCAACAGACATCGTGTTTATTTTTCTAAACTTTTCTATGTTTTCTCCCTTCAATTTGGTGCTGGGCTCTTTCTACTGCAGGTTCTAGTTGACATGGTTAGAGTGCCGGATTGGGCAATTGAAGCTTCTGGCCAAGAAATGAGAGGGATGGGCCAAGATACAGCCACATACCACCCAGGACTTTACTTGACCCCGGCTCAGGTAACGAGCTCCTGATTTTAGAAAATCCACCGTGGTTTCAAATGAACTAATCCTACTTATTTCCGATAGTCCAAAATAATATTTATATGCATCAATCATGCCTCAATTAGACTTGAGGAAGTTCAAGAAAACATATTGCTTTGAATGCTGCGCCAACTTAAGGCGCTTCGTCTTTCTTTTGACATGCAGAGAGAAGCAGTGGAAGCACTTATTCAAGAACTTCCAAAGTTCAGACTGAAGGCAGTTCCTACTGATTGCAGCGAGTGTCCTATTTGTTTGGAGGAGTTTCGTGTTGGAAACGAGGTATGTCTATTTTGGTTGAATAAATGCGATGTTAGAATGTTGATCCCCATCTAGATGAGAGCCTGCTTGATTCTTGATCCGTTGCATGTTTTCATTCTCACTATAACATGATGCAGGTTCGAGGTTTGCCCTGTGCTCACAATTTTCATGTGGAGTGCATTGACGAATGGCTTCGTCTGAACGTGAAATGCCCCAGATGCCGTTGCTCCGTCTTCCCAAACCTCGACCTGAGTGCGTTGTCGAATATTCATACAGATACGGAGAGGTCGTCCTCTACCAATGTTGTGACTGCCACTCAATATGTGAGAAACCAGACTCCTAGCCAGAGCTATCTGTTGAGACTGCAGGGCTTGCTCCGCCCAGTCCGCATGGAGAATGCCAGCTCCGGCAGTGAGGCGGATGCTGCAGAGATGCCCTCGAGCCTAGGGCCTTCGTATAGTTCGGAGCATGTGCGGGTGGTGGTGGAAGAGCCTACTCCGCCGCGGCCTTGAGCTGCTTATTAGGGTTCTTTCTTAACTGTTTTAATTAGCCTAACCACCTAGATTTCAAGAACCTTACTTGAATCTCTTACTTTTGCCTGCCGCCTCCGGCCACCACCGGCCCCCCTCACTGCAGCTCCGGCCTCCGCAAGGCTCCGTCCTCACCACCACATCCAATGTTGATTTTGTTGCACCCCTTGTTACTCTACAAGCGCACAACTAATGGATGAAAAATGTTGAATTTTGTGTACTTTTGAGTTGCATCTCTTCTAATGATTTCTAGTTTGGATCATGCTTACAACCTAAATTTAATTGAGTCGAATACATATAGCTTAGAAAAGTTGATGTGATTAAATTAAAACAGGCATTAAACATGAAGCACACACTTGTGGTTCCGTGAAAAGTATGGTTCCTGTTAAAACTAATTTAGGAGCCATCCATTTTCTTTGTTGTTTTCTTCTTTCTTTTATTTCTATGTTCATCAATTAATTAATGGGACATGATTAAGTTTGTGAGTTATCTGCATCTTGAAATACGTTACCGACATTTTTATTTTTATACGAGTATAGTTTACTCTATCATTATCATGATTACCATATTGGGCCACCCAGAAATATCTGATTGTACTTGGATGCTATCTCAAAATACTTTTTGACAGCAATGATTTGGAATTGGTAAGATATTTTATGTTCCCTTTAAAACTCTTAATAGTGTCGTGAAACCTAACTTATAAATAATTCAAAGAGCTTTTCTTTTTCTTACTATTACTAATTGGTCTGTTTTTAATTTAATTATAATAAATTTCTACTCAAAAAATAAAATTAATTAGAATAATGAGTCACTATCTTGCTTCTTCCTTACTTGCCACGAAAGGGAGAGTTTTTTTAAGAGAAATTAAAGAAAGTGAATCTATTCTTTTTTCGAATTAATTCTCGATGAAATCTTGTGTTAGATAGTCTCATAATGAGACGTATTTAGGTTTTCTAATCGAAATTTTATCATCCTATTGATATGTCACGAGCATAAAATAGCGTGTAAAATAATTGGCCAAATCACCTTTAAATTACTGAACTTTTTGTAAATTCTGACTGTAAGACCAATTTTGGTGAATTAATTCTCAAACTCTCAATTTGATTCAATGTGCAACCCACTTAGGGCACTGGCAACGACAAGGTTGACATGACTCCCAGAAAATGCCACGCTGGATGGGCCGATTCGCAGTTAAAACGACGTCGTTTTATCCAAAATTCCTGATTGCAGACGATTTATACCCAATTTAATTCATTTTGAGCCCTAACATTGGCAGACAACAGATTTGAGTGTGGAGAAGAAACTCAACTCCGACCCACTGCTAAGGCGAGCCACAAACTCCGGCGAATGGCAACCTCAAGCGGTTCTCCGGCAACCTCGGATGAAGTTTTCCCAAATTCTGTGCGAATGCCTCGTTATCTCCCTCGATACCACCAACCAGTTTTATAAATAAATGTGAATACCCAACAACATTCGAAGATTCGCAACAAAACTATGAATAAACAAGTTTGAAGATTAGAAATGAAGAGAATAAACAAGTGTGCAGCCGTTCTTAGTGTTAGGGTTTTCTTGAATCGGGTGTGTTAGTGAAAATAATGCCCAAATCAGAGCTAAATTCAATGGAGACGATATGACAACGTTTTCACACAGACAAAACGATGTCGTATGAGGATGCCAAATAGGTGCCAGTTGGATTAAATCTAGCCACGTCTGCAGGAGAAAAAAATTAGTGGCACATTGAATCAAATTGAAAGTTTGAGAATTACTTCGCCAAAATTGGTCTTACGGTTGCTATACCGAAATTTGCAAAAAGTTCAGTAATTTAGAGGCGATTTGGCCAAAATAATTTAACTGTTAGTGTTACTCTTTAGATGGATTACCGATTTACATTCAAAATTATACTATAACAAAAAATCATTGAATATGTATTTAAATCAGAAAATTAACCCGAACTCGCCACAAGACCGTCACAGACAAAGCTCTTGATTTAATTCAATCCTATTATTATGCAAAAACAATTTCAAATAATGTTCCACGTCACTAAACCATTAAAAAAAAAGATTTTCGATACTAATTCAAATAGAACTCCATATATATAAATAAATCAAATCCGAGACACACAGAGAGAGAGAGAGAGAGAGAGAGAGACAAAAAGTTCCCTGTCTCCTACAAACAAAAACAAGCACAAGAATTATCCTCACTCCGATTCCATCATTCTATCCACAATAAATAATCTCTGTTACTCTCAACGCTTCATTTCTGATTCCTGCAAACCCAGCGCCAGCGTAATCATGTCCATAGCCAGCGCTTGGGCTACGGGACACTCCGTCGTGCCTTCGCCGCAGCTCCGCCCCTGCTCCTCCGGTTCCCCCGAAAACCCGAGCCAATTTTCGAAGAAGAAGTTCTCAGCTTATTTTCCCAATAAGTCTATCATCAGAAGGAGCAGGAAATCCAAGCTATTTTGCCGCTGCAGCAGCGATTTCGAAAACAATAAGAATTACAGTGATTCTGGCGGCAGTGATATAAGTTCTTCTTCTTCTTCGAGCTGTTCGTCGTCGTTGTCGGCGCCATCAACCGCGGATTGGGATTGGAATCGGTGGACTCGCCATTTTTCTGAAATTGAGCAGGCGGAGAACTACGCCTCTGTTTTAAAGGTTCGATTTTATTTTGTTTTTTTAACATGAATATGATGTCGGAGATGTTTATGAATGTAATTGAAGGATGTTAATGAATTCGAGTTGGGAAAAAATAAATTGGTCGTTTTATATGTCGTTTGATTGATAGTTGGTTCGGAAATTGTTGTGAATGGTCAATTTTGGTGCGTCAATTGATCGATTCGGATTTGTAACAATTTCCTTAATAATGAACAGTCCTTAAAATCTTGTGGAAAGAGCTTCAGCTTCTGATGCCTTATCAGGATAATTATTTAGTCTAGGGGTTCCTTTTTATTTAGTAGGAAAAAAACATTTTTCAGACTTGTTTTTGGCTCAAGCTGCTTGCTGTATACTAATATCTGTATTGAGAATTGAATGAAAGTATCATGAGATGTTGATGTGGTATGACATATAGAAGGCACAAGAAGTTCTGGGACATGATAATGAATTTAAAGGCTAGGATCTTTAAAATATGCTATCTTTAATGTAGATTATTCTGTCTATGGTGTAAATGGTTCTTGAGAAATAGACTTCCTGGATACTCTTGTATTAAATTTCTGAAGTCAAGTGTTCTTACCAATTTTGAAGTGAAGAATTTAAAGGTTGATGAACTCCCCAAGTTGTCTTCAGTAGTTTTATGGAACAGTATCTTTTAGTGTAAAGACATGTGTTCTTTCTTTTTCCTTTTTTTTTTAAAAAATTCAAAAGCTTCGTTGTGCTGAAGGTAGTGTGATTTCTCTCATCTTTTATATATATCATGTGAGGGCATATAGATTCAAATTGCTCGATTTCTTGTATTTAGGAAGTCTTCTAGGAAACTTATGTACTGGCCAGATTGGTTAACCTGGTTAAGCTCAATATATCGATTTTGCATGAGTATTAGAGAATCATTCATAAACAAAGTGGCAAAATCTTTTAAGAGTAGTTGTCCTATTTGGAGAATTTTAGATGTGTGTTACTTTGAGATGAGAACCCTGTTGAAATTTTGTAGATTATTTGTTTAATTGCGTAGGATTATATCTCAAGAAGTGATTTGTGTTCCTAAAGATTTTTGGAATAATGTTATTTGTAGAAAACAAGCCTGCAAAAGATATAAACATATATATGTACATAGTTGGGACCATAAGATATTGTTTTAATTTGCAGTTCCAACTAGAAGAAGCAATAGAGAATGAAGACTTCCAGGAAGCTGCTAAGTTGAAAATAGCCATTGCAGAAGCAACATCAAAAGATAGTATCGCTGAAATAATGTCGCAGCTGAAGGTAAAAATAATTGTCAATGTGATTTCCCATACTTGTAATATTGCATATAATTTTTTTTTTTTTTTCTGTTTTTCTTTTAGAGTGCAATCGATGAAGAACGCTACCATGATGCTTCAGGATTATGCCGAAATACAGCAAGTGGCCTGGTAGCTTGTTACTTGTTAGCAATTCTGTTCTTCAATTGTGATCATTGCATTGCTTTCTTGTTTAGATTCTGATTTAGTATTCCATTTTAAAAATAAATCTTGGGCTGAAGGACCATTTGATAGAAACCATAGTAGATTGATATGTATTATCATTTCTGACATATTTCTTCCAACTTAAATAATTTAAAGACTTCATGATTCTTACCCTTGCCAAATTCCTCGACTTGCTTGTTCTTCAGTCTTGTCGTTAGTGTTTCTTTCCTGAAGTAAGCAATTCCTGTTGTCTATAATTCATGTAATTTTTCGTCAGGTTGGTTGGTGGGTTGGCTATTCAAAGGATTTGGACGATCCTTTTGGAAGAATAATTCGAATTACTCCAGGGACGGGCAGATTTATAGGCAAAACTTATAGTCCAAGGTAGTAATCACTGAATTGAAGAGAGAATTATTTATTGATTTTTTATCTTCATTGTTACTTGAGCGTAAAAATATCTACTTTGGGTTTTTATTGCAGGCAGTTGGTCACATCATCTCCCGGAACTCCACTATTTGAAATATTTGTTGTGAAAGATGGTGATGGAGGATATAGCATGAAGGTGGCGTGAATTTAATGAGTTCTGCATTGTTGCTTATTCATAAAACCAGTCTTTTTATTTACTTTTTCTGTTTAAATTCTCATCTCAATTGTTTTTTTTAGCATTTTTGAAATCTTTTTGATTCAAGAGATGAATGGTCTGTTCATACACAGGTTGCATTTCTAAAACAAACTAAAGGAATTTCGGCAAATTCAGCTTCTTCATCCGACAAATCCACCAAGGGGCCATCAGCAGGTGAAACTGAGAATACATCTGTAGTTGATGTTAAGCTGGAAGGGGGCGAAGCAGAAAAAGGTGAAGGGAAGAGCATCGATTTGGAAGGGGCTGCTGAAGAGGGAATAAAGGGTGTCATAAATTTTCTCAAGGAAAAAATACCTGAACTGAAGGTTAAAGTAATGAGAGCAGAAATTTCTGAGGATATAACCGAGGATACTTTGAAGCAGTTTATAGAAGAAGACACTGAGAGCAGAACCAGCAAGGATACAGAAGAGGATGCTTCGGAAATCGATAGTAATCAACTGGATCGGGTTGCTGCCCAAGGAGATAGTGACACAATGGAAGATGAAAGCAACTTAGACATGAAGCTGTACATTGGTGGGGTTTTACATAATAACGAACAAATTCCTAGCAAGGATGAGTTTGTTCGTGTCCCAGCTGATATTAACGATATGGAGCGGGATTCTTTTGTGTTGCATGTTCCTAAGATATATCACGATAATGACACAGAAGAAAAAGTTTCACCTAAAGTTAACGTGGCTGAAATAGCTTCCCAAGGTGTCTCTGATCTTATGCCTTCTGACATTGCCAAGGCTTTCTGGAGTTCAGCGAAAGTTTCTCCTAAGGTACAAGTCAAAAGGAAGTTAACAATCTTTCCTTAATTGAGCAATAACATGAGAAGTTTTTTTTATTTATCATCTAAGCAATCTGTTGATTATCTACAGATTGCCAAAGATGTACGTGAAATAGTAAAGCTTGCTGTCGGTCAGTCACAGAAACGGAATAAACTGTCCGAGTACACAGATTTTTGTCGTATTAATGCTCCCAGTGGTGATTTAGATCCATTTGAGGGTGAGTTTACCTAATATGTGGATTCTGGAAAGAGGGACGTATTTACTAGAGATTCATTATTTTTTTTGTCTATGCAGGTTTATATGTCGGTGCTTTCGGTCCTTATGGCACTGAGGTGGTGCAGTTAAGACGGAAATATGGTAATTGGAATACGAGTAATGGCAAGCAGTCTTCTGATGTTGAGTTCTTTGAGTATGTCGAGGCAGTCAAGCTGACGGGGGATTTGAATGTTCCCGCTGGCCAGGTTCGTCGTCTGGGCTTATTCCACAGTTCCTTGTTTACTTGTTGAACTCTTAATTGAGTTAATATATCATTGCATGATTTGCATCTGTTAGGTAACGTTTCGTGCTAAAATAGGGAAGGTTAATCGTAGTGCCAACCGGGGAATGTACCCTCATGAACTAGGAGTTGTATGTGCCTCTCTCTCTCTCTCTCTCTCTCTCTCTCTCTCTCTCACACACACACACACACACACACACACACACAATGCTTCTTATTTCATTGAGGAAACCTTTTGTAGTATTTATTTACCGATGATGATTGCATTAGAATAAGTGAACTTACAATGAAGTTGCTCTCTTCCAGCTTGCTAGTTACAAAGGCCAAGGAAGGATTGCGGAATTTGGATTCCGGAACCCAAAGTGGGTCGAGGGCGAGCTTCTTCAACTGAACGGCAAGGTAAGATCCGCCTAGCCTATGTCACTCTCACCAACACAAATTTGATCTTGTCAAGAGTTGCTTGTCTGATTCTGGATTTTACATCTTCACTACACAGGGCTTGGTGCCGTATGTGAAAGGCGCAGACCTCGGTTTCCTCTACATCGTCCCAGAGCAAAGCTTTCTCGTGCTGTTCAATCGCCTGAAGCTACCAGAGTAACACAACATGCACAACACTTTAGATTTTGTTCGAGTGTTCTTATCTTTGTCCAATTATAGAACAATTTTGACATATAATACACATGTTTGAAATAAGCTCCTAACATTAGAGTGTTGTATACGATGTAACTTATAATCACTTACTACATTTTATAATCTACCATACCATTGCTGCTCTTCGCCATAGAAAAGACCTCAAAACCTCAAAATTAGGTTCATTCACACTAAAGAAACTTGTTCTAATCAAGAATTTGATATTTTTATTAATTGAGATGAAAATTGAAAATTACATAAATTGAGATAGGAAGTTACGTAAATTAAAATTACCGCAATTCTCTACAATGCTTCACCACCTCTAACAACTTGGCATGCATCTCATCTCCAACTGAAGCGGAGTTGATTGCAATGTCTTGGCCTCGACATTGCCATTGCCATTGCCATTGCCAGAGAGTGGAGATGCGCGTTGACATTTCGATGATGTCAGAGCTACTCTCTGTTTTCTTCCCTTGGTATTTGACCGTCTTTTGCCCCCCAATAGATGCTTTAATTCACTCAAAGCATTCCATCCTTTTGCTCTGATAATGATGCATATATACTAGTCCATCTCCATACAAACTTTCTCTAATTAAACTCTGAAAATTTTGTTAGTTCGAGCTCTTTTCATTAATTCTTTCTCGATTTAGTGCATCTAATAATATTGTTATTGTGCATTAAATTAGTTTATATTGGAACCACCATTGCAAAAGGTCTTGAGTGCATGAAGATGAATATCGATCGAGTAAATGTTAGAATTTTGTAATCGTATGGAATTGAATATGAAATTCCAAATCTTGCATCTAATTCGCACGAGGCTAATTAAAATGCACGTGTGCAAGTGCAATGCATGCATGCCACTAAAAACATCCTACCGCTAACTTTCCATGCACATAAAGTAGTAAAGCAAACATAAAAATATACACTGCTTTTGCATCAATTGGAACACAGAAAATGGTAAGATATCTGTTTGTGGATTTTTTTCTGAGAAATATCTGTTTGTGGATTTTTGGCCCAGCTACAGATGCTCAAAATTAGTGGAAGACGTCATAAACCCACTAATTGAAGAGTATGGTTCCCAATGAATGGAATACGAGATGAAATATTTATTATCGCTTATTATAAATTATTATTGAAATCGAGTACGCCTATGCTTCTAAAATGTAATGAAATTGCTTGATTCCTCAAGCTGCTTCTCCAAATTAAACTTGCTATTTGACTTCATGCATGAGTTGAATTATAGTGAAAGTGGAAATAGCAAAAAGAATTCGCTGAGGAAATGATTGAAAGACAAAGATCCAATAACCAGGAATAAAAAGTGTTTTTTGTATTGTTAATTTAATTTTTTTCTGGAATGGGCGAGGAATTTGCATGACATCCAAAAAGAGATTATTGAATGAAAAAAAAAAAGTGATTTTGCTTACTTTTAATTTGTTACTCCTTTCCACGTGTTTTCATAAGTTTCTCCACTTTTTTGCTTTGTGAAAAAGGGGTTGTGTTTGTGTACATTTTTTCCATTTAGTGAATTAATTACTAAGGAAGCAATTATTGGTCTTCTTTTAAGAGGATGCAATTGTTGTTGTTTTTAGGAAAAGAATGTAATTGTTGTTGAAAGAATGGAAAGAAATCATATTTTTTCTTCTTTTGGTTTGGTTTATATAGCACTATATTTTATATATATATACATGGCATGTGTTAAATATTAGTATGAAACATAAGATCGATGTAGCAGTATTCTTTCTAGTATAAATACTTTCTTTTACATGGATTAAAATAAAATACTGTTCTTTCTATTTAATTTGTCCACCACTATACTTATATTCATTTAAAATATAATATAAAACGTGAGGAAGAAAAACATAGTGGGCAATCTATGTCATGTCAAAAATGCTTTGAGTGTGGCTGAAAGCTAAAGAAAGCAGATTTAAACATCAAGACTGCTTTTTTGTGTATCTCAAAGACAGGATTTCAGCACCACAATTTAAAGTTAAAGTTAGGTTAGTATTATTTTATTTTCTTTCATTTGCAGTATTACAAATAGTCAGAATGCTCAATTATTACTACTTAATCAAGAAGAGATGCATTACATCACACATGTCAAAATATCAATTGGGATATTTGGAGCTATGTAGGGGGGGGGGGGTGGTTTGTGTTATAAAAATATTAAATTAGTGTGTGTTTGTCTAGTGGCAGTGAGGTTAATGCTCAGGTCAAAAATTACGGGTTCGAGTCCTCCGTCACGTGGTATTTAAATTTTCTTGTAATATTATTCAAAAAAAATTATTAAATTAGCCTAAAGTAAAGAAAAGGTATGAACGTTTAAGAAAAAAAGAATAAAGGTCAAAGCTAGTCAAGTTTGTACGAATGCAATTACGTTGAATCTATTAGTATTAATCTAGTGAGAGTATATTAATTATCAATATTTGAATAAATGTTAACTTTAGAAAAAATCATACATTAGAATCGACACAAATTATTTCTACACATTTTAGTAATTCGGTGAACGATTAGGATGAATATAGAGAATGGTTATATGGGATCAACTAAAATGTATTTAAACTTGTTACCTTTTAGATAAAAATACACGTGGGAAAATTTTAAATACACCATTCCAAAGATGTAAAATGAAAAATATACCATCATTTGGAAAACAATGAATTTTATTCACTTATACATTGGGGGCCCACTAATTATCATGTTCGTTCTATTGTCGGTGACAAACCTAGTCTAATCGGTTGAATTGTTTTGTTTGAACATGTCGGTTTTACCACATTTATTCGGCCCAAATTTTGAGGCATCCACTCCCCCACTTATTTTACCTAACCGCCTACCACCCACCCCCACCTCAACATTAAATTACCCTCACCAATCCCGCTCCCACACCCTCATCTCGCCTGAAACCTCTCGTTTTCCTTCTTCTTTCACAAAATCCCGCTCTCACTCTCTCATCTACCCCATACCTCTCACTTTCACTCTTCCCTCACACAAGAATCGGTCCACACCAACTCATCCCTCACACAACTATTTTCGACGACGGTTTGTTATTATTGATTACATGGCAAATTATGGAGAGGTTAGTTTAATAAATACTGTTATTAATTTTTTTAGTAAGTATTATTGGTACTTTATACAAATTCCATAAAATAAAATTCAGGACTTCGAATTTTAATGTGAAATTACATATATTAGTTCAAAAATTAATTCTCCTGCTATTTATGACAGTTCCGCTCGCTAAACACTAAATGTAACTATATCCCGCTCGAGCGTGATATGCGACAACCGTGCGGAAAATGATTAATTCTTCCTATTAATTAATAATAATAGTGAATTACCTGCCCTAAATCCCTAATTTACTTAATTGTTGATATTCGGATTGTTTGGTGATTAATGGATACTAATAACTTGAAATTCGGTTATGTTGAATTATTTGAATGTGGAATGCAGTCATAATAGAATATTTTAATTTATACATGTTAATTCGTATAGATTCCGCTCGGTAAACTGGTCATCAACCAAATCCCGCTCGAGCGGAATATAGCTCTGCCGAGCGGGATTTAGTTTATATAAGTAATTCGAATTTTTTCTTGTTTTGTGGAATATTTTCCGCTCGAGTTGGTGACTTGTGGCTTGATATCCCGCTCGAGCGGGATAAAGATATTACGAACGGGATTTGTTTTTTTTACGTGTTAAATACTACCATGGTGATTTTAATATTTATTTTTTAATTTAATTTTTTATTCGTGTAGATTATTTTGAAGAGGCCCGAGACTATTAACCGGAAGTCCACGGTTAGCACGTCCTACAGGCACAACGTTTTAGAAGACGTTGTGTCTACATTGATGCAGGTTGGGGGACAGGATCTCCTGGAGATATGGCTTGAAGGTTATTTTAGCCACTTTACTTACTGGTAGCCAGGGCAGAAGTGCGGTATGGGCATGCATCACGTATTATCCCGTCAGATTTCGGTTCAATGGGGCGAGCCACACGACATGTGGTTTCATATTAACGGGGCGAACCTTCGCTTTTCTTCTGGGGAGTATGCCCTTGTTACCGGATTGTCATTCGACTCGTCTGATTTCCGACCCTCAGACAACCACGACTTACGGGGTGTGCAAGTGTATCGGCGGTTTGCCAACGGCTTGCCGATTAGTGTGGGGGACCTCCTAGATCAATTTTTCCTGAGGCACGTGACAGATCAGAGTGAGCAGATGTATCTGCAAGTCGCGCACGTGTTAGTTCTGTATATGCTGCTGTTTGGTCTTGAGCAGAAGAAGTATGTTGCGGATTGGGTGTGGAAGCTGGTGGACAATCTGGAAGCATTTTCTCGGTTTCCTTGGAGCGCATACACGTATTTGCATCTGAAGTACTACATGGACAATATGCAGCAGACGAAAAAGTACCAGTTCTACGGTGCAACCTGGGCTTTCCACGTTTGGTCGTTGGAGGTGCTGCCAGACTTAGCCGCTGCAGTTGCGGTCATTGATAACCCGAATGCACGGTCCAGATGTCTTAGATGGAAGTTTAAGAAGATAAGTGGAACAGAGCTTGAGCCATTATTTTCTTTGCAGGTAAATTTTAATTTTTTCATTGTATGTATTTTTCTGTATTTGTTTTTATAATTGTATTTGTGTTTGATAAAATTTTTTGCGTTGCAGGTTAGTATATTCAACCCTTTTGTACCGGATGATGCTGAAATGAAGACTTTCTATTTCCAATCCAGTCAGTATCCAAATGCACTTGGAGTGGACTTTGTAGTGCCGCGCAATCCATTACGTGCAGGGGAACAGTTCCCCCGTCAGCCACGCCAGGCCATAGTAATTGATGATGAAGACCAGAAAGAGAGACCTCCTCCAAGGAGAGCACAGAGACAGCGGGGTCGACAGAGGCAGCCTGTTACCAATGAGCAGCATGTTTGGCTGATATGAACCTCGGCACACACGCACGCAGAAGACTCGACTGGAAAACGAACGATGGAAATCCCAAAACCTATGTATCTGTTTCTCACAAGTGAATTAGGCGAATAAATCCCTAAAACCCAACGATAGGACGATACAACAACTCGGGGACGCTGAATGACACACAACGAGGGATGATTGACTCGTTAATTCGCCGGATAATGAACTCGACTTGGCAAAACCAAGAAGAACTCGAAAAACTCTCAAGAGAGAATAAACTCACATTATAATATTGATCAAAGGTTAAAAAAAGCGTCCTCATACATGGTCTATTTATAGGTGAAATCAAAACCTAGTATAAGAAGGAAACTACTTAAAGAATGGGCTTATAATAATACCCAACTAAACAATTCGACCAAACAAAGCCCAAAACGAAAATAATAATAAGTCTAACACTAATGGACTCAATTAGGCGAAAATAAATAAATAACAAAACAAGTCTTCAAACTTGAGCCCACTCGCACATGATAAGATTAACATAACTTGGGCTATCCGAATCTCCATCACCAATGGGCTTCTTCATTAACTCTTGATTCCAGACTTCTTGGATTAAACCCATCAAGCTTTCTTTGAACTTCTTGGCACGAGATCTTGTAACTGGTCCAACAGGAACATGCACCGGATCTTGCACCAACGACGATCCTTGGACTCCATCATTGGCTTTCTGTGGGAGCTCGACGCCGGCTCAGTCTCAGACGACCTGGTAGAGGCGTGATTTTTGGAGGCAAGACCAATATGTTATCCACTTCTATTGGAATAGTCCAATCTTCCATGTGAGGAACAGGATTTATAGGATGTTGATAAACTTCGCTCCAAGCTTCTTGTGTGTAGTAATACTGAACGTAATCGTATATTTAATCACCATTTTTCCTGCAATTTAACACTCAAAAAATAATCGTATGAAAACATCAGTATTTTCATATAAAGGACAAATGAATAAAGTGTCAAGTGTACTTACAGTATTGCAGCAATGGCATGAGAACAAGGGAGCTCATCAGCTTGAAATTCCATGCAAGTGCATGTCTTCGTGTCAAGGTCCACTTGGAACAATCTTTTAGCATCACGGACATTGAAGATCGACCCCATGGCCATTCGTGCAGTATACCTCAAACCCTTATTCATTCCTGCAGTCAGTTTGGTTGCCGCCTCAGCAGTCAGTACAGCGTCATCGCCGTGAGCATCATTTCGTCTCTCTTCGAACCACTCCTCGATGACATGTCTGATTGCATCAAGCATTGAGCATATTGGCAGCCGTCGTGCCCACTCCAACCGCCCATTCCAATTCTCGGCTGCATTTGATGTCAGCTGACTGTAATGCGGCAAAGGACAGTGAACTCGAGACCACTTCTCGGGTCCGACACTTATCAATTTTTGGTAAGCAGCTTCGCTCTATCGGCAGATGATGTCTATTGCTTTATCAAAAATTGTTCGGCGATATGCAAATACAGCTTTTTTAAATAATTCCGTAACTGTTTTTCCGTAACGATTAATCTTTTGCAGCAAGTGATAGTAGCATAAACCATGAACTGCATTCGGAAAAACCTCCTTCACAGCATTATCTATCGAGGGATGGGCATCAGATACAATTAATGTATCATTCAATTCTCCATACGCAATTCTAAATCGGCTGAGGAACCACTTCCAAGAGATATCATTCTCAATAGGGCCAACGCCAATCGCTAGGGGAAAGGTATGCTCGTTGGCATCCTTAGTGACAGCGACAAACAAGATACATCTATTCTTGCCCTTCAGATGAGTGCCATCAATTGCAATCACATGCCTCATATTAAGTGGATAAGCAAGCCTACATGAGCCGAAAGCTACAAACAAGTGTTCGAACTTCTCATCAATACTAACTTGCAAATCAGTAATTGTACCTGGATTCCATTGCCTTAGCATGTGAAGATAGCCTGGAAACATCCGGAAGGAATTAACATATCCCCCGTAAATGCTTTTATCGCTGCATGCCGCGCTCGTAGGGCCAAATCATAATGAATGGTGAACCCAAATTCGCTTTGCACCTCTTCCATAATGGCCTTTGGCTCTATTATTTTACACTCCCTTCGTATTTTCCGAGCAACGTAGGCTGCAATCACATTCATGTGAACTTTTCTATGACCAACATGTCCTAGTTGGCGTGTGCATGCATGATCGCCCGTAAACTTGGTGATTCTCCAAGCTTGTGATCTTTTACTTGATCTTGCTTTCAGCTCGAACGGATAAGATTCCATACACCTGCATATTCATCCCAGAGCCATCAACTTTGTATTCTGCTCCAATCTCCATGTGCCACAAGCCTGCTGCTACATTTAGAGCTGCTTTACTTTCAAAAATAGAACCAACAGATAAATCACCATCTTCTAGCGGGCCTTTTTCATGTACAACGATTGAATTCATTGCATTCACGGGAATCACTGGAACTAACCAACTGCCTACATCAGCGGCTTCGTCATCTTCTTCACTGCAAATCCATGCTTCACTCTCCAAAATAGTTGATTCTATCATGGTGTCCTCTGTCATATCTTCCGATGCATCACTGTCGGTTTCCAGCTCATATTCTTCATCCTGAGGACCAACTGCCTCTTGATCTTCGTCATCACCATCTGCCTCTTCAGCATCGTCAGCACCATCTGCATCTTCATCATCGCCATAACCCTCTGCTGTCTCTGGAACTTGAGTCGACGTGGATCCGAAATAATGTGTGGATATCGATGCATAATTACCCCCAGCGGGGTATGCATCATCACTAAAAGTGGAGGAAAGCATCTGTGTTTGGATACGATCCATTTCTTCATAATAATCAGCATCAAACTCAGGTACATATACGTTCGTGTATTGGTGAGTCACGTACACAGTTGCTTCTGGCTACGTCGCGCACAAATGATAAAATTCAGAATCGGTGCTTAATGGGCACTTTACAGTATGTCCCCTCTCATTCTTCCACAGATAATGCAACTCGTACTGTGTGCTGAAGGAGTTTGCACTCAATTGACAATCGATGATGTACATTAGGCCAGCGAGATTTCTTTCGACATCTACGAATTCATATCCGCCTGAGTACGTACAACCAGACCATGTTCCTCCGTATTTGATAATAAAATAGTGATCCATCTACACAGAAGTACAAACACGTAACAATTAATAAAAATAACACAAAAATATCAAATCTCGCTCGCCAAACACATCAATTTCCCGCTCGAGCGGGATTACATTTCTCGAGCGGGATGTTGATATTTCGAGCGAGATATGCTAAAATCGAAATTCTAGAATTATTTTGAGTCCTAATATACAAAATCCCTCTCGGCAGACCTAAATTCCACTCGAGCGGGATTAAAACTCAAGAGCGGAAAATTTAAATTTCGAGTGGGAAATGATCAAATCCACTTGCTATGTAATCTATACGTCATTCATATAAATTTATGAGTTTTGAATATTAAAGAGTCTCATTTTCTAATTTATCACGTACAATAAAAATTAAGTGGACCCTAGAGGAAAATTACAAGGTCGGGAAAATACCTTAAATGATGAATTTGAAAGATTGCTGCCCACTTTCGAATGTGATGAATTTGAAAGGATGTTATTTGAAATATTGCTGCCCACTTTCGAATGTGATGAATTTGAAAGGATGTTATTGTGGGTGTATAAAAGAGGCGTGTGAATGGTAAAATATATAGAGTTGTGAATGCTATACAGATTTTTTTCCGCATTTCACGTGAAAATGTACTGTTTCATGTCTACACAAGCAAGTAAATTCATGTCAGGCACCAATCAGCCATCATTCTGTACATTAACCAACTTTTCTGCAATTTCCCGCTCGGACAGAACAAAATCCCGCTCGCCACGTGTCAAATCCCACTCGAGCGGGATCTCGCTCTACATTTATATTCGTTTAATGCCTATTAATAATTTTTCAACTTAATTTAGTACCTACTTAATCCCGAGCAGTGATATATAAAATAATTAAATTACATAATTATTGGCTAATAATTGTCAAATAATCAAATAATTATCACTAAATCATTGGAATGTTATATACTTTATATCACATTTTTTACACATGTATAAGAGATGTGTGTAAGAGATGTGATATAAAGTGTTTGACAAGATGGCATTTCGTATTTGAAATATTCAAAAGAATGTAAAATTCATTGTTTTTTAGATTATGGAGCAAATGATTGACCCATCATATCATCTGAAGAAACGGAAAATACCAAAAAGTTCGAATTCACAGCTAATAACAGATCTTGGGCAAATCCAAAGAGGGTTTTCCTGTACGTTCATCAGAAAATATTTCTAGATCCCAATAGACCCAATGCCAGATAGCCGATTCTCCTTTTGGTGCTTCGACTCTTACATAAAGTTCTTGCTTGGACAATTCAAAAGTGGGAGAAGGCTTTTTACTAATAAATCGATATTCAAAATCATTCCATTCAGGGTCTTTTATTCTATCAAAGCGCCGGTTTTCTAAATTTTCATAGGGCCCCCCCTGGAATTCACGGCTTTTCTTCAAATATTCGAAATTACGCCTTTGATCAGAGGAGATGCTTTTCTTCGTCTTCTACTATTCGTGTTATCTCAGGAAGGGCTCTACTTTCTGCTGAGCTGACTCGGTGCTACTCATCAGTCGATGCCTCTATTCCAAGAGTGCCACATTCTGATCCTACTTGCATGCCCGTGACTGACCTTTACATATGATATTTAGTGACGGTTATTCCTACATTTTCCCTCTCGGTGGTGCACTTACAGATGCCTCGTATTCACCATTTACCGCGTGGGCGTCAAGTAGCCTTAGAAAGAAAAGCCCGGTGTCATTGTGTTAATAAAAAATAGCTCGGTGGGATGTTAACAAATTGGTCGATTCTTTTAATTGAATGGCGACCGTAACGGATGTCAGCTCAATCCGAAGGAAATTATGCAGAAGCTTTACAGAATTATTATGAAGCTATGCGACTAGAAATTGATCCTTATGATCGAAGTTATATACTCTATAATATAGGTCTTATCCATACAAGTAATGGAGAACATACGAAAGCTTTGGAATATTATTTTCGAGCACTAGAACGAAATCCATTCTTACCACAAGCTTTTAATAATATGGCGGTGATCTATCATTACGTGCGACTATCTTCACTATAGAAGTCAAAAAAGAAAACCAAAAAAGGGGCTTTCTACATATGCATCGTCTAAAACAAAGATTTTTATCAGCTGTAGCAAAGAAAGAAACTTTATATTCATATCATAAAAGTTGAAATATGAAGAAAATAAATAGATATACCTAGCTGCTTTTTTCTATGGATAAAAAAAGAATCTAATTGGTAGGGGAAGCACCGTAAAGATCAATTGGCGAGGTTGGGGGCCAATACAATAATAACTGCGTACTTATGTCATGATGGTAAATCTACTTAATCTTGTGATGTGAGATAAAAACCAGGAATCCACTTATGCAATAGATTGGATCCACTAAAGTCTTGAGCAGCGGTGTAGGATCAGATCCCAAAGATTCAACAAGATAACCCCGAAACGAGGCAACCCCGTTCACTCCGATAAGAAAGGTGTCAGTCGTCAAGAAGTATGTGGCTAATGAAGCCCGAGTTAATACACTTTATTGTAGTAGTTATTGTTTTCATAGGATATTTTATATTCCCATGAAACTGACCGGACAAAAGTAATCGAGAGAAAATAAGGTAACGGATTGACTCGCTTTAGGGTTATCGGGAGGGACAGAGCCAGTTCAGAACTTGGGCAGGGTTCGCCTGATCCGACCTCCTCTAGTATAGACTATACTATAATCGTATCGGCGGAATCAGAGAGGTCATTAACGAATAATATCGATATTTGAGCTTCTGCTGCTACTGATGCTCAGATCTTTAGAGAAATATCTGTTTAGACAACAATTCTCTAACTCGTTTATGCAATCGCCTGCTAACTGGCCCTGTCCCTGGCATTTCCGGTTAAGTACGAGAAAGCTTCGCTATCCCCAATCCTGCGTGCCTCGGACCCGGGGATAGCTCGTTCGGCTACAGGTTTGACTCCGCTTCCGATCACACTTTGGTGCAATCGTCGCTCCATTCACGTTCATATCGAAGTCAGATGAAAGCGTAACCAGATGATGGAGTCGAAAGATCCAATCGCTAGGCTGGCAGCAGATCTCTATCTAATGTCTCAAACCGAAATAAAAAAGATTTCCTCCACTATGATCTTAATCCTCCAAGATACCAACAAATAAACTATACCATTTGATCCCTCTATCAGTGTAAGAAAATAGATCATCAAGGGATTTTAGTTTACCGGGGACGAGCCCCGACTTCCATAGGTCCTTGGTTTGACCTCCCGTAGTGGTCCTTCAGGAAGGAAGCTTTAGCCCGGCTCGACCGATAGGGAGAGACAATTCCATTCCGAATTGGCGGAGTCAGATACTTCTGCTTAACCTGACAAAACAAGCTAGTTTACTCTTGGCTTTCCAGCTAGTTAAACGCTTCAATACCAGGAAGAATGCTCATCGAATAACATCGCCCGAGTTAACTCCTACTTCGAAGCAACCAAGGCATGCGCCATATGGCACTCCGAACAGTGAAAGGCAGGCCCTCTTGATCTCATTTGGGTAACAGGTGGAGTTAGGTTGAATTACGATATGGCTTGCTTTTTGGGAGGTAGAATTGGGCATTAGCAAATTCATTTTCTGTGGTTTCCCTGATCAAACTAGAAGTTACCAAGGAACCATGCATATCACTGAATAGGGAGCCGCCGAATACACCAGC
>CM055956.1:91028809-91259115 GCA_029490685.1 Schizonepeta tenuifolia
TAAAAATAAAAAAAAATGTCGAGTAGTTTGGTTATTTCTTATTAGGTTGTCTTTTGACTACATTTTTATAAAATTTTACACCCTCTAAAAATATACTTAAATAGATAGTAGTATGATTTTTCAGTCCTAAACATCGTTCCTGTTTATTTTTAGGAGTAATAAATTTGTGACAAATTTACGATGATGTCTCTCCATGCAGCCGTTCGTTCAATCAAGTAAAGAATCACCTGCCGCGAAGAGTTAGTAGAGAATCCCAACTAAAACCTCACTCCTCTACACAGCCCCCCACCAACACAGCCGTAAACAGCGAATCATCATCCGCCACGTCAGCAAAATTTAAAATCTTCCCACGTTCTTATAACATACTGTAGGGCTCAAATCCTTACTGTACTCATCCCCGCATGGAATTACCTCCTTCTAAGTCCTTTTTAATTTGCAAAATTACCCCACAACTATTAGTCTGTTTCTTTTTAATTTCTCAAAGCTTCCAATTTGAAAACAAGTTTCCTTCAAATTTCCTTTTCATTTGTTTCTCCCCGATCACACGCTCATTTCAAATTTTTCCATAATCCAAACACAAAATCAACATATTTTCCGAAGATTTTGCTGGTAATGGAGAATCCAGATTCGAGTAATCATAATCGGCCAACTCTGCGGCGGAGCAGCAACAGTCACCTATCAATGTCGGACACCGAGTCAACAGCGAGTCAGGTCGATTCCTGGCATTCGCCTCTCCGATACGACTCACCCCTCCGCTCCGACGACCCATCATTTCTGCCGGAAAACGACAATCTCGGCAACAAAAGCAGTAAATCACTCGTTCCGACCGAGAGGTACTACTCTCCGGTGCCGTCTCCGGGAAAATCGAACTTCACGGCGACCTCACCGGGCGCCGGAGCGAAGGGGTGGCGGCCGTGGCCGCATTCGGAGAAGCCTACTTCGGTAAACGGTGAAATTCCAGCGAGTGAGGCTGGGAAGGGCGGCCGGAGAGAGAAGTCGGTGCCGGAGAATCAGGATTTTGGGGGGAGGGGGAATTCGCCGGTAATTTTAGGGCTAAATAGGTTGGTTAAAGAGGAGGCGCCGCGCGGAGTGAAGAAGGTGGGGGCGGTTGGTGGTGGTGCTGCGATGGAAGCAGGATACGGCGGAGGAGAGGATGGGGTGGGCGGAGACAGGCGGTCGAGGGCGGCGGTGGAGAATATACTGCGGCGGTCGGAGAAGAGCACGGAGATGAGGAAGGGGGCGTTGGTGGTTAGAGTGTTTGAATTGATCGCGTGTTTGATTTCCTTCAGTGTTATGGCTGCTGATAAGACTAAAGGATGGAGTGGTGATTCCTATGATCGATACAGAGAGTACAGGTATCACTCTCTCTCTCTCTCTCTCTACCTCTCTCTCTTTCATCAAGTTGTTAAAATGTTGATTGCTCAATGTCTTGATCACTAAATGCAGTTGAAGTTTCATTCTTGGTTATTAGAAGTTCCCATTTTTAGGTAGATTTTGCTATTGATGCTCATTTCATGTTTGGATGAACCTTAATTTTGAAGTGGAAGTCGGGTTCCTTTCCATGGCGAAGAGCATTAGCAATTTTTTATTATACTACAAACGAGTAGTATTGTTTTGATCATATTAGTATTATTCACCATTTCTGAATCCAAAGGTTCATTTTTTTCTTTCTTTTTTTTCTTTACACTTGCAAAAATCCAGTTTTCAGATTTTGTGGAATTATTTGAATTTCTCTTCATGAGTTTTGTAATGTGTGCAGTTGAATCTATAAGTAATGAACTCATAAAACTTACAACATTAGTGTTCTAGTCAATTGTGTGCAATGCTTTCTGAAAATTCTGTGTTTAGTGTTTGCTCTTGTTTGCATTATGCTGATGCAAAATTGTGTGTGTTATTTCTCTTCTTTGCAGATTCTGTCTCGTTGTAAATATTATTGGGTTCGTATATTCTGGTTTTCAAGCCTACGATCTTGCATACCATTTGGGTACAGAGAAGCACGTTATCTCACACCACCTTCGTTACCACTTTGATTTCTCAATGGATCAGGTTTAGTTATTCTCAGCTGAATTACTCGTTGAATTTTCTATACGTGCAAAATCTTAGACGAAAAACTACATTAATTGAGCTCATAATTAAAGGCTGTATAAGGTTACTTGCCTAAAAAGGCCAAATTTTCCAGAAAAATGATAATAGTATTCATCTCTGTTTTACAGTTTCCATCATTGTTACACATGTGCTTTCGAATTTTCATGTTATTTGCATTATTTCAGATTTTGGATGGCTTTGCTGATATAAAAGGTTGCCTTTTGATGTGCATTATTTCAGATTTTGGCGTATCTTATAATGTCAGCATCTTCATCGGCTGCAACAAGGGTTACAGATTGGATTACAAACTGGGGGAAGGATGAGTTCACGATGATGGCGAGCGCATCAATTGCCATGTCATTCTTGGCGTTCATCGCCTTTGCTACGAGTTCTCTCATATCTGGTTACAACCTCTGCAATAGGGATTCAACCTGATGGTCATTTATTTCATTTTTCTTTTGATTTTCTCAGCCACTTTTTAAGGATGATCCGTACATAGCTAGTGATAGATCAAGTTTTTAAGGATTTGTGTAGGAACTGTTTTTTTTTTTTTTTTTTTTTTTTTTTTTTTTTTTTTCTTACTTTGTTAGTTAGCCTTGATGCTAAAGTGCTGCTATATAGCATTGTTATATCAAAGCAAATCGGGATATATGTGATAATCTGATATGCCAATAACCCTTTTCAAATTTTAAAAAAAAGTAGTAAGAAGAAATTAAGAAATATAGAATTGTTATATCAGCAAATCGGGATATATGTGATAATCTAATGAAAAAAAATAATAAGATGAAATATAGAATTGTTATAACCTTTTTCATACACCTTCCTCTTCGCTCTCTCTCTCTCTCAATTCTCTACCTCAATCCTCAATTTCTTTCATTTTTCATTTGTATTCTTTAAAAATCATGTCGAGTGACGACGATATTGAGCAAAAAATGAAACAAATGAGAGTCATCGCTGCCAACGCAACTCAATAGTTCGCCAGAATTATCACCAATGTTGCCGAAGCCGCTGCCAATGAAGAGGAGGGGCAAAATGAGCCGAAGAGAAAAAGAGTGGTCGTGCATCGTGAACGCTTTGATGCTCATGCCTGCCTCGAGGCTGATTATTTTGCTGACTTCCCGATGTCAAGCGAAGACGTCTTCCGCTGCCGATTTCGCATGAGCAAAAAGTTGTTCAACACGATCTATCGCACTTCAACACGATCTATCGCACTATGGAGGCTCGGGAACCATATTTTCAGCGGCTTTCGGATTCCACGTGGAGGCTGGGACACTCCGCACTCCAGAATGTACGATGGCATTGCGGCAACTAGCAAACGGCAATTGCGCCGATCAGTACGACGAGTACCTGTAAATGGGCGACACAACGGGTCGCCAAGCTCTTGATTATTTCTGCCAAGCGATTATGTGTGCATTTGGTGTGGAATATTTGAGCCGGCTACAATGAGTGACTACGTGCGCCTTCTACAAATGTATGAAACAAAGCACGGCTTTCTTAGCATGCTTGGTAGCATCGACTGCATGCATTGGCAGTGGAAGAATTGTCCGACTGTGTGTAAAGGGGCGTACACAAACCAAAAGAAGGGGCACCCCATGGTCATGCTTGAAGCCGTTGTTTCTCAAGATCTGTTGATTTGGCACGTGTTCCAAAATCTTCTGCAGGGAAAGAGCCCGACAGTGATTTTCTTCGCCAACGACACTCAGCACAAAATGAGCTACTATCTTGCCGACGACATTTATCCAAATTGGCCGACCTTTGAGAAGACTCTCCCTTACCCGAATGACCTGAAGAGAACTTTATATGCGAAGAAACAAGAAGCCGCACGCAAGGACAAGGAAAGAGCCTTCGGTGGGCTCTAATTAGTAGGCCGGCGCGTTCCTAGTTTCGAGAGACTTTATCAAACATCATGTATGCTTTTATTATCTTGCATATTATGATAATTGAAGATGAAGGCAATGTTGCAAGCACTTGGAGTTCATATGAAGCATCAACCTCCACAGACAAGGTAAGTACAAGTCGAGGAGCGACCGATGCCTTTCGAGAGTATTTGAAAAGGAAAGACGATCTTAGAGATACTAGAGTCCATTTAAAGCTCGAAAATGATTTGTTCGAAAAAATATGGACACGTTTCGGAGGGTGATTTAAATTTTATTTTATCTAATTAATGTAATGTTTATTTAATTAAATAAAATAACTATTATCTATATTTTAATAATAAAGAAAATTGTAAACAAAAAAAAACAATGAGCGATCACCGAATTTGGTGATCGCTGTTGCAAGAAAAGTGGTGCTCGCAGCGGGCCCACTGCATAGGCTTAAAATTGGGCAGCGATCGCCATTGCCCATAGTCTTAGGTGTGTTTTAATCTGCATGCATAGTATAGGGGGCTATTTATAGCCTTTAGGTGCCTGTTGGGTTGGTTTTATCCAAGCCGTCTCGTGCGGTCAGCCACGCGCGCACCGAATCCTTATCCGAACCGTTGCGATGATTCGAACCACTGGCACCCCATGCATCTGATTGCTTAGTCAAAATAGATCTGGCTCCTCAATTGCTCCTGGCGATAGAGTAAAGTGTCAAGTGCGCCTCAAAGCGCCCATTACGACGTGCGTGTGCTCGGACTCAGTACACCATAGTGTAAGAATGAAATGTCTTTTCAATGTCAAAGTCACTAACTCCATTGATTTCTATTGTTATAGATTCTAGCTTGAGAATAAAATGTATCTTCAATATCAAAAATCACTCACTCCATTAATTAGGTCATGCCATCAAAACTTATTTAATTGGCACCTACTTTTGGCAATTTGTGCAATTCCAAAGAGGAATATGAGTGTCTATATCTTTACATACACACATGTTGCACTCATATATTGTATCGTACCTATAAATTAGATCAGTTGGCAATCTTGAATATTCAGTTATTTTCCACCAAATTACATTAAAGTGATTATTCTGTACTAGTTTCATCGACCAGTTACTACATTAATGAAGTTTTGAACTCACTCTCTTTTAAAAAAAATTAAATTAAATTAAACTTAATCTCTTTTTTTGTTTGAAATAAAGGGTTAAAGTTATAAATGCGCTTCAAAGATGACAACTGCAACAAAAAATGAGAGGGATAAATTCATAGTTCAAATGCTAAAGTTGTGTTTAGTAAGCAGGATAAACTCATGTTAGCTTATTTATCGAGTTTATCTTGTATTTAGTTGTCAAGATTATTAAGCTTGTGAGCCTGCAATAAACGTTTGGCTCGTCGCTATTTCACTGTTGAGTCCCGTTTAATAAACTCTCCAAATTGGAGAGATTATTTATCATGGAAGTAATAGTAATTAAGGTTGGGTAGGTATGCCGAAAAATCGATATATAGCCCTTACCGTACCGGAAAAATACCAAAAATACCGAATTTACGGTATACCGTCACCTACGGTACGGTATATAAATAAAATTACTACCCTCTCCGAACATGTTGTATTGAAGGAATGAAATCCCACTCCAACAATCGAACGAATGGAAATCCTGCTCCAACAATCGAACGGATGATCCCTCCCTAAATACTCGAGTGGAATTTGGTATTTTTTTTTTAGTCGAGGGCTGCCGGATTTTAAATTGTGGTGTGGAGTGGGATATGGGCGGATTCGACACACATATATAGAGGGGCGAGATCTAGAGTTTTGCTCTCTCACCTCCCCTCTCTCACCTAATTTAATACAGTCAAGAGTTACAACGTGCTAGGCTTTCAATTTTAAAATAAAAAAGGAGTCAAAGGGTTCAATTCTCCATCGTTCACATGTGATATGGTTTTTGTTTTGGTCTCAATTTCAATTATATACGCTTTTGTTTTAATATGTATGCTATTCACATATGATATGGTTTTGTTTTGTGGGATTTCAATTCCCCATGTTTTCGCTGAAGTAAGCAGAACCGAAGTGATATTTTTTTGTATATGATAAAAAAATTGAAAAATAATGGCTTATACGATTAAAAAAATATTAACTAAATATATATATGATAAATTTCACAAAAAGATATATTTTACTTTAAAACTGTATAATCCCGCTCGTGAATACAAAATTCCGCTCGTTATTCTTGGAATTATTTAATTATTGAATTTATATAATTTATTGGAGTTGGAAAATGTATTTTGTACTACCAATATATTAAATTTAATCAAATTTAAAAAATGAATGGCTTATATGATTAAAAAAATCGTAACTTAAGTATATGATAAATTTCACAAAAAAAATATATATTTTTTGGTTTAAAACTTTGAAATTCCACTTGTGAATACAAAATCCCGCTCGCAATGTATGGAATTATTTTGAGATCCCGCTCGAGTGGGATCTATATAACTCGAGCGGGATCTTTGATTATGAAATTTATATAATTTATTGGAGTTGGAAAATGTTGGGAAATTTAAGTAAAGTTTTGATTGATTCCAAAACCAACTGACCCCAACCGAGTAGATGTTGTCATATCCTAATGTTAGTATTTAGGCTCGCTGTTTGAGCAGTGTTCAGATTTTATCTTTACAGGACTCCAGCTGAAGACGACAACATGGCTTTACTCGGATAGAACATCAGATGGAAGAAAGACAACTGAGCGTTCAAGCCAACTGTTCTGATATAGAACATCAGATGTAAGAAAGACAACTGAGCGTTCAAGCCAACTATTCAGATGGAACATCAGTTGCAAGACTCAATCTGATAGATCGACAACATGAAGTTCAAGGCAACTGAGGATTCAACTGTTCCTCTTCAGACAGAATGTCAGATGAAAGTAGCGATCAGATGGAACATCAGCTGAACACCACTCAGATGAAGATCAAACGCCTCAACCGACTAACCAATGTTGAAAGACAAAGGTTGAAATTTGAATTTCAAATAGGAAGTCACGTGAAGGTTTGACGTTCTGTCATTACCTCATTTGGCCCAACACAAGGTTGTCTCAGAAGGAAAGCAGAAGTTCACAGTTGCCAAATCGGGAAAATCTGCAGAGATGAGAGACAAGCCATCGCTTTCACAGAACAGAGATCAACGGCTTTTCCAACGGCTAGTTGATTCTCACCGCCTATAAATAGAGGCATTCATTCATTCATCAAGATAGAACACTGAGAACACACAGAAGAGAAGACATATAAGAGATAGACAAGCGAAAGAACGACGATATACTGCACACAAGCTAAACTGCAATTAATCTCTAAGAACATCACCAGTTGAGACTTCATAGAGAGTTAGAATCTGTCTTGGTGTTTTCGATCTTAGTTTGAGTCTTCATTCGTTCAAGCTTAGATCCTAGCTCACTTCTTTGTTAGAGCTAGTAGTTGGAAAACCCACCCTTATACACATCCCTTAAAAAGGTTGTTAGGATCCTGCTCTTCCTGAAATTGAGTAGAAAAGGTTGATAAGTACCCGTAAACTTATCTGTAAGGTTGATAAGTACCCGCAAACTTATCTGAACGGTTGCAAAGCCCGCGTAAGCTTTGTGGTAGCTGTCCTAAAGAATTTGAACTGAGTTGTGTGGACTCACAACTCCCCGTGGACTAGGAGTTCTCTCCGAACCACGTAATTCCTTTGTGTTGTGTTTTCTGTTCAGTTACTTTTTGCATATCCAACTGACCAACTAACCAGCACTCAAAACTGCATCTTTACATTTCAACTGTTTTGGTTGTTGACCGACCTTGCATCTGAGCGTGAGTTGTTTTATACGAGTTATTGTTGTTTCCACCACATTCCGCACAACACCACTCTTCCAGCTAAGTTTTCTTACTCAGTTGTGATTCCAGCTGAGTTCTCTTACTCAGTTGTGGTAATTTTCAGGGGGTTGTTTTTAAAATTCCTATCTGGTGTATTCCCCCCCCCCATACACCAGAACTCGTCTCGGGACCATCATGTGGTATCAGAGCAGTGGTTCAAAAGACCGTTGTCTCTATTTCACGAGGTGTGAATCGAGGTGTTTTTCTTCAGTGGTCAACTGAATAGATCTTTTTCACGCTAGTGCATTTCTGCTTGCATTTGTTGTTTGTTTGTTGTGTGCAGATGGATGTTAAAGACAAGATTGTTGTCATGTTCTCGGTTGCGAACTATACATCCTGGAAAACTCGGATGAAGAAGATTATACTGTCCAAGCATCATCGAATGCAACAAGTGATTACTTCCGGACCGATCACCATCATGGAAAAAGTCATTCGCACTTCTACAAATCCCAATGATGGGGATGCAACTGAGGTGATGGTTGAGAAAAAGCCAGAAGATTTTACTCCTGAGGAAGCAAAAGTGAGCCAGCTGGATATATGGGCTCAGAGCACTATCATGTCCACAGTTGGACAAGACTATCTTCCATGGATTGAAGAGTGCAACACAGCTAAGGAAATGTGAGACATTTTGGCATCTCTTAGTGAAGGGAGTGACGAAACCAAGGAGAACAAGTTCTCCCATGCATGTCAAGATTTTGACAATTTCTGTCTAAAAGACGATGAAACCATTGATCAATTGGAGCTTCGGTTCATGGATATCATCCGAAGGATTCAGTCTATCCGACGAGGAAAGTATACTTTGAGAGAGATCAACCTCAAAGTATTACAAGCCCTACCAGCTGAGTGGGACACCTTCACTAACATTCATGAAAGCCGAGCTGATCTTGGAGAGATGGGAACGGACAGACTGTTCTCAATTTTGAAAGGAAACGAGTACAAGGTGAACTGACAAAGATCAACTCAGTCCTCGATGCAGACGAGTCGACTTGAGGATGTTGGTTCCGGAACAAAGACAGTAGCACTTCGAGCCGACTATTCCAAGCCGCGAACATCAAGGGCAACAAGATCTGCGGACACAGCTTCGAAGGAGCCGAGCAGAGAAGAGCTGCAACAGAGTATCGCCGCCTTGTCAAAGAAGCTGGCTGACATGGATACTCGGTTCGGAAAATATAAGCGGTTCTATAAATCCAACCGAATTCGAGATAACTCAAAGCCTGTGACCAACAGTTGCTTTGAATGCGGCAAAGAGGGACACTTCAAAGTTGATTGTCCAGATCTTTCGAAAAAAGATAGAGATGCGTTGAGGGCCAAGCATAATGCAAAGAACAAGGCCATGGTTGCAGAAGAAGCAGCTGATGACATGGACATCTTCACCGACACCGAAGATGAGGACGAGCTGACTTCCACCAACAACGCTATCGGACAGGATCAATGTCTCATGGCATTTGGAACCGACCAGGATGATGCTGAGGTACATTCTAATCCAGTTAATTTAAATTCTTCCAATGCTACTAACATGCAGGAAACAGTAGATGAAGAGTTGGAACCCTCTTGGGGTGACTTCCTAGAACTCAGTGAGGAATTGCATCAGCAATCGGTTGAGTTTAAGAATCTTCAAGAACAGTTTGTCAGACTTGAAGAATCCTTAACCGAAAAGGACGATCTGATAAAAAGTCAAACCGAAGAGATTGATGATCTCAAAAGTCAACTGAATATGGCCAACCAAACTAAGGCTCCAACCGATGAGGAGTTGAAGGAGCAGATCAAGGAGCAGCATGAGCAGTTGAACAAGCAAGAGGTACAGATCGACCAGCTGAAGAAGATGTCAGACGCACAGACCGAGCATATAGCTGTTCTTCTCAAGGATCTACAAACTGAGAAGGACAACCTGATAAAGCTATATCAATCATCCAAAATCATCGAGAATCTCATCAGTTACCGAAGACAAATGGATGACGTGTCTGGACTCGGATACGACATGGTCAAGGACACTGGAATTCCACCCTCAACCTTTATCAAGGCTGTGGATGTCACGGTTGCCAAACCAAATCTGGTTGAGTCTGCAACTCCCCAACTTAATCCAACCATCATGTCACAGCAATCACCTACAGCACAACCTGCTAAGGGAACTGCACCTGAGAAAGGAAAAGGAGTTGTGGTTGGAGAACTGAAGAATCCATCAGTTGGGATAACAACCAAGGGGGAATGTTCTAGGACTTAGAAGAGGAACCAGAGACGTCGGAGATACATTCAGAACCGACAAGGATTTAACCATCAGAATCAACATCGGTTCCATCATCAAAACAACTAGAGGTTCAATCAGAGTCAACCAATGTGGAACAGTTCCAACAGCTGGAGATATTCATACCAGAACATGAATCAACAACAGGGCATGAACAGCTGTCGTCAACAGTCAGGAAAATGGAATCAGACTCAGCCACAAAGATTCCAAAATGGCGTCCGACCTCATCTGCAAAACCAACAGGGTCAGAAACGTCAGCAAAACAGGGGGAACGCCTCTCCTCCTAAAGCCCACAATGGGAGAAATCAATCTCCTCCCAAGAAACAGAACGTCAACAATAACAACAAGCCTAAGGATGACCGAGGTGTTGTTATAGTTGATGGAGAAGGAAAGATAATTGGAATGACAAATCTATCCGAATCTACAGGAAAAAGCGACCCACAGTTCAAGGGGGAACTGGTTCTAACCCTCCAGGACCCAACTAAAATTGGGGACCTAAGCGTGTTTCTCTGTGCAGGAGCAGGAGGAACAGCTGAGGAAGAATAAAGCATCACATACCATGTGGGTGATGGACAGTGGATGCTCGAAACACATGACAAATCTGAGGGATTTGCTTGGGAGTTTCGTGGAGAAGGAAGGACCATCAGTTACCTTTGGTGACAACTCAAAAGGTCACACCAAAGGCTACGGTACCCTTGAAACCAATCTCGTGTCTATTCCCAATGTTTCATATGTTGATGGATTGAAGCATAACTTGCTCTCCATCAGCCAATTCTGTGATAATGGTTTCTCTGTCAAGTTTGATGCACAGGGCTGCAGAGTCAAAAATGTTAGAACAAAGCAAGTCATATTGTTGGGAAATCGATCCCCAATCGGGAATGTCTACTATGCGGATTGGAATAGTAGTCCTCCTGACACCTGTCTTTTATCGAAGAGCAGTTCAGATGTGAGCTGGTTGTGGCACAAAAGACTCAACCATCTGAATTTCAAGACAATGAACCGACTTGTGAGACAGGAACATGCAAAGGGTATTCCGAACCGTGTGTTTTCACCAACTCATATCTGCAGTGCGTGTCAGCTGGGAAAGCTCCTAGATCCTCCTTTCGGTTGAAAACGATTCCATCAACCGACCGAGTATTGCAGCTGATCCATATGGATCTCTTCGGGCCTGTTACTCCCAAGAGCATGAATGGTAACGGATATACACTTGTTGTTACTGATGACTTCTCTAGGTACACGTGGACCATTTTCATGCGTCACAAGAGTGAAACCCGAGATGAGCTACCCAAGCTGATGGATCGGATATCTAACCAACAAGAGATAAAAATCATTTCCATCCGATTAGACCGTGGAACCGAGTTCCTCAATGAAACCATCATCGAATACTGCGAGAAGCACGGAATCACTCATCAAACATCGGCTGCTCGTACTCCACAACAGAATGGAGTAGCCGAGCGAAGGAACCGAACGCTGAAGGATGCGGCTACATCCATGTTGACAAGCTCAGCTCTGCCAAAGAGATTTTGGGCTGAGGCAATCAACACAACATGCTACACCCAGAGCCGGTCTCTTCTGACCAAGCGGTTGGGAAAGACTCCATATGAACTATGGAGACGCAGGAAGCCTCATATTTCATATTTTCGCGTTTTTGGTTCTAAGTGTTATATTCACAACAATAGGAAGACTCAGTTGAAAACTTTTGACGCCAAAGCTTCGAAGGGCATATTTCTCGGATATGCCTCTCAAGGCTTATAGAGTTTCTAACAACAGCTCTCATATTGTGGAGATAACACCTCATGTTAGTTTTGATGAATCTACTTTTGAGTGCAGGGAACAGGCTAAAGGACAACAAGCAGATCCACATGTTCCACCAGCTCTCACCAGATCGTAGGTTCTAAGGCAGAAAAATCTAGCTGAACCATTGGTATGGGTAACCGAGGATGATGATCCTTTTTCCTCTGAAGATGAATGTGAGGACCTCAGCTCATCTCAAGGGGGAACTTCAGCTGATGTTACTCCAACTGCATCAGCATCCGAAGCCCAACCTAACTCGGTTCGAAATATTATCCATGTTGAGGATCCAGACTCAACAGCAGATAAATCACCAGTTCTAAAGATCCCAGTATCTCCCACGGCTCAGATCACGGAACCGCCACTGTTGGAAGAAGAAGGAAGACGCAACAAGAGATGGTATGAAGATCATTCCAAGGACAATATTATCGGAGATCCAGCCAAAGGTGTGCGTACTAGGAGCAGAGTTGCAAATCCAGATTCAGCTGAGAAAGATTCCAGCACTTATGCCCAATATGCTGAGGAGTTGGCAGTTCTTGAGGAGTTCGAACAAGCCGAAGATGTTGCCATGATTTCATGTTTCGTAGTTGATATGCCAGAACCGAAGCATGTTATGAAAGCTCTCAACTGTGTTCATTGGACAACAGCCATGCAAGAAGAGTTGAATGAATTTCTACGCAACTGTGTATGGGAGTTGGTAGAAAGACCAAATGGTGTTAAAGTCATTGGATTAAAGTGGATTTTCAAGAACAAGAGAGACGCCATTGGATTCATCGTGAGAAACAAGGCAAGGTTAGTAGCTCAGGGATATTGCCAACAAGAAGGAATTGATTTCGAGGATTCCTTCGCGCTTGTTGCAAGGTTGGAAGCCATCCGAATATTTCTAGCCTATACCGCATTTCACAAATTCAAGGTTTATCAGATGGATGTGAAGTGTGCTTTCCTCAACGGTGATATTAAGGAAGATGTTTATGTTGAACAGCCTCCCGATTTTGAGACTGGTGATGGAAGAGTGTATAAGTTGAAGAAAGCAATCTATGGATTGAAGCAAGCACCTAGGGCTTGGTATGACACTCTCTGTGGTTTTCTTCTGAACTCGGGGTTCAAACGAGGGTCAGTTGACAAAACACTGTTCACCATAAAAGTTGGAGAAGACATACTTGTTGTGCAAATCTATGTCGACGACATCATATTCGGTTCCAAGTCGGAGGAGCTGTGCGAGAAATTCTCAACTCTCATGAAGGAGAAATTCGAGATGTCAATGATGGGTGAGATGAACTATTTTCTTGGGCTACAAGTGAAGCAGTCATCAAAAGGGATTTTTATTAATCAGTCCAAATATACAAAGGAGCTCATCGCAAAGTTCGGATTGCAGACAAGTAAAACCACACGGATCCCGATGAATACTAACTGGAAGATTGAACCCGGATCTGAGGGAAAAATCGTGAATGCCAGTAAGTATAGAGGGATTATTGGTTCTTTGCTATATCTAACCGCCAGTCGGCCAGATATATCTTACGCGGTTAGAGTGTGTGCTCGGTTCCAAGTTCAGCCGAGGGAAGCACACATGTTGGCAGCAAAGAACATCATCAAGTATCTGAAGGGTACTGTTAATGTTGGGTTGTGGTACCCAGCTGACGACAATATCCAACTATCTGGATACTCAGATGTGGATCTAGTCGAAGATCGCTTGGACAGGAAGTCCACATCTGGACACTGTCAGTTTATGGGAAGCAAGCTAGTTTCATGGTTTTCCAAGAAACAAGCATGTGTTGCCACTTCTACAACCGAGTCAGAGTATATGGCTGCCGATAGTTGTTGCATGCAAGTGTTGTGGCTCAAGCAACAGCTGAGAGATTATGAAGTAGCATCTGGACAGGTTCCCATCCATTGTGATAGCTCAAGTGCCATTGCTATCTCTTTAAATCCTGTTCACCATTCTCGGACGAAGCACATCGACATCCGACATCATTTTATCCGAGATCATATTGAGAAGAAGGATGTATCTGTGGAGAAGATTCTAACTGAGATTCAGAGAGCCGATATCTTCACCAAACCTCTAGCCGAAGCACGATTCAAGATGTTATGCGATCTCCTTGGATTGTTGGATCCATCAGATGAGGAATCAGCCGAGGTGAAGAGATAGATATCCATCTGAGGAGGAAGCTCAGATAAAGGGGAAATCTCAGATGCAGATCGCCATCCGAAGACATCAGACGTCAGCTGAACAAACGAACTCGAGTCAACTGATGGTATGCCGCAACATTGGAACACAACTGATTCCGAGCATGTCAGATAGATTAAAATAGCCATCATAGCGCATTTAATGTAAAGTACGGCTGAACATCAATAGCCTTACTTTATAGTGCGACTGGGCTGACATAAAAATAGTTCACCTTCTCACTCGCGGGAGTTGGAACTCAGAATTTGACGTCAGTCAAAGTTAGTCAACAGTCGCTAGATTTCAGCCGTTGATGGATTCGCGCCATTCAACCTTGGCCATCGATTTCAAACGACCCACTAACCTATAAAAGGTGGAAACTCAGGAAGTGATTTCTTACCTTTTATACTTGAGCCTATCTGATTAACTGTTCATCTTCGTCTCTGATTCTGTCTCACCATTTTCGACTAAATTCTTCTTTTCTTCTCTCTATATATAAACCTCTCTGGAATACAAAATGGCACCTAAAACTTCATCTCAAGGAAAGAAGATGGCATCATCAGGACCAGCTCTTGTCCCGTCGTCGTACGAGGAATCTTTTGACATGATGTTATCCAAAATCCATTTTGAGCAGATTCTGTCAGAAGAAGCTCTGGACTCACTGGCGTTATCCCCTCTCGCCGATCTTCTCAGGGAGAATCGCCTTCTTGAGTGGGTAACGCTCTTTCCCACCCACCTACTCAGGCGTCAAGTCGGAGAATTCTACATGAATCTGCAACACGAGCAGGGAGTAGGCCTTGTTTCAGAAATCTCATGTCGACAGCGCGACGTTCCTGCCAGAACCGTCTGCCGTGTCAACTTCCACATACTGGTTTCCGAGATTCTACGCTCTATCATTTCACCAAATCTGACCGCCACGGACACCATCGAGAACATCACAGATGCAGATGCAGATCAATTTCTAGAGAATGCTCTCATTACAGCAGAAAGATTGAGGAGCAACATGCAGCGAACGAAGTTGAAACCCGAGCATCGACTTCTGTTCGATGTTGTATCCAAGGTTATCTTTTGATACAGCGAAGCCTTTGGAGATATCAGCCGACCCAAGCTCAAGCAGCTGATAGCTCTGGAGCACAAGAACAACATCAACTGGTTCAAGTACTTCGAACACCAGTTGACGATGGAGAAGCAGAAGATCTCAAAATCTATCAATGATTCCGGGAAAAAGTTGTTGAGTGTTAAGGGAACTCTCAACTTTGGAGTCAAAATATCTGCCCTGATACTTCTTGCCACGAAGGATCAGAACATGGTGTGGGAAGACTGTGAGGAGACACCAGTCAAGAGGCAGATGTTGTTCCCAACAGCCAAGAAAGCTCTTGATGTGATTCGGAGTGTCTACACTCCCAAAGAGAAAAGAGAAGCTATGAAATCAGCTGAGGAAAAAAATAAAGCTGAGGAGCTGCCTCCAGCTGCCGGGCACTCTTCAAAATCGACAGCTGCACGCCGACTCAGAGATGAGTCAGATAAGGATCAAGAGGAGGAGCCGCGTAAGAAGAAGTTGAGGGTTCGTATCAAGAAGTCAGTCGCAAAACCAGCTGAGGAGGTACCAGCTGAGGAGGCACCATCTGAGTCGAGTCACTCATTTGACGAGACCGCTTTCGAGATTGTTCCTCGCGAAAGTGGAACAGGGAAGGAGAGGTCTCCCCATCAAGATGTGATAGAAGGGGTGGAGACCGATCCGGAAGATGAGCCGAACATGTCCTCGGATGCTTCTTCTTCTTCCAAGGAATCCGAAGATCTTCCATCCTCCCCCACGGCAGGAGCTGATGCCGTACAGCACAGTCAGGTTATCCTAACTGATATTCAGCCAGAAATTCCGAGCTCCCCGCTCGATGCCAACATTGAGACCACTTCTTTGGCCAATGTTGAGGAACCTCTCGATGCCAACATTACAACCCAGTCAGAAATTCCGAGCTCTTCACTCGATGCCAACATTGTGACCACTTCTTTGGCCAATGTTGAGGAAACCCTTGGACCCATTCCCTACGAAAATCTCTCTCCCTCCCCCATCGACGAAGAAGCTGATCGTCGAGCTGTCGCGTTGGAACATGAAGGCAAGTTGGCTTATTGCTTTCAGAAGCTGATTGGAATGTTCCCCGAAGCACGCGACATGCCCACCTTTGCCACGCTTGGAACTGAGCTGTTGTATTAATTCAACATAATTTTCAGCCACTGGTATGTCAAGGAAAATACCATCCGGATACACAGCTGGAACCAGCTTAAGGCAGATGAGTCCCGTCTGAGGGAATACTTCAATTATACCAACCTTGAAGTTGCATACAACAACAAGATCGCACTGCTGACTCGCCGTCTGGATGTCAGCAAGGCAGAAGGAAGAGACACAAGGGAGACAGCAGAACAAGATTGTGTCACTTTCCTTGACAACATGCTAACCAAGTCTGCTGATTTCATGGATGATATTAACACAGCCGCTGCAGTAGCCAAGCAGGAAGAAGAAGAACTTCAACAGTACCTGGCCAATCGCCAAGTCATGGTTACTGTTGAACAGCCCGCACCTTCTGAGCAACCAGCACCAGCTGACCAGCCAGCACCCTCCTCAGATGAAATATGCGAGCTGATCACTGAGAGAGTCAATCAGCTGAGGAAGGAGATGCTTGCCAACATCCAGCTCAATCGAGAAGAACAGCTGAGGATGATTGAAGCTAAGGATGAGAAGCACAGGAAGCTGCTGGAAGAACATGATGCGCTGAAGATGAAGCTGGATGATCTTTCAACATCCACCAGCAAGGATATCAATGACCTGAAGACAACAGTTCTTGGAATCAAATCAGAACTGAACGTGTTCAAGTCCATCTCAGAATCCAATCTTGCCAAATCTCAACAGACTCAAGACCAAGAATGAGATTCTCGGTTCAAACAAAGATGGGCTGAGTTCGTCGCTTTTCAAACTGAAGTCACTGAAACCTTCGCTGCAATGAAGAAAGCTGATGAAGAGCGCCGTGACAAGGAACTGGCGAAGAAGGTTGATGTGGAATGCGCAGTAGATGAGCTCTTCAACCGGATTCAGTAGGCTGAACAGAAACTCACTTATCTGGATGGCTCAGTCGCAAGCCTTGTTGCTGATGCCAAAAAGGGAGAAGATGAGACCCGGGAAGATGAGACGCATTCTGAAGAAGGGATGACAGCCGGCAAGGAATCTCAGCTGAAGAAGAAGACCGAGCTGAAGAAGACAGCTCCGAAGAAGAAGTCCGCTCCGAAGCCAACCGACAAGAAACAACAACAGCTGAAATCTATTGTTGTCGGAGGAGAAGAAATGGCTAAGGACATGGAGTAAGCGAAGGAGTATGGAGTTTCCTACAATTCCATAGCCAAGATTGCAGTCGAGCTCGATGCTGAACTCGACGGTATTACAACCAAAGAGTGTATTGCTGCTGCTAAGGCCATGGATGTCCCGGAGGAGGATTACATGAATCCAGAATGGGTGAAGAAATTCACAGCCAACCAAGCAACAAGAGTTAATAAGTTTGAGGAAAAGCTTGCCAAGGTTACCAACAACTTGGATAGAAATATTGCCTCTCGAAGCCGACGACGCATTGAGAAACATCAGGTGAAGGCTGAAGCAAAACCGAAGCAACAAAGACTGCCAGGAAAGATAAAGCTCCAGGGACGCTTCAAGCATGTTGACAAATGGATGCTGGAAGAATGGAATGATGATTGGGAATCATTCAAGCAAGATTTTGCGAATGACTTCTACTACAGGAAGGTGTACGCGACTGAGGACTCAAGAAGAGCTTTCAAAGAAGCCCTAACCGAGCTGCACTCTGGGGATCCGGGCATGTTCAGCCAGTTCAGACGAGCTATGATTGATGCAAAACTGGATATGAACACAGTCCTCGTCCCTCAGAAGGTCACTTATCTTCCTCCATTCATTCCAGATACAAGAAATCCTAACAGACAGAAGATCGCAGCTGAAGCCAGAAAAGTCTGTCAAGAACATGGAGTAGATATTGCAAAAGAATCAGATGCCAAGAGATAAATTTTTGTCAGGATTTTCGGCAAGTATGGGCTGAAGTATTAGCCGAGATAAAGTTTTTGAGCCACTGATGTAATTGATTTCCATGCTTATCCGTGTAAACACATCAGTTGTAATGAAAACTTTCATCATATATCCGATTCACCTTGACGTACAATTTTCCAGTTGTCCAAGCTCTGAATCGCAAAGTTATTTCAATACCATGTTATAACTGTGCTAACCCTTTGATGTTTAATCTTATAGACTGTCTAGAATTTCAGCTGAGATTATAGATAGTTCAGTAGGGTTTAGATCAGTAGGGTTTTGGCATCATCAAAAAGGGGGAAATTGTTGGGAAATTTAAGTAAAGTTTTGATTGATTCCAAAACCAACTGGCCCCAACCGAGTAGATGTTGCCATATCCTAATGTTAGTATTTAGGCTCGCTGTTTGAGCAATGTTCAGATTTTATCTTTACAGGACTCCAGCTGAAGACGGCAACATGGCATTACTCGGATAAAACATCAGATGGAAGAAAGACACTGAGCGTTCAAGCCAACTGTTCTGATATAGAACATCAGATGTAAGAAAGACAACTGAGCGTTCAAGCCAACTGTTCAGATGGAACATCAGTTGCAAGACTCAATCTGATAGACAGACTACATGAAGTTCAAGGCAGCTGAGGGTTCAACTGTTCCTCTTCAGACAGAATGTCAGATGAAAGTAGCGATCAGATGGAACATCAGCTGAAGACCACTCAGATGAAGATCAAACGCCTCAACCGACTGACCAATGTTGAAAGACAAAGGTTGAAATTTGAATTTCAAATAGGAAGTCACGTGAAGGTTTGACGTTCTGTCATTACCTCATTTGACCCAACACAAGGTTGTCTCAAAAGGAAAGCAGAAGTTCACAGTTGCCAAATCGGAAAAATCTGCAGAGATGAGAGACAAGCCATCGCTTTCACAGAACAGAGATCAACGGCTCTTCCAACGCCTAGTTGATTCTCACCTCCTATAAATAGAGGCATTAATTTATTCATCAAGATAGAACACTGAGAACACACAGAAGAGAAGACAGATAAGAGATAGACAAGCGAAAGAACGACAATATACTGCACACAAGCTAAACTGCAATTAATCTCTAAGAACATCACCAGTTGAGAGTTCATAGAGAGTTAGAATCTATCTTGGTGTTTTCGATCTTAGTTTGAGTCTTCATTCGTTCAAGCTTAGATCCTAGCTCACTTCTTTGTTAGAGCTAGTAGTTGGAAAACCCACCCTTATACACATCCCCTAAAAAGGTTGTTAGGATCCTGCTCTTCCCGAAATTGAGTAGAAAGGTTGATAAGTACCCGTAAACTTATTTGTAAGGTTGATAAGTACCCGCAAACTTATCTGAACGGTTGCAAAGCCCGCGTAAGCTTTGTGGTAGCTGTCCTAAAGAATTTGGACTGAGTTGTGTGGACTCACAACTCCCCGTGGACGTAGGAGTTCTCTGGAACCACGTAATTTCTTTGTGTTGTGTTTTCTGTTCAGTTACTTTTGCATATCCAACTGACCAACTAACCAGCACTCAAAACTGCATTTTCACATTTCAACTGTTTTGGTTGTTGACCGACCTTGCATTTGAGCGTGAGTTGTTTTATACGAGTTATTGTTGTTTCCACCACATTCCGCACAACACCACTCTTCCATCTGAGTTTTCTTACTCAGTTGTGATTCCAGCTGAGTTCTCTTACTCAGTTGTGGTAATTTTCAGGGGGTTGTTTTTAAAATTCCTATCTGGTGTATTCCCCCCTCCCTCCCCAATACACCAGAACTCGTATCGGGACCATCAGAAAATGTATTTTTTTACTACCAATATATTAAATTGAACCAAATTAAAAAAATGAATGGCTTATATGATTAAAAAAATCGTAACTTAATATATATATGATAAATTTCACAAAAAAAAAATATATTTTGGTTTAAACTTTGAAATCTCACTCGTGAATACTAAATCCCGCTCGCAATGTGTGGAATTATTTTGAGATCCCGCTCGAGTGGGATCTATATAACTCGAGCGAGATCTTTGATTATGGAATTTATATAATTTATTAGAGTTGGAAAATGTATTTTTTACTACCAATATATTAAATTGAATCACATTTAAAAAATAAATGGCTTATATGATTAAAAAAATTGTAACTTAACATATATATATATATATATATATATATATATATATATATATGATAAATTTCACAAAAAAAATATTTTGGTTTATAACTTTGAAATCTCATTCGTCAATACAAAATTCCGCTTGCAATTTGTGGAATTATTTTGAGATCCCGCTCGAGTGAGAACTATATAACTCGAGCGGGATCTTTGATTATTGAATTTATATAATTGTTTTAAGTTGGAAAATGTATTTTTTTCCTACTATTATACTAATGATCAATGAAATAAAAAATTAATGACCAAATTACATTTACTAAAAAACGAAAAAAAAACTAATAATAAAAATTACATTAACTAGCAGCAATATATAGAGCGAGATTTTAGGATTTCAGTTTAATAGAAACTTGTGAGCAGATTTTAGGGTTTTAACTCTTCTCTCACCTACCTCTCTCATCTATCCTAATTAATTCATAAAATAGTCAACAAAATCTATATTTTTCCAATTTCTCATGCAACACGGTCATTTCCCCATGTTTTCGCGAAGAAAGCAACCGAAGTGATGTTTTTTTAGCAACTTCCAATTATTCTAAGGATATTAATGTAATATTGAATATAACTAATTTGATTTTTGTTAGGTGGATATAACAAATTTCAATATATAGTAAACGTATATAACAAATTTTCACACAAAAGAAAATGTCTTTTCAAATAATTAATTTGTTTGAAGACATAATTAGTTCATTTATTTCAATTTTCCAGGCACTTATGTATGCCTTTCTGAGTTTTCTAAAAAAAAATGTATGCCTTTCTGATATGTATATAACATGTAGGCCATTTTGCATTATTTTTAATTTATTTGAGAATTAGAATTTTATCCGTGTTTGTTACGCTACACCATGCTATTTTATTTTAATTTTTACATTTGTAAGTATTAATATAACATTATTTAGATATTATTATATACTAATATTTCAAAGAGAGGATTTTCAAACTAGCACTTTTGAGACATTTTTAAAATTTTAGCACTCCTTATAAATTCTTTAAATTTTAGCACTTTTTGACATTTTTGCCCTTCCATCATCTAACTAGTAAAAAAAAAATTTGTGACTGAACAAAAAAAAAACATTCCACCACCACAACCCCGCCGCCGCCACCGTGCCACCACCACCACTGTCGCCGACGGCCACAAATTTTTGTAAAGTCAGAAAAAAAATTGTGAAGTCACAAAAAAAATGGAAAAAATTGTGACTGAACAAAAAAAAATATTTCACCACCACTTTTCCGCCGCCGCAGCCGTGCCCCCGCCGCCACTGTCACCGGCGGCCACAAATTATTTTACACGTTTTTTGTGAAGTCACAAAATAAACTTGAAAATTTTGTGAAGTCACAAAAAAAATTGAAAAATTTTGTGAAGTCACAAAAGAAAAGGAAAAAAAATTGAAACGCCACACAAAAAAATTGACAAATTTGTGAATGCACACAAAAGAAATGCAAAAAATAAATTGTAGTTGACAGCACAAGTGAAGGTCAACAACTCGTACTAATACATTGCATCTCTGAAACAAATAAAAAACGAAAAAAAAAAAAAACATATATGAATAAAGTCATCTCTCTCTACACACATCTTCCAAACATCTATGTTAAATATAGGCTAACATAGACAATGTAAACAAGAAACTAATACCACTAGAAGATCTTCCGGTTAGCCTCCAGAGGCTCGACTATTTGCTTTTTGTCCAGAAGACCCTCTACTATCAGAAAGAGCGACATATCCGACCCATTTAGATGAATGAAAAAGGTGCCTGAAATATATTCACAAGCATGAATTTAGTCAGACTTCCGAAATAAAAGAAAATGAACAATCATTTATAATTGTCATCCAAGGATATCATGCAAAGCACTTCACATGTTTTTCTGAGGCATCAATAATACCCTCTTCAGATAATTATGGACAAACTTTAACAAATTGAGATGAACATGAGGAAAACTGATAAAATGTGCAAACCAACACACGAAAACTACATGAGGAAAAACCAAAATATTCACTATCTTGTTCAAAGGCATGCCCCATTGTTTCCCTTCATTATCGCGCTTACAACGGAGACGAATTTTGGCGGAGTTGAAGCTTCAACGGTCAACCATTGCCGGCGCCGCTACCTTCATTCCGGCAAGTAAAATCAAAAATTGACTACAACAACGTCTTCCCCACATCAGTGCAAGTCTTTTGGTGGTGGTTGCACGTTTTTTCTGGAAGGGTTTAGTCGGCGCAGTCACAAACCCTAGATCCGCCCACGCTCTACCGCCCCAAATCTCTCCGACCAGCCGCCGCCCACGCTCTGCCGGCTACTTCTTACAGTACTTGACCGGCCATGCCTCCTCGTCGGAGGGGGGAATAGAAGGGGGATCCGAGACGACGGGAGTGGTGGCGACCGACGACGGAGGGAGACTTCGCCTCGACAACGGAGAAAGGTGGAGGGCGGCGGAGGTGGAGGCGGCGGAGGGAGACTTCGCATCGTGGTGGCGGGCAGCGGTGGAGGTGGAGGCGGCGGAGAGCAATGCTTCGGCGAGGAGGTTGCAGCGGCTGGAAGAGAGAGAGAGAGGGCTGGAGGTGGCGGTGATGAATGAGAAGTGAGAGAGAGAAAAAATAAAGAGGAAAGGAAGAGAGAAAATTGGGATAAGATGGGAAATACAAAATGTATTTTTGAGGGTAAAAAAGAGAGGAAGTGCTAAAATTTAAAGAAATTATAAGAGGTGCTAAATTTAAAAAAAAAAAAACTATCTAGAAAGTGCTAGATTAGGAGAATTTCTGAATTTCAAAACTAATAATTCACTTTTGTAAAATATATAGTGCATTTAACAAACACAAAAACTTAAATAAAATAATAAAATAATTACTACTTATATTTTAGTATAATAATATATCATACACATCATTATGTAGCTATATATGTTAAGCTTCAAAGCTTAATATTTGAATTTGAAAAATTAAAATGACATGGAAAAATGTAAAGTTATGAATTGTATTTGAATGTGTACAATATTTGCATGTGGCATGCCAATGAGTTGAAAAACGCTTTTCAAATTCATTTCTTTAATATAGTAATAGAATAAATTTCGAACATATACAAAAATTACAGCAATAGACATGATAAATTACTCTTCCATATCTGAAGATATATTTTATACTACTAGCAAATCGAAATGATTGAGGTAAAATTACTCTGAAACATCTATGTAAAATTAATGCAGGAGAAAGAAGAATAAGAGGAACAGAAATAGAATATTCAATTGTGCCACATGTACTATTTTTTTTTATTATTTAGGTTGGACTGTAAATTCATATTACACCCAAAGTTATATATATTTTCATTTGATATCTGAAACTGTAAAAATTGAATACAATCGTATTATGCAGCGCAACACGCGCGGGTAAGTCTAGTTGCTTTCTAATAGTACAATTTTTATGTCGGCCATTGATCGAATTATATAACTTATTACACATTTATTCTTTATTAAATATATATAGTTTTTAACTTTTGATTACCTTTATATAAGAAAAAAAAAAATATGCCCCTTTGGGAATAGCTTAGTGGTAAAATTGGTCGTGTGAGACTGATTTACTTGTCCTGAGTGATTTGCAGGCTACTGCACAAGGGACGAGGATTTACTCAGTGTGTACTGAAGGTAGCGGCTGCTGATTCCCATGATATAAAAAAAAATACAATGAATTAATGGCTATAAGGGATTAAAATAGACATTTATTATTATTTTACTAAATATGGGACTAATAAGATAATATTTGAAATCACCCATTAGCTTGTCTTCCAAGTTCCCTTTTACCATATGTTGGCCCATCGCTTTCATATTTGACAAAATCTCCCGTGGAAATCTCCACCGTGGAGATACCCGTCCCGACACGGCCCATTACCCCGTGTGTGGCACGTGAGATCCGCGCGTTGTGCCTTCACGAGCAGCGCGTGAGATACACGTGCCTATTTTTTTTTTTTTTTTCCAATTTTTTCCCCTTTCTTGTTTTGTTTGCTACTTCTTTTTTTATTTGTCACTTCTTTTTTTGTCAAGATTCGAGCGAGGGGAGCCGAAGGTCTCAGAGCAAGCTAAAAAATCCAAATTATTGTCCGCCGATTATTTTTATATTAGTAATCGGAGCGAAAGAGGAGCCATAAAATCGGAACTGAAGACTCTGCCTAAAAAAAATCTGAAAATTTTAAAAAAAAACCTGAAAAATAAAAAATAAAAGCCAAAGGACGAGTTAACCGGATCGGACTCGGTTCGAGTCGGTCAGACCCATCTCCACCGTGTAGATATCTGCACAGGAGACTTCATATTTTAATACTAAGGCCAATATATTTTCTTTCTTACATATGTTGGAAGGTTCCGCCGTGCGTATCTCCGTGGAAGAATTCCAAGGGCTACTACACGACTCCTCTGGACAAGCGGCAATCCGCCCGCCGTCGGATTGGAGCTGAAGATCAGCCATCGGGTGGCGGATCTGGCGTATACGTTGTACGCGGCAGAGGAGTAAAGCCGAGATGAAAAATCAATTAAGATCATTCATTGGCATATACTCCAATACACTTGAATACTTCCTCCGTCCACGAAATTTTTGCCACATTATGACCGACACCGGTTTTAAGAAAATAGTAGGTAGTAGTGAATTATAGTGAGTATTGTTATGAGTGGAGTAAGGATCCACAAGAAATAGCAAAAGTGGCAACTTTTTCGTAGACAAACTTAAGTAGTAAAAGTGGCAACCATTTCGTGGACGGATGGAATATTAGAATATCTTGGACAAAGAGTATTATTATTAACTTTGAATACTACTTCCTCTGTTCACGATATGGTTGTCACTTTTGTCATTTAAGTCCGTCCACCAAATGATTGTCACTTCCATTTGTAGTAGTAGAACCCACATAATACATTATAGTTAACCTTATATTTATCTCTATTTCACTCACATTTATTGTGGGACTCTTATTCGACTCACAACAATACGCATTATTATCCATTACTACCCACCATTTTCTTAAAACACGTGTCATTGTGTCGTCCACATTGTTATAACCATTTCATGGACGGAGACAGTATCGACTACTAAAAACAAAACAAGTACTCCCTCCGTCCACAAATCAAATACCCATGTGAGTACCGACAAGAAGATTAAGAAAACTGATAAAGTTGTTTTGAGTGGGGTAAAAGTTAGATGTAGGGGTAGTAGGATAATGACAAAAAAACAGTGATATTGACAAAAAAAAATGGTGGTATTAACCAAAAAGTAAGAATAAAGTTGTTATGATGACAAAAAAAGTATGAATAAAGTTGTTGGGAGGTGGGACCATCAATGACAAAGGATAGTAAATAAAGGAAAAGTAGAAGGGTATGGTTGTACAAAAAGGTAAGTGGGTATTTGATTTGTAGACAAAAAAATATGGGTAAGTAGGTATTTGATTTGTGGATGGAGGGAGTACTAGTAATATAGCCTAATCATGCTTGGACAAGAATTCATCAAGACCGAAGAGATCAACATTCTCTTTCTCGAATTTGATCAGCCTCTTTCTCTCTCTCATCTTCCTCATCGTCTTCACTTCTCCATCGCCATGACCGTAAGCATCCACCAAGCTACGATCGAAAAGCAACTCCACTTTCGCAGACGCAGCCAATCCACCATCTTGTCTTCGACTCCTCCTCTTCATCTTCTTCTTCATCATCTCTTCGCCGCTGGTCCTTCTCTTGTTTGTCTCTCTTCCCCCGCACTCGTCTCTGGCTCTCCGCGCCAATTCCGGCAACTCCACGTCTCTCCTCCCCGACTTCCTTTGCATCTTACTGCACAAGGTAATTTCATCTCGGCTTTATTCCTCCGCCGCGTATAGCGAAAACGCCAGATCCGCCACCCGATGGCTGGTCTTCGGCTCCAATCCAATGGCGGATTGCCGCTTGTGCAGACGAATTGTGTAGCCTTTGAACTTCACCAGAAATTGATTTTGGTGGCAAAATCAGACGAAACCAAAAATCTACTCCCTCCGTACTTGATATAATGCACCATTTACTGTTCGGTGCGGAGTTTAAGAAAGCTGGTAAAGTTGTGTAAAGTGGTGTAAAAAGACATAAAGGGTATTGTTAATCTTAACTTTTAATTACAATTAGCATTTCCTACTTTAGACCACTCACCCCCCATTTAATTCTTTCATTGCTGCTTTTTTAATTTATGCACGCCATTTACTGTTTTTTTTTTGCACGGTAATTAATTTTTTTTTTCCTGGTTTGCATTTCTCAAAAATGAAACATAAATTCTGTGGAATATGAAATTAAATTCATAAAACCAGTGACATAAAAATTTCAGATTAAATAACTTGGTGCAATTACAGTGAATTACAGTGAAGTCTTACAAGGAGGGAAATGCAGTGAATTTTCACTGCTTTGGTGCCAAAATTCAAAAATTACAGTGAAAGTTCAAACTTTCCCACTTAAAGTACACTTAGGAGGGAAAAACTAAGTACACCTACCACTATAAAAAGCCATAAATGCTGCATTCAAGACAGAGCTACACAGATTCTACACTTCCAAAAAAATCAGAAAATTTGCAGCAATGCAAACAGGGCAAAAAAGGAAAATTCTAACTGACGAAGAGCGTAATAACTTGGCGCAATGGTTGCTTCAGCACAGCACGCACTCAGAATTACATCACGGTGCCAAAAATGAAGCTGCTGCAGTGTTCAACATTGATGCCGCGCATTTGGAAGAAAGCAACATCTCAACAAGCCTTGGGCAGGCCTATACACCTTGTAAGCATGAAGAAGGGGTCAGTTCACAGAGATAGAAAGCATATTGATGCAGAAAAGGTAAAGAGCCTATCTGTTTTTCAGAGATCAAGTATCAGAAACTTGGCATTAGGCATGGGTGTGAGCAAAGGCCAGGTACAAAACTGGTTGAAACATAAAGAGTTAAGGCCTCATACAAGTGTTATAAAACCATTTCTCACTGCTGTAAACATGCTGAATAGGATGAAATTCAGTTTCAATCAACTCAGTTGCATTAGTGAAGAGGGGAAGATACAATTTCAGCCTATGTACAATGTGATTCACATTGATGAAAAATGGTTCAATTTAACTAGAACCAAAGAAAGGTATTACCTGGCAGAAGGAGAAGCTGAGCCACATAGAACACGTAAATCTAAGACATTTATTGAGAAAATAATATTTGAGTGCATGGTTTCTAGACCTATCATTGATAGCAGTGGAAAAGTGATTTGGGATGGCAAGTTGGCAATTATTCCATTCACATATGAGGAGGCAGCACAAAGACATAGCAAAAACAGAGAGAAGGGCACCATGGTAACCAAGCCAATTCAAACCATTTCAAGAGCAGTAATGAAGGAGATCTTTCTGCAGCAGGTAAGGTTTTCTCATGTCATTTTTTCACTATCAGAAGCTGTTCAATTCATCATTTAGCATGTAGTTCATGTTACAACCTTAACTGCTGCAGATGATACCTATCATTAAAGCAAAATGGCCTGAATGCCTCAGCAAAAACATAATAATACAGCAAGACAATGCAAGGCCACACATAGATAACAATGATCCAGATTTCAGAGCAACTGCATCATCTGATGGATTCAATATACAGCTTGTATGCCAAACACCAAATTCACCACATATGAACATAAATGACCTTGGCTTTTTTAGAGCCATACAAACACTCAAGGATGAGAAACAGGCAAAGACAGTGGATGACATGATCAAAAATGTCAAGGAATCTTTTGATGAGTATCCTGCCTGGAAAATAAACAGTGTATTCCTAACTTTACAGGGCTGCCATGAGGAGATCATAAAATGCAGGGGCAGCAACAACTATAAGATCCCACACATGGGCAAAGAGAGATTGATGAGGCTTGGCTTGCTGCCAGAATGCATCACAGTGGATGAACAAGTTGTAATAGAGGGTTGGGAATATTTGAAGATGCATGGGATTGAAGGAGGATTGATCTACAAGAATGAAGACATAGTTGCTGGAGTGGAACAGATGCACATAGAAGATTAGAAGATCTGCCCTTGAAGTGAACAGATTTGGAGTTTTTTGGACAGGGTTTACAGGGACAAACATTTTGTATGTAGTTGATGTGTTTGGAGTGTAAATTGACTTTTGATCATGAATGTAGTCTCAGCTTATTGTAAATGAAGATCTTTTTGCATCATTGACTCAAGTGCATGCCCAATTATGCCTCCAAAACTACAACAGAAAATCTGTTGTAGTGGTGGCATATGAGGGTGCAAAGAATCAAGTATAGCAGCTGTTCTTATGAAATGCATATGAGGGTGCATAGAAACAAGTATAGAATCTGTACATATCAATTGAACCACAGAAAGCATAGAATCAAGTATAGCATCTGTTCTCATCAAATGCATCAAAGAGTGCATAGAATCAAGTATAGAACCTGTTCATATCAATTGAACCACAGAAACAAGTATAGAGTCTGTTCATATCAGATTAAATATCAAAATTTGCACACACAAGGCATCACCAGCCTTCCCCCACGCATATCAGCATAAATATCAAAATCTGCACACACAAGGCATCACCAGCCTTCCCCCACGCATTCAATAAAGCTGAAAAAAACATTTACTGTAAATAGAACGCATCACTTCACAAGGAAGCCCTTAGCAATGTATTTCTGCACCCATTCCTCGTAGGTGAGATTAATGTCATCTTGATCCTCCCACTGCATCGCCTGCACCGAGCTCTCAAGGTCCGCCACCGAGCCCTCAGGAGGATGTGGAGAATGCTCATCATTGGGCGTGGGAAATTCGGACTCGGGCACCACAGTATCATCGAAGAGCGGCGGCGATTCACGTCTGAGCGGCGCCGGCGGCGAATCTGGCAGAGCTCCGTCGGCCAAGAGCGGCGGCGAAGGAGACTGACAATCAGAGTCGTCAAAGAGAGGCGGAGAAGGATTCTGGCACTCAGGGTCGTCAAAGAGCGGCGGAGATGGATTCTGACACTCAGAGTCATCAAAGAGCGGCGGCAACGGAGTGCGAGTATGGAACTCGTCATAGAGCGGCGGAGAAGGAGACTGACGCTCAGAGTCGTCGAAGAACGGCGCCGATGGAGCGTCGGACTCTTCATTGAGCGGCGGCGAAGGGGGTTTCGCCACCAAGCTCTCAGATTTGGGGAAGGCGGCATTGATCGGTGCCATTATAGGGACGCAGAGGTAAGATTACAGTGAGGAAATGCAGAGATGAGAGTGGAGACAGAGAGAGGAGAAAACCCTAGGGCGTGAAGAACACACAATGCGCCGAATAGGGTTTGGGGGTGGGAGATTCAGGTGATATTTGGGGGAATTTGGGCTGCAAATTGAGTTAGGGTTTGGGAATTGGGTTGGGTAGTGGAATTAGGTTAGTTGTATTGGGTTGGGTTAAATAGGGTTAATTAAGGTTGTTAAAACTGGATTTAATTAATTAATTTTGTTAATTTTGTTAATACAGGTTTTAATTAATTTTGTTAATTTTGTTAATTTTGTTAATACAGTTTTTAATTAATTTTATTAATACAGGTTTTAATTAATTTGCTAATTATCATAACTTTTGATAATGAATTTAGATTAGATGATTAAAATAAATAGTGGGTAATTATTGGTATTAGTGAATTAATTAGAGTTGGTTTGAATTAGGTAGTGGTTGATAAAGTAATGGCAAATGGTGTAAATAAGTGAAGTAAAAAAGGGTGTAGGAGTCCATAAAGTGAAGTAGTGCATTATTTCAAGTACAGTGAAAATAGGTAAGTAGTGCAATATTTCAAGTACGGAGAGAGTAAAATTTTTAAAGTTTTTCTTTTTTTTAAATTGTAAAATGACAACTCAAATATTTTAGAAATTTAGAAGCCATTAACCGTAAAAAAAATATAGACCTCTGCTGGCAATGGGCATATTGCGGGCTTAGATCTGGACCAGGCTTGAGTATGGGTTTATATAATGGCCAAGATGAAACCCACTCTTGCATTTTCGGCGTAGTAATTCGGCCCGCCAATATATTCTTTTCTTTTGATGGCTGGCCCAAGCCTGAGTCGATGAGGTGAGAGCGGTTTAGCTTAATCCTATATTCAAAAATAATTGTCTCGTTTTTTTGGTGACATGGACAAATTTTAAAATTAAATCCACGTCAGGTTTGGGCAAGCCACATCGAGTATGTGCCCGGAAATTAAATCCACGTCAGGTTTGTTCTTCATATACTTGGTAATTTCCAACAATTTTTTTTTTTGTGATTTTATTACTTTTCGTCCTACCCTTCACCTTCTACTCTTATACTGATAATCACAACAAAATTTTTGTGACTCACCCAAGAAAATCATTTCTCAGTCGCAGCCGCCGTCGTGTTTCCGCTGCCGTCGCCGGTGGTAACAAATTTATTTTTTTTGACTCACCAAAAAAAAAACTCAGAGTCGTCGTCGCCGCTGTCATCGCCGGTGGTCACAAAAGAAAATGTGACAAAAAAAAAAACTCGCAGTGGCCTTGTCGCTGCCGTCGCCGGTGGTCACAAAATAATTTTTGTGACTCACAAAAAAAAATCTCAATCACTGTCGTGCCGCCGTTGCAAGCGGTCACAAAAAATTATTTGTGAGTCACAACAAAAAATTTAAAAAAAAAGCAATACAGAGGTTCGAAAACAAAATTTTGATGAGTAACACACAAAAATATATAATACTAAGGTAGCAAAATAAAATTCTGATGAGTAACGCACAAAATTTTGATCAATAACAATATATAATACTACAAAGGTTCCAAAACAAAATTTTGATCAATAACAAAAGTTTGATCAGTACCAAAAACTTAGTTGTGAAATCACAAAAAAATAAAAATTACAGATTAGGTGGTGGTGGTGGTGGTGGCGGCGGCGGCGCCGTCGCTGTAAATCGAGGGTCGAGGATTACACGGTTGGCTTCGAGTCATCATCGCGCTTCTCTTGGTGGTGGTGGTGAGGGCCAATTTGTTGTCGGAGTGATTATCACTTTTCCGTCGCCGTCTAGCTTTTCGCGAATTCTGGCCACAGGGCTTTGAATCGAGGGTTGGGACCAAGACCACTGGTTTCGCCTCATCGTTTCGAGTTTGTAGGTGGTGGTGACGAGGGCCAAATCATTGCCGTAAGTTGTAGATCTTAATCTTAAGGAGGAGAGAGGGGGGAGGGGCAAACCACAAATACTCTTCTTCTTCTTTTCTCTCTCTCTCTCTCTATATATATATATATATATATATATACACCATAGTCATGCGGAGGCCCGATTTTAACAAAGAAAATGTCGACAGCAAGCGCGGCGAGGAAGGGGCGGAGTTGTGGAAGCGAAACGAACGAGGTGGAAGGAGGCGGCGGTGGCGGTGGCCAGAGGTGGTGGAAAGAGGAAAAATTATATGATAGATTGAAACGAAAAATGGAAGTTGTCGGAGAAAACATATGAGTGGAAGAAAATGGTGGAGGAAAGAAAGATGAAATGAGTGAAGAGAAAAAGAGGAAACTTACGGAAGAAGAGTAACAAAAAGAAAACGTGAAGCAAAAATTAGTGAATATGTGGTAAGGGTAAAAAAGTTCAAGAGGTTGAAAAATGGCTAAAATTTCGGAAAAAAAAAAAAAGGCAAGGGCCAAAATTTCAAATAAGGTGGTGAGAATGTCTAATAATGGGGTATTTCTCATTTGAATTTTTAATTGAAATTTTCAATAATGTATTATAAAAATTTGAAAGGTTTGGTCATCTATATATTATTAAAATCATTGCGGATTCGAAAGCTCTCCTTGATTTTAGGTCCTACGTGACGCAACCTCTATTAAGCATTCTTATTTATCTTAAAATTCTCATTTTATTGATTTTTAATTCATAAATTATATTATAATATATTTCGATATTAGTAAGATGGAAATATAAGATACAATATGTTAAATATGGCTAAAAATCTCTCATAGTTTTTTAATGATATCAATCCCAATTCTAAATAAGACATATTTTAGATTTTTTTTTTTTTTGATTAAAAAAAAAACTTTAATAGATTTTCCTATTCTAAAAAACGTGTGTATACATTTTTCATATCCATTATAAGTATTGAGTATTTATTAGTATATGTAGTATCTTATACGATTATTATATTTATATTTTTCTAAACCTTTCATTTGTGATCTCGTGTTATATTTAATATAATTTTTTGTCCCACATTACTTTTCAATAAAACTCTACCCTTTGAGAATTTATATAACTACTCAAAACCAATTTTGTAATTTCTCATCAAGCAATTATTTTGCAACCAATATAATTTGGTCAATTGATTAATTAGCCAAATAAATAGTTCCATTTTAATTAACAAGAATTAATTTGGTCAATTATTAGGTTTGGTATAAAACTGTCATATTAATTGGCCAAATAAATAAACAAAAATTTTAAGGTAATTCAAAACATAGCCCTATTTTTTTCTAGGCATCATCTTTTTTTTTTAAATTAAAAATAAATAAATAATAGTAAAACTATTATTACACCCTTATAAACCCCTCAAATGAAATTACTAATAATAATATTTTAATTTCTATAGTCACGCAAAACTTTCAAAAGCTTAAAACCTTCAAAGATCTCCGTACAATATTTGTGAAGGTGGTTGAAGATCTGAAACATGAAAATGTTCAAATTCAAATTATGGGATGTTTTCAGAAGTGAGAATAATCAATTTGAATATACCCGGCGAAGTGGTAAATTTGATTTTTTCTCCTCCTCATATTCTTAAAAACCTTAACTTGGGTTGCAAATTGAAGTTTGACCATCAACACTACTCGGACATTGCTACATTTTCTCGATTTCTTTTTCTATTTTATTTTGATTTGCTCTATAACACTTATCAAGAATTATCAAATGATGTAGTTCAATATATATATATATATATATATATTATCTTTTAATTTCTCCTTATAAATTAAAAAGTGAAATGGTTCCCCTTCGAAATTCGGATTTGAACTCTCCTCTTAATACGAGAAGTCCTATATATCTTTCTCTCCATTCACATATGTTCCATTATATTTGATATAAAAATGAATATCCCACATTGTTTTTCACATAAAGCTCCACTTTTGAAAATCTATATAAAAATTAACGCGTATTTTCTCATTTAGCAATATTATTTTGCATAACCAATTTAATTTATTTTTTTTACCCCACATAATTCTCCAATAAGACTCTACTCTCAAACGCATGTGCATTGAAATTGAACTAAATGGGATAAAAAATACGGGATAGTAGTTGAATAATTTTCTTGAATTCAATTAGAAACTATTTTTTTTTTTACTTTCAAAATAAACTTCTATAATTACCAAATAAATTAAATAATAATTTTGATCATCTTAATGAAGCAGGTGGATTAAAATTGAACTAAAAGGATAAAAAAAATAAAAATAAATAAAGACGGGAGAATCGCCAAATAATTTTGTTGCACTAAAAATTAAGGATTTTCACTTTAAAAATAAATTTGTATAATTACCAAGAAAATTGCATCTAATAATTTAATAATCTTAATTAATAATGAATCGCCGTCGATTTTCGACAGGTTGCACACTTGTATAATATTAATATTGATGCGGATTCGATGCTTCCCCTTGAATTTAGGTCTTGCATGGCGCAACCATAATTATGTATTCCTGTTTATCTTAAATCTTCATTTTATACAATTTTTAGTCATATATTCCATTATTTAATATTTATATTACATAACTACTATAATTAAATACATTACCAAACCTACTATTATTAATTATGGAATAGGAATATTGTGATACCATATTTGACAAACATAATTTCTTGTAGACATATAGTTTTATATGTATTGCATATTGATTAGTTGAATTAATTTTGTTAACATAATGATGTACTCATGTCATCATGTATCGAATAACATGGCGAAGAGAAGTCACCCACATCGAACTAAAAATCTCTCAATAATCCCCCCAACTCCTATAAATAGGGGATAATATGTTTGGATTATAAATTGCGATATGAAATGGAAATCAATTAGTTGGAGGCCATTAAGTTGTGAGAACCCATATATTTTTATTTTTAGTTGGTACCCAATTGATAATTAGTTGGTTGAATAAATTATTATATTTTTATTGAAAGAATAAAAAATAATTTGACTAATTACTAAACTGTCAAATATTATATCTTTTTATTTGTAATATGAGATCTTATTAAGTACATACGGAATTATTAATTGTTAAAGTATATACACATCTAAAAACATTTGAATTCTTGTATTTGCAAAGAAATCGTTTCATTTTCTATTACTAATCAACCAATTAATAATGTTGCTTTAATATAGATTATTCTCATAGTTATCAGTTATCACTTATCAGTTCTCATATCGTATTATTATTTAAATGAAAACGACTATACATTGCCTCTACTCTATGTGTTGCCTCCTCATTTTTCCATTCCTATTTATTTAAATTCTCTATTTTTTCACATTGTTAAATATAACTACCAAACAAATTTTGACTAATAGTTTTAATAATCTTAATGAAATATGTGGATTGGAATTGAACTTAAAAAGATTAAAATAGTAAATGAAGACGGGCTGGGAGAATCGGAAAAAAAAAATTCTTGAATCTTACTGAGGCGCATATAGATTAAATCGAACTAAAAAGATAAACGGGGGGGGGGGGGGGGGGGGAGAATCGCAGAACGATTTATTGAATTTAATTAGATAATAAAGATTTTTGCTTTCAAAATAAATTTTTTATAAGTACCAAAAAAACTGCATGTAATATTTAAATAATATGTGAATTAAATTGAACTAAAAAAATGATCAAAAATAGTAAATGAAGACGGAAGAATCGCAGAACATTTGTTTTTAGTTACATACAGAAGGCTCGCACTTTCAAAATAAATTATATAACTACCAAGTAAATTATGGCTAATATTTTTAACAATCTTAATGAAGTATTTTGATTAAAATTAAAATAAAAATGAAATAAATGAAGACGGGAGAATCAAACAAATTAAAGATAAAGATTTGACTTCCAAAATAAATTGTTATAACAATCAAATAAATTGCGGCTAATAATTTTATTGAAGTATGTGAATTAAATTGAACTAAAAAGATAAAAAAAAAATAGTAAATGAAGACGGAGAATTGAGAAACAATCTTCTTAAATTTAATTAGAACAAAAATGATTTCATTTTCTAAATAACTTTATATAACTCTCAAGCAAATTACGTCTAAAAATATCCCATCAATTTTCGACGGGTTACATATTAGTTTAAGTTTAAATCAACCACATTAACTATCAAGTCTTTTTGGAGAATAAAAAACTATATCAACTTCAGCTAAACATATCTTAAATAATAAATTTGTGATGCACCCTTACATGCATGAAAACTTAAATTGCTTTGCAAATTTTTCTAAGGAAATAGGGTCTAATAAAATCCAGCCTCCGTCATTATAGTTAGATGAGAATTTCAATTAAGAATAGATTGTACATCTAAAACATTCTCAAAGCAGGAAAAGCTCATCTCTATTAACTGAACTAGTGTGCAACCCATCGAAAATTGACAGAATATTATTAAACGTAATTTACTTAGTAGTTATAGAAATTTATTTCGAAAGTGAATTATTTTTTCTAATTAAATTCAAGAAGATTGTTTCTCAATATTCTCACGTCTTTATTTACTATTTTGATTTTTTTAGTTCAATTTAATCCACATACTTCAATAGATTATTAAAATTATTACCTACAATTTGTTTGATTGTTATAAAAATTTATTTTTTAAGTAAAATCTTTAATTTCTAATTAAATTCAAGAAAATTGTTATTCTATTCTCCCGGATTCATTTACTATTTTATTGTTTTTTAGTTTAATTACAATACTTCATTAAGATTATTAAAAATATTAGTCACAATTTACTTGGTAGTTATAAAAATTTATTTTGCAAGCGAGAGTCTTTAGTATGTGATTAAATTAAAAAAAATGTTCTGCAATTCTTTCGTCTTCATTTACTATTTTTTGTTCTTTCAGTTCAATTTAATCCACACGCTTCTTCAGTAAGATTTAAGAAAATAGTTCTACGATTCTCCTGTCTTCATTTATTATTTTTTTATCCTTTTTAGTTCACTTTTATTCCATATATTGTAAAAATTTATTTTGAAGTGAAAATATTAATTATATTATTAAATTCAAGAAAATCTACCGCGATTCTCCCATCTATATTTACTATTTTATATCCTTTTAGTTTAATTTAATCCATATGCTTCAGTAAGATTTAAGAAAATTGTTGTGTGATTCTCCCATCTTCATTTATTATTTTTTATCTATTTTTAGTTCAATTTTAATTCACGTATTATTAAAAATACTGTGCAATGTTTTTTTGAAAGAATAATTAAGCAACGTTAGAACTTACTATTACTAAGTTAATTTATTTTTAAATATTAAATTATTTGTTGGCCAAAGTAAAATCAAACTATTTATTAACCATTGTTAGCTTTGATCATCTCGTTTAATGAACTCTTCAAATTTGCTATATTTTTTTCAAAGATTATAATATTATTAGTACAATATTTAGATAGTAAATATTGTCGCATATATTCAAAAGTGTAAGAAATAAAATTATCATATGATGAATAATCTGGGTAACACAACTTTTTTTAAGATATAAAGAGCACAATTCTAAAAAAGTTGATACACAATTGAATCTACACATCAAGGTGAGCCAAATAGAATAAATAAAAAGCGAAACAACTTATACACATTTTAATTTTGACACCCATATGAGAATAAATAAAGTAATTGATGGTCCCAAAACGAGTTACTGGTGTATGGGGGGGGGGGGGAAATACACCAGTTAGGATTTTAAAACTTAACACTTAAAAATACTTCAACTGAGTAAAACTGACTCAGTTGGAATCTCTCAGCTGAGTAAACAACCTCAGCTGGAAGAGTGGTGCTGTGCGGAATGTGGTGGAAATTAAACTCGTTAAAACAACTCACGCTTTTAGCACGGTTGGTCAATAACCAAAACAGTTGAGAAAGTGCAGATATGCAGATTGTATACCGGTTAGTTTGGTCAGTTAACAATGCAATAAGTAACTGAATAAAATAAACACAGACACACAGGATTTAACGTGGTTCGGAGATAACCCTCCTACGTCCACGGGGAGATGTGGATCCTCACACCTCAGTCCAAGTTCTTCTGGACAGTTCCACACAGCTTACCCGGGCTGTGCAATCGTTGCAATAAGTTTACAGGTACTTATCAACCTTTACAGTTAAGTTTGCGGGTACTTAACAACCTATGCCAAGTTTGCGGGTACTTGGCGACCTAGATACTCAATTACAGGAAGAGTATGATCCTAACTAACACTTTTTAAGGTGTGTATGTGGGTGGATTTTCCAACTACAGCTCGATCACGAAAGAGAGCTGGATCTATGGCTTGAACGAATAAACACTCAAACTAAGATCTAAGACAGATTATAACTCTATGAACCCTCAGCTACTAATGTTCTATCAATCTTGAACTCTCAGCTGCTGATGCTCTTAGAATGTGATTTTTACAGATTTTTCTTGCGCTTGTTTCTCTTGTGATTACACTTCTCTGTCTCTTGTCTCGTCTATCGTAAACCTCTCGAATGAGAGAATGCCTCTATTTATAGGCGGAGAGTATCAACTAGCCGTTGGAGGAGCTGGTTATCTCTGATCATTGAAAGCGATGGCTTGTCTCTCATCTCTGCAGACTTTCCCGATATAGCATCTGTGCTCTTCTGCTTTCCATCTGAGACAGCCTTGTGTTGGGCCAGATGGGGTAATGACTGAACAGTCAAACCCTCATGTGACTTCCTTTTGAAATTCAAATCTTAACCTTTCTGACAGTCAACCTCGGTTAGTCGGTTGAAAATCTTGATCTTTATCTGAGTGGTCTTCAGCTGATGTTCTGACTGAACAGTTGAACTCTCAGCTGATTTTGAACTTCATGCTGTTGATCTTCTTGTTTGAGTTCTACAACTGAGGTTCTGAAACTGAACCCTCAGTTGTCTTCCTTGTATTTAGTCAGTTGAGTTTGAACCTTCAGATGACTTCCTTTTCATCTGATGTTCTCTTCCTCTCTACTGCTTCTCATCTGATGAACCCTCAGTTAGTTTCCTTCACAACTGATGTTCTGTCTGAGTGATGCCTTGTTGTCATCTTCAGCTGGAGACTTGTAAAGTCAAAATCTTAACTTTGCTCAAACAGCGAGCCTAAATTCTAACATTAGGTTCTGGCAACATGTACTCGGTTGGGGTCAGTCGGTTTTGGAATTCATCAAAACTCTTACTAATAAATTTCCCAACAATTTCCCCTTTTTTGATGATGCCAAAACCACTTACAACTTTAAACCACTATTGATCTAAGCCTCACTAACTGACCTAAAATCTCAGCTGAAATTCTAGACAGTCTATAAGATAAAACATCAAAGGGTTAGCACAGTTATAACATGGTATTTAAAAGACTTTGTGATTCAGAGCTTGGACAATAAGGAATTGTTCATCAAGGTGAATCTTATATATACTTTGAAGTTTTTGTTACAACTGAAGATTACAGGGTTAAGCACAGAACAGATAAAGATACAACAGTTGCTCCAAAAACTACATCAGCTCAAAAGACAAAAAATTAGATCAGCTCAAAAGTACTGTTGACCGTACTTGCTGAAGATACGGTTAAAGATCTCTTTCTTCGCAGGTGACTCAATCCCAGTATTGACACCATGTTCCTTGCAGACTTGTCTCGCCTCAGCCATGATCGCATTTCTGTTTGGAGTGTCTGTGCCTTTGATCATCTGAGGGCGATATCTGAGCATCTGCGGAACTGGAATGGTGTTGGGATCGAGCTGAGCATTCAGCATGGCTCGCTTGAACTAACTAAACATTCCAGGGTCTCCAGATCTGAGCTCCCACAGGGCTTCCTTGAAGGCTTGCCTTGGGTCTTCAGTTGAGTAGACCTTCCTGTAATAAAAGTCATTAATGAATTCATGCTTGAACTGCTCCCAGTCATCGTTCCACTCAGCATTCATCCACTTGTCAACATGTGGGAACCGAGACGGGAGCGGGGCGTTCTTCTGCAACTGTTGTGTCTTCTTCCTAGCCTCAGCCTTCATCTGGTGCTTATTAATTCTTCGCACGCTCCGGCTGGCCTTATTTCTGTCGACATTTTTCTCAACCTTGGCCAGTTCCTTCTCGAACTTGGCCACCTTCTTGGCCTGATCAGCAGCGAACTTCTTGATCCAAGAGGGATTCAAGTACTTCTCCTTGGACTCCCCCATAGCTTTGGCAGCTTCGATGCAGTCTTCAACAGATATCCCATCAAGTTCGGCATTGAGCTCGGCCGTAAGCTCGGCTACGAGGTCGTGGGAGATTTCCAGTTCCTGTTGCGATCCTTCAGCTTCAGCTGGCACTCCTTCTTGTTGAACTCCTTCCCCCTGCTGAAGAACAACTTTCCTTTGTCCAGCAACAGCTGCTGGCTCCTTGTCTTCCCCCTTTTTGGCATCATCCAAAAGGGTGGCAACAGTGCCATCCAGGGAGGTCAGCTTGGCCTCAGCTTGTTGAACGCGGGAAAAGAGTTCATCGACAGCATCCTTCTCTTCCACCTTCTTGGCCAACTTCAGGTCCTGGCGCTCCTGCTCAGCTCGCTGCAAGGCTGCAAAGGTCGCAGAGACCTCTTTGTGGAGGGTGACGAACTTAGCTCGGAAATTTGCGAACTGAGACATCCACTCCTGGTCTTGAGTCTACTGGGACTTTGCCAGATCAGATTCAGCAACGGTCTTGAATACGTTGAAGTCCGAGCTGAGGCCCTGAACTGCCTTCCTTAGAGCCGTGACCTCCGAGCTGGAAGAAGTGGAGAGATCTGCGATCTTCTGCTGTAGGGAGGAGGTAAGGTGTTCCAGCTGATTCTTCAAGCCTTCATTCTCTGCCATCAATTGATTCATCCTGGCAGCATCCTCCTCCTTGCTGAGCTGGATTTTGGACAATAGTTCATGCCTCAGTTGGTTGACCCTCTCAGAGATCAGCTCACAGATGTCATCGGTTGAGAGCGCTGGCTGATCTGAGGGTCCAGACAGGTGTTGAGGTTGTGGCTGGGTAGTTGGGTCCTTGACAACCAGGGCAGTTCGGCTAGCCAGGTAGGCCTTGAGCTTTTCTTCCTCCTGCTTGGCCGCCTCTTCAGTTGCGTCGACATCCTCCATGAAGTTAGCATTCTTAGCCAACATATCATCAAGAAATTGAACAGCTCCAGGATTGTTGCACAGCTCCCTGGTGTATGTTCCTTCTTGGATGCTTTTGTCCAGACGTCAACGGAGCACAGCCACCTTCTGGTTGTAGGCCACCTCCAGGTTCTGGTAGTCGAAGTATACCCGCAGGTTGGACTCTTCAACTTTCAACCTGTCCCAACCATGGATCCTGAGGGTTTCCTCCTTGACGTACCAGTAACTGAATATGACGCTAAACTGGTAGAGCAGTTCCGTCCCGAGTACAGCAAAAATGGGCATCGAGGTTGCCTCGGGGAACATACCGATCAGCTTGCGGAAGCAGTACCCTAGCCTTCCTTCATATTCAGCCAAGATCGCCTAGCGGTTGGCTTCTTCATCAATTGGAGGGGGGTCAATATCGAAGGCAACAGGTTCGATGGTTTCATCAACGTTGGCCAAAGGAATGGTCACAACGTTGGCATCGAGCGAGAGGCTCGGAATATCTGACTGAGGACCAGTTGAGAGAACTGGATCATCTTTAGGTAGAGAGTGGGCTGACTTGATTGCTTCCTCAGACGCAGGTGGGTTTTCCTGGCTGGCATCAGCTCCAGTTGGACTGTCGTGGGACTCCTCAGATGAAGAAGACTCATCTGAGGAGGAGCTGGATTCCTCCACGTGTATTTCCACTCCCTCAGCCACTTCCTCCTGACGAGGTTGAAGAACAAACCCAGCTGGGTCAACCGACTGGCTTGATTCGGTTGACTCCTCCTCAGCTGGCTTTACCACCACTGGGATCGTTGTAGATGGTTGAGCCGCGGGCTGGATGATTCGAATCCTGGGCCTCTTCCGGAGGGGTTCCTCCTCTTCCTCTTCTTCATCTTCATCTTCCTTTTCCTCAGCTACCTCCTCCAGCTGGCGCTTCGCAGGCTTGGACCGAGAAGGGTGACGAGCTGCTGAGACTGACTCCACAGCTGGCTTGGGGGCACCCTTGGGAGTGTAAACGGCCTCCACAACGTCCCTGGCCTTTTTGGCTGTGGGGAACAGCATCAGCTTGCTGAGCGGCGGGTCCTCACTCCCTTCCCAGGTCAGCTGCTGTCCCTTTGTGGCTTGGAGGATTAGGGCAGAAATTTTTGTGCCGAAGTTGAGTGTCCCCTTGACACTCAGCAGCTGCTCTCCGGACTCAGCTGACGTCTCGGAAATTTTCTGCTTCTCCATCAACAGCTGGCTTTCAAGATAGCCCAGCCAGTCGACCTGGTGCTGTTCCTCCAGGGCTTTTTGCTGCTTGAGCTTCGTTCGGCTAATGTCACCGAACGCTCCTCCATACGCGAAGACACAATTGGATATCACGTCGAAAAGAAGTCGGTGCTCCGGCTTCAGTTTTGTCCTTTGCATGCTCCCCTTCAAAGGTTCGGGAACAAGAACTATTGTTTGAAGGGAAGCATCAGTTTCCTTATCGGTGAAGTTCCCCATCACATCTGTGGCTTCGCGATTTCTGGGGATGATCTTCTCCAGTTCTTTTGATACTTTTATTTCCACGGCGGTGTCTTCTATCGTACGGGAAGAGCTGTTTCGTTGCTTGCACGGGATGATCGTGACAAGCCCGTCTTCTGCAACTCGCTGCAGATTCCTGTAGAAATGAACGACCTGCTTCCTGAGCAACTTGGATGGAGAAAGGGTTGCCCAGTCGAGCAGACTGTGGTCGGAGAGAATGGCGGCGACTGGAGCGAGTTCCGGCGATGTCAGAGCCGCTCTGGATAGAATCTGTTCAAAATGAATCTTCGACATCACCATATCGAAAGATTCCTGGAATGTAGCAGGCTCTGCTGAAACCATCTTCTTGGAAGCTTTAGATTTAGGCGCCATCTCAAAGAGATATATATGCAAAAGAAATAAATTCGTTACTGAAAATGGCGAAACAAATTTGGAGAGGATGATGAATAGTTAGTAAAGATATGCACGAAAAGAGAAGGTAAGAATCACTTCCTGATTTGCCGTATTATATAATCTTTGACTCGGATAATATCAACGGCTGGGGTTAAATGGCGCGTGATTATCGACGGCTGGGATTGCGTGACTGTTGAGTAATTTTGACTGATGCTCCACGCGCACGAGTGAGAAGGTGAATAGTTTGAGGTGTCAGCCCAGTCGCACTATAAAGTAAGGCTATAGGAGTTCAGCCAGACTTTACATTAAATGCGATATGATGGCTTGTTTAGTTTAGCTGACATGTTCAGGAATGTTTGAATTTATTTCAAACATTCTCATTTAATATCATAACACCTTCAGTCATAAATGATACCTGTCAGCTGATGTCGAGATCAGTTGTATACCTCAGTTGCCGCATACCATCAGCTGACTCGAATTCGTCTGTTCAGCTGACGTTTGGTGTCTACAGATGGCAATCCATATCTGAGATTCCCCCTTTATCTGAGCTTCCCCCTCAGATGCATATCTGACTCTCAAGCTCGGATGGATCCTCTTCAGCTCGGAAGACTCTTCAGCTTGGATCCAATAGTCCAAGAAGATCACACAACATCTTGAATCGGGCTTCAGGTAGAGGTTTGGTGAAGATGCCAGCCCTCTAAATCTCAGTTGGGATCTTCTCCATGGACACGTCCTTCTTCTCAATATGATCTCGGATGAAATGATGACGAATGTCGATATGCTTTGTCCGAGAGTGGTGAACAGGATTCAGTGAGATAGCTATGGCACTCGAGCTATCACAGTGAATTGGAACATGTCCAATTGCGACTTCATAGTCTCTCAGTTGTTGCTTCAGCCACAATACTTGCATGCAACAGCTTCCAGCAGCCATGTACTCTGACTCGGTTGTAGAAGTAGCAACACATGCTTGTTTCTTGGAGAACCATGAAACCAGCTTACTTCCCATGAATTGACAGTGTCCAGAAGTAGACTTCCTGTCCAGCCGATCTCCTGCTAGGTCCGCATCTGAGTATCCAGTCAGCTGGATATTGTCATCAGTAGGGTACTACAACCCAACATTGATAGTTCCCTTCAGATATTTAATGATGTTCTTTGCTGCCAACATGTGTGCTTCTCTTGGTTGGACTTGAAATCGAGCACATACTCCAACTGCGTATGATATATCTGGTCGGCTGGCAGTTAGGTAGAGCAGCGAACCGATGATCCCTCTATACGTGCTGGCATCCACGAGCTTTCCCTCAGCTCCGGGTTCGATCTTCCAGTTCGTATTCATCGGGATCCTCGTGGTCTTACTTGTTTGCAATCCGAACTTGGTGATGAGCTCCTTTGTATACTTGGACTGATTGATGAAAATCCCTTCTGGTGACTGCTTCACTTGTAATCCAAGGAAATAATTCATCTCGCCCATCATTGACATCTCGAACTTCTCCTTCATGAGATCTGAAAACTTTTTGCATAGCTCCTCCGACTTGGAACCGAATATGATGTCATCCATGTAGATTTGCACTACAAGTATATCATCTCCAACTTTGATGGTGAACAGGGTTTTGTCAACTGATCGTCGTTTGAATCCCGAGTTCAGTAGAAAACCACAAAGAGTGTCATACCAGGCCCTTGGTGCTTGCTTTAGACCATAGATAGCTTTCTTCAACTTGTACACTCTTCCATCTCCAGTCTCAAAACCTGGAGGTTGTTCAACATATATATCTTCCTTTATTTCTCCGTTGAGAAATGCACATTTCACATCCATCTGATACACTTTGAACTTGTGATGTGCGGCATAAGCTAGAAAGATTCGAATGGCTTCCAGCCTTGCAACAGGCGCGAAAGATTCTTCAAAGTCGATTCCTTCTTGTTGGCAGTATCCTTGAGCTACCAACCTTGCCTTATTCCTCACTATGAATACAATGGCGTCTCTCTTGTTTTTGAAAATCCACTTCAATCCAATCATTTTGACACCATTTGGTCTTTCTACCAACTCCCATACACAGTTGCGTAGAAACTCATTCAGTTCTTCTTGCATAGCTGTTGTCCAGTGAACACAGTTGAGAGCTTCCCCAACATTCTTCGGTTCTGGTACATCAGCTACAAAGCAAGAAATCATGGCAACATCTCCAGCTTGCTCGAACTCCTCTAGAACTGCCAACTCCTCAGCATACTGGGCGTAAGTGTTGGAGTTTCCTTCAGTTGATTCTGGATTTGCAACTCGGCTCCTTGTACGCACACCCTTGGTTGGATCGCCGATGATGTTGTCAGTGGAATGAACTTCATACCATCTTCGGTTGCGTCTTCTTTCTTCTTCCAACTGTGGCTGTTCTGAAATCTGAGTTGGAGTCTTTAGAGCTGGTGATTGATCAGCTGTTGAGTCTGGTTCCTCAACATTGGTATTAGGTTGAACCGGACTCGGTTGGGCTTCGGATGCTGAAGCAGTTGGAGGAACATCAGCTGAAGTTCCCCCTTGAGATGTGCTGGGGTCTTCGCATTCATCTTCAAAGGAGTATGGATCCTCATCCACAGTTGCCCAAACCAGTGGTTCAGCTAGGTTCTTTTCCCTTAGAGCTTGCGATCTGGTGAGAACTGGTGGAACAGCTGGATCTGCTTGTTGTCCTTTAACCTGTTCCCTGCACTCAAAGGTAGATTCATCAAAACTAACATGAGGTGTTATTTCCACAATACGAGAGCTGTTGTTGAAAACTCTGTATGCCTTGATTCGAGCAGCATATCCAAGAAATATGCCCTTCGAAGCTTTGGCATCAAAAGTTTTCAACTGAGTCTTCCCATTGTTGTGAATATAACACTTTGAGCCAAAAACGCGAAAATAAGAAATATCTGGCTTTCTGCGTCTCCACAGCTCGTAGGGCGTCTTTCCCAACCGCTTGGTGAGAAGAGATCGATTCTGAGTGTAGCATGCAGTGTTGATCGCTTCAGCCCAAAATCTCTTTGGCAGAGCTGAGCTCGCTAACATGGATGTGGCTGCATCCTTCAGCGTTCTGTTTCTTCGCTCAGCTACGCCATTCTGTTGCGGAGTACGCGCGGCTGATGTCTGATATTCCATTCTTCTCGCAATACTCGATGATGGTTTCATTTAGAAACTCTGTTCCACGATCTGATCGGATAGACATGATCTTCATCTCTTGTTGGTTCGATATCCGATCCATCAGGTTGGGCAGCTCATCTCGGGTTTCACTCTTGTGGCGCATGAAGATGGTCCACGTATATCTTGAGTAGTCATCAGTTACAACCAGGATATACTCGTTCCCGTTCATGCTCTTTGGTGTAACTGGCCCGAAGAGATCCATATGGATCAGCTGTAACACTCGGTCAGTTGAAGGAGTTGACTTCAACCGGAAGGAGGATCTAGCGAGCTTTTCCAGCTGGCATGCACTGCAGATGTGTGTTGTTGAAAACACTCGATTTGGTATGCCTCTTGCATGTTCTTGTCTGGCGAGTCGGTTCATCGTTTTGAAGTTCAGATGGTTGAGTCTTTTGTGCCACAGCCAGCTCACATCAGAACTGCTCTTTGATAACAGGCAGGTGTCAGGGAGGCTGCTGTTCCAGTCAGCGTAATAGGCATTCCCTGTTGGTGATCGATTTCCCAACAATATCACCTGTTTTGATCCGACATCTTTAACTTTGCAACCCTGTGCATCAAACTTGACAGAGAAACCATTATCACAGAATTGGCTGATGGAGAGCAGGTTATGCTTCAATCCATCAACATAAGAGACATTAGAAATTGAAACATGATTGGTTTCAAGGGTATCGTAACCTCTGGTATAACCTTTTGAGTTATCACCAAAAGTAACTGATGGACCTTCTTTCTCCACAAAACTTCCAAGCAAATCCTTCAGATTCGTCATGTGTTTCGAGCATCCACTATCCATCACCCACATTGTAGCAGACGCCTTCTTCTTCCTCAGCTGTTTCTCCTGCACCTGCAAAGAGAAACTCGCTTAGGTCCCCAATTTCAGTTGGGTCCTGGAGGGTTAGAACCAGTTCCCGCTGGAACTGTGCGTCGCTTTTTCCTGTAAACTCGGATGGATTTATCATTCCAGATTACTTTTCCTTCATCATCAACTATAACAACACCTCAGTTATCCTTAGGCTTGTTGTTAGTAGAAATGCTCTGTTCCTTGGGAGGAGTTGGATTTCTCCCATGTTGGGCTTTAGGAGGTGAGGCTTTTCCCCTGTTTTGATGGCAATTTTTATCCTGTTGAATTTGTCTGTGAGGTCAGACGCCATGTTGGAATCTTTGTGGCTGATTATGACTCCAACTTCCTGAGGATTGTCTGTAGTTGTTCATGCCCTGTTGATGATTCATATTATGGCATGAATATCTCCAGTTGTTCGACCTGTTCCTCATTGGTTGACTTCGTTGGAACCTTTGGTCGAACTGATGTTGAAACCGCTGTTGATTCAGACGATTGAACCCATGTCTGTTCTGAGGTTGGTTCCATTCCTTCTGACGTTGACTTTGAGGTTGATGCAGAGGTCGGTTCTGATTCTGAGATCGGTTGCGGTTGTGCCTTCGACGCCTCTGATTCCTCTTCTGACTTTTGGAACATTCCCCCTCGGTTGATATCTCAACCGATGGAACATTTTGTCCTACATTAGCTACTCATTTTCCCTTCTCGGTTGTAATCCTATTGGTCGGTTGAACTTGCTGAGAGGTGGAGGTTGATTTAGCTTCTGGAGACTCAGCTGTGTCTGGCTCGACAGCTGTGACTTCTACAGCTTTGATGAAGGTTGCTAGTGGAATCCCAGTATCCTTGACAACATCATAGCCGAGTCCTGACACGTCATCCATCTGTCTACTATAACAGATAAGATTCTCTATGATCTTGGATGACTGATACAGCTTAATTAGATTGTCCTTCTCAGTTTGCAACTCCTTGACGAGTACAGTTATTTGCTCGGTTTGTCCATCTGACTTCTTTATCAGTTGTTCGATCTGAGCCTCTTGATTTTTCAACTGATCTAGCTGTTCATTGTTCTGCATTGTCAACTCCTCATCAGCCGGAGCCTTAGCCTTGTTCAGTTGACTCTTGAGATTCTCAATCTCCTCGGTTTGGCTCTTGATCAGATCGTCCTTTTCGGTTAAGGAATCTTCAAGTTTGGCGAACTGAGCTTGAAGACTCTTAAACTCAACCGATTGATGATGCAGCTCCTCACTGAGTTCTTGAAAATCACTCCAGGAGGGTTCCAGCTCATCGTTCAAAGATTCCTGCATGTTAGAGGTATTGGAAGAGTTTAACTGAGTAAGATTAGATTGTACCTCAATATCATCTTGGTCGGTTCCAAGTGCCATGAGGCATTGATCTTGACTGATGACGTTGTTGGAAGAGGTCAGTTCATCCTCATCTTCAGTGTCTGTGAAGATGTCCATGTCGTCACCTGCTTCTTCTGCTACCATGGCCTTGTTCTTTGCAGTTTGCTTGGCCCTCAATGCATCTCTCTCTTTCTTCGTTAGATCTGGGCAGTCAGCTTTGAAGTGTCCTTCCTTACCGCATTCGAAACAACCATTTGTGACTGGCTTCGAGCTGTCTCGATTTCGGTTTGATTTGAAGAATCGTTTGTATTTCCCGAATAAACACTCAAACTAAGATCTAAGACAGATTATAACTCTATGAACCCTCAGCTACTAATGTTCTAACACTCTTGAACTCTCAGCTGCTGATGCTCTTAGAATGTGATTTTTACAGATTTTTCTTGCGCTTGTTTCTCTTGTGATTACACTTCTCTGTCTCTTGTCTCGTCTATCGTAAACCTCTCGAATGAGAGAATGCCTCTATTTATAGGCGGAGAGTATCAACTAGCCGTTGGATGAGCTGTTGATCTCTGATCGTTGAAAGCGATGGCTTGTCTCTCATCTCTGCAGACTTTTCCGATATGGCATCTGTGCTCTTCTGTTTTCCATCTGAGACAGCCTTGTGTTGGGCCAGATGGGGTAATGACTGAACGGTCAAACCCTCATGTGACTTCCTTTTGAAATTCAAATCTTAACCTTTCTGACAGTCAACCTCGGTTAGTCGGTTGAAAATCTTGATCTTTATCTGAGTGGTCTTCAGCTGATGTTCTGACTGAACCGTTGAACTCTCAGCTGATTTTGAACTTCATACTGTTGATCTTCTTGTTTGAGTTCTACAACTGAGGTTCTGAAACTGAACCCTCAGTTGTCTTCCTTGTATTTAGTCAGTTGAGTTTGAACCTTCACATGACTTCCTTTTCATCTGATGTTCTCTTCTTCTCTACTGCTTCTCATCTGATGAACCCTCAGTTGGTTTCCTTCACAACTGATGTTCTGTCTGAGTGATGCCTTGTTGCCATCTTCAGCTGGAGACCTGTAAATATAAAATCTTAACTTTGCTCAAACAGCGAGCCTAAATTCTAACATTAGGTTCTGGCAACATGTACTCGGTTGGGGTCAGTCGGTTTTGGAATTCATCAAAACTCTTACTAATAAATTTCTCAACAGTAATCATCATGTATCATATATTTATCTATAAAGAATAATCAAATTAAAGGTAGTTTATTCATACTCTATCCTAATTCAATAAAAGTTGTATGAATCACACATGTTTATATAGGTGATGAATCCAGCAGCGAAACAACTTATACACATTTTAATTTCGACACCAATATGAGAATAAATAAAGTAATCATCATATATCATATATTCATTTATAAAGAATAATCAAATATTTTCTTATATATTTATTTTTAAGTATAATGATTTAAAAAAAAATAACTTTCGAGAACTATACAATTTGAAATGGAATAAAAAATCAATAAAAGTATATTCTTTAATATTACGGCCATAGATCATACTACCAATTTATAAATATTATCAAATTAGAAGATATTCATCTTTACCATATGAATAAACGGATATTTTTTCTATTCTGGAATTTGTAGAATATTAAATATTAAATAATAGAAAATGCATAAAATGAGGATTTAAAATAAATAGGAATACTGAATTGTGGTTGCGCCACATAAGCCCTAAATTCAAGGGGAGGTCTGGAATCCATATCGTTATTAATATTAATAATATATATAGATAGAGAGATAAGTGCATTAAGAATTATTTTTAATTAGGTTTTGCAAGCAATTATGATGTTTGCATATAATCCGCATGGGAACCTTGTAATCATAGATAATTGTGGATACCCAACATATTTTGTCGTTGAGAAAATAGGTTATTCAAGAGATATATGCAAGCAAGAACTTCGATGTGTTGTTGTTGGACGAATGTGCATGAGAGTAATTAACGGAAGAGAATAATTATGAAGGTAAAATAAAAATAAAAATAAAAATTGACGCGTGTTAGTCTAGTGGTACTGTTGTTAATGCCAAGATCAAAGATTACGGGTTCGAGTCCACCGTCACGCGGTATTTAAATTTCTTTGTAATAATATGTTATTCAAAAAATAAATAAATAAATAAATAAATAAAAATTGACATTTAAAAACAAATAAAAAATCTTTTAAACGACTTTTCTGCAAAACGTGTGCCTCACCGGAAAACGATATGCCGCGAGGCAGGCCAAGGAAATCGAGGAAGTGTAGCAATTGGTGAATCGTCGACATATTCAGGTGGAAATGGGGCAAGGAAACCTAGAGTAACAGAGAAGGAACCACATCCAGCGCGATGGAAAGCTGCGCAGACTCGAGGTATGTCACTGAGCTTCGTTGCACCTATTTTGAAAAACAGAATTCCTGTTGCATGCTTGAATGAGGAGGATATTAAGGTTGAGAATCAGAAATGGAAAAATGCTCTGGTAGTCTATGTGATTGGTGATTTTCCTTCCATTTCTTATCTAAAAACCTATTTCCAAAAACAATGAGGCACAAAAACTGAAATATTCTATCATAATGAGGGATTCTATGTGGTTAAGTGTGAATCGATGAGATAAGGGATGAGATTTGATGGAGAGATATCACGCCATTGCCAATAGACCTGCAGTAATGAAGGAATGGAGCCCTAACTTTTGTTTTGATAAGGAGATGTTGAGAGTTGTTCCACTGTGGATACAACTACCGAACTTACCATTGAGTTGTTGGGGAGGGGGAGAGGGGTAACTCACTAAGCCGAATTGGCAGTCTAATTGGCAAACCAATATGTGCGGATGAATGCACATCTCTACAATCTCGAATTTCATATGCAAGACTGCTTATAGAGGTGGATGTTACCCAACCAGTAAAATGCTCTATTCTGGTAGAAGGAGAGGATGGGCAGAAAATAGAACAAAAAGTAGCATATGACTGGTTCTCTCATATCTGTAAAGAATGCAAAATCCCTGGACATGAGTGCTATGTAAAGGAGAAGAAAGGAGAGCCAATGCAGAAAAAACAACAATGGAGACCAAAAGTAGTAGAAAAGCAGACAGAAACACAACCTCAAGAGAATATAGTGCAGCAACAGCAGGGTGAGAGACTAGAAGATAAAGGAAAGAGTAAAATGCAAGAGGATAAAGGGTGGACTAAGCCAAAGAAAACATCAGCTAATAAGGTGATATCTACTACTACACCAAACATTAGAGTTGATAATATCTATGAGGTTATTGGTTTGGATGAGAAGATAACAGTTCAGAGGAAAGAGGGCTGGGTCCTTAACCCCTCCATTCCAAGATAAAGTTACTCATTTGGAATGTGAAGAATTGTAACAAACCCTTCAAGCAGAAGGAGATTAAAATCTTTTTGTAGAAGCATAAACTAGATATTGTAGCTATGTTAGAAACTAGAGTTAAGAAAGAAAAAATTTAGAAAATTAGCGAGAAGATCTATAAAGGGTGGGCAGTTCTCAATAATTACAACTATGCAGAGAATGGTAGGATTTGGCTAGGTTGGAATCCAAGGAAATTAGATGTAAAGCTTCAAGAATGTCATGCTCAGGCTATGTGGAGTGAGGTTACTGAAGTTGAAAATGGACTCAAACAGGATATGATTTCATTTATGGATACAATCATATGGAACAGAGGAAGGACTTATGGAGATTAATAGAGAAGGTGTCCTGACAAGTCACAGGGCCATTATTTGTTGGTGGAGATTTTAACACAGTTCTTCGCAGTAGTAACAGATATCAGGGACAGGCTATTACTGAAGCAGAGGCCAGGGATTTTCAAGAATGTCTCCAAGCCATAGGATTAACTCCTATTAGAATGGTGGGGGATGAGTATACATGGTGCAATAATCAGCAAAAGTATCATAGAGTGTACTCACTCATTGATAGAAGTTTAGCAAATGATGAGTGGTACCAAACTTATCCATCAGTAGTGGTGGAAATAAATGAGAAAGGAGTTTCAGACCACTGTCCTCAGTTTCTAAACTTTGAGCAATCTAGTGTGGTAAGAAAAGCTCCCTTTAGATTTTTGAATGTGCTAGCAGAGCATGAAAGTTTTGGTGGAATTGTGGAGGAAGTTTGGAAGGAGAATTGTCATGCCAATCCTCTCCTTAATGTGTGGTATAAATGCAAAAAATTAAAAACTCCACTGAAGTAGTTGAATGTGACTTGGTTTTAGAGAACAAGTGAGAGAGTTTTGGCACTAAGAAAGGAAGTAGAAGACATTCAGAGAAAAGTGAGTATGGCTAAAATAAATGACGAACTCCTTGTGCAAGAAAAAAAACAAGATGGAGGAGCTGGAAAAATGGAGCAACATTGAGGAGAAAATCTGGCATCAAAAGACTCGCATAGACTGGATCAAACTTGGTGATTCCAATGCCAAGTTTTTTCATACACAAAGACATGACAATCTGGAAATGCAATAAAACTATTGAATAGGGCACATGGCACTATTTGTGCAAATCAGAAACAAGTGGTGGAGGAGGTAAGAGAGTTCTATGTTAATTTAATGGGGAGTGCAACCTCTGAATTACCAATGGTTGACAAGAATGTTGTGAAGAGAGGGCCATTATTAGATTCAGGACAACAGAATTACTTGTCAGAGAAGTAGAGGATGATGAGATCAGAGAAGCACTATTTGGAATGAATGCTCACAAAGCACCTGGAGTTGATGGTTTTAATGTTCACTTTTATATGAAGGCATGGCATATCAATGGAGCTGAGGTCACTCATGCTATCAAAAATTTATTCAGAATAGGTTTCCTTCCCAAAGAAGTGAAAATAGCACTTTTCACATTGCTTCCCGAAACAGCTCATGCAAATTTAGTTAAAGATTACAGGCTTATTGCATGTTGCTCTGTGCTTTATAAGATCATTTCAAAAGTGTTGGCTAACAGAATGCAGGGGGTATTAAGTGACATTATAGGAACAAGTCAGTCTGCATTTGTTAAAGGGAGACTCATATTTGATAATATACTACTGAGTTAGGTTGTCATTAAAGGGTATGGAAGGAGGAATTTATCACCAAGATGCATGGTGAAAATCGATATACAAAAAGCTTAAGACTCAGTAGAGTGGCTGTTTATCCAACATCTCTTATGGGAGCTCAGATTTCTAGTTAGTTTGTGAAATGGGTAATGGCCTGCTTGAGAACAGTTTCTTATACTATAAATATTAATGGAGAGCTTACAGTTCCATTTGCAGCTAAAAGAGATTTGAGACAAGGTGATCTCAGATCACCCTATTTGTCTGTCATAAGCATGAAATATTTAAATAAATGTTTGTTAGAGCTACACCAATGCAGACAATTCCAATTTCATCCAAGATGCAAGAAGATGGGGCTCATTCATGTTTGTTTTGCTGATGATCTGTTGTTATTCTCAAAAAGAGATAAATGCTCAGTAAGAAAATTGATGGAAGCATTTCAAAAGTTCTAATCTATCTCTGGCCTGAAGGCAAATCAACAAAAGAGCAATATATACTTTGGAGGGGTTAAAGAAGGAGATCAAGAAGAGATAATACAGGAGTTTGGATTGGTAAGAGGTGAAATGTCTTTTAAATACCTTGGGATACCTCTCTCCAAAGAAACTCACCATAATGCAACATCAGCCATTGATATCCAAAATTTGAAGTAGAATTGATTGTTGGGCATCCAAGTTACTCTCTTATGAAGGCAGAATCCAGCTAATAAATTCAGTTTTGTTTAGGGTACAAGCCTATTGGGGTCAAGTGTTGTTGCTCCCTCAGAAAGTGGTGAAGGTCATTCAAACAGCATGCAGAAACTTTCTATGGACATGAAGATCACGAATTACTAAAAGAGATTTAATAACATGGGAAAAAATTTGTCTACCAAGAATTGTTGGAGGATGGAATGTGGTGGATTTGGAAATATGGAATAAAGCAGCAATTTGTAAACTCTTGTGAAGTATGGCAAGGAAAAAGGACAGAACATGGATCAAGTGGATTCATGAATATTATATCAAAGATCAGGATATCAAGGCAATGCAGATTCCTGTACAAGCAGCATGGATAATCAGAAAAATTCTTGGAGCAAGGGAATATTTGAGAAGTACAAGCTCAGGTATTGATACGGCCAATGAACATACGGAAGCAAACCCACGAACACACGTCAATTGAAAAGGTGATTTAACCCAAAACACAAAAGGAATCAATAGAGACTATACACCTAATCCATTGATCCCAAACGAGAATTGAACCAGAAAATAACAGAATACGAAAATTACCCCCAAAACTATCGAATAAAACCCTAGAAGACTACCCGATCATAAACTACAGCAAATCAACTCCGATTGAGCTGAAATTTTAACACAACTTATAAATTGAATACAGAAAGAACATATCCAAAATTCAGCCAAAACGCACAAGTAGAACTCAAAAACGCTTGATGCTCAATTTTGATCCGGTTTAGGGTTTTTAGTAAAAGCGATGGGATTGAATTTGATGGAATCTGGAGTTGGCGAAGGAATGGATGAATATGGTCGAAGTATGATGGTGATAAGAAGGCGTGGATGGCTGGACAAAAAACACAGAACAAGGAAACGAAACAGGTTTGGAGATTTACCTCAATACGGACCCCGAATCGACGAACGATTGAAACACGTGTCACGGAAGCAATTCTCCGGCGGCATAGTTAACCCGAGACCCACACAAGATCACGAACGAACTATAGATTTCAGATTCAAAGGTGCCAATTCGAATCCTACCAAGAGCTAGGGTTTGTGTACTTGAAGAACACGTGTGACAAAGTTGAAAAAAAAAACTTTTTGATTTAAACTCGTCTGCTAACAATAATGTCGAAAATAACATAAATACTAGACTAAGGTTCGAAAATTACAAGGCCTTGGGCTTGATAATTTTCAAACTAGGCTAAACTAGAATAAAATTAAATAAATCCATTGGCCCAATACGACTAATCACAAATTGTAGTAATTGGGCTCTATCCGCTCTAATTAAAATTAAATAAAACAAACTAAAATAATGGATAAATAATGAAATAGCACACGTCCTAAACATGGCGTGGCCACGACCTAGGTGTCTTCCTCGATGCGATGCTCGTCAAATTCACCAACTTGTACTGTTGGGATTCAGTTCCACCGTTCTCCAACTTCTTCTGAACATAGCACTGGAAATAGCCTTGCAGCTTCTTGGCTCTTAATCTCGTCACTGGACCTCTAAGCTGCAACTCCGGGTTTAATTCTTCAGTGCTAGACCCGATCTCATCATTCTCCCCCTGCTGAAAAGAATTTGTCCTCGAATTCAGCTCCTCCTCAGCATCAAAATCATCTACAGGAAAAGGAGATAAGTCAGAAACATTAAATGTATTGGAACACTTATACTCACCTGGAAGTTCAATGCGGTAAGCATTGTCATTAACTCGAGCCACCACAGTGAATGGTCCATCTCCACGAGGCATTAACTTCGACTTCCTTAGATTAGGAAAACGTCTCGGGCTGAAGTGAAGCCAAACTTTATCACCAGGTTTGAACAGCACTTGCTTACGGTGCGTATTCGCCTTTGTTGCGTTCCTCACACCTTGAAGCTCAATCCTCATCTTTACTTTCTCATGTATCTCTCGAACCTGTTCAGCCCTACGAGAACCTTGCAAACTCGAAAGATGATCAGTGGGTAAAGGAATAAGATCCGTTGGAGTCAACGGATTAAAGCTATAAACGACCTCAAATGGGGACATATGTGTAGAAGAATGCACAACCCTGTTATAAGCAAATTCAGCAAATGGCAAACATTCTTCCCATGACATCAAATTATTTTTAACAAGTGCACGCAATAAAGTACCTAACGTCCTATTAACTACTTCAGTTTGTCCATCTGTTTGTGGATGACATGCAGTAGAAAATAAAAGTTTGGTACCCAACTTCCCCCATAAAACATGCCAGAAATGTCCCAAAAACTTGGAATCCCTATAAGACACAATGGTTCTAGGAACCCCATGCAGACGAACTACTTCACGAAAGAATAAATTTGCAATGTTAACAGCATCATCAGTTTGTCTGCAAGCAATAAAGTGAGACATCTTGGAAAAACGATCAACTACCGCAAAAATAGAATCTTTCCCAGACTTAGATCTAGGCAAACCAAGAATGAAATCCATGGATATATCGACCCAAGGGGACGATGGCGCCGGCAAAGGCGTGTATAATCTAAAAGGAACCGAAGTAGACTTGGCTTTCCTACAAGTAATACAACGAGAACAGACTCTTTTAATATCACGTTTCATGCGAGGCCAATAAAAATGCTCATGCAAAAGACTCAATGTCTTGGACACACCAAAATGACCCATCAATCCTCCTACATGTGACTCTACAACTAGCAACTCACGCATGGAACAATCAGGCACACATAACTTTGACTCTTTAAACAAGAATCCATCAGACACATAGAACGAATCAATAGCCTTAGACTTAGCTATACAAGATGCAAATATAGGACCAAAAAACGGATCAGATTCATAGAAAGTCTTAATATGTTTGAATCCTAAGAACTGAGCATGCATAACAGACAGTAAAGTATACCTGCGAGATAAAGCATCAGCAACTACATTTTCTTCTCATTTCTTGTACTTTATCACATAGGGAAAAGATTCGAAGAATTCAACCCACCTGGCATGGCATGAATTCAGATTCTGCTGCCCTTTCAAATGCTTCAAGGATTCATGATCAGTGTGAATCACGAACTCCTTTGGTCTCAGATAGTGCTGCCAGGTCTCCAAAGACCTCTTCAAGGCATACAACTCCTTATCGTATGTGGAATACCTAAGGGTTGCACCGTTCAGTTTCTCACTGAAGTAGGCGACCGACTTCCTGTCCTGCATCAAAACAGCACCAATGCCTATACCAGAGGCATCACACTCGATCTCGAATGTCTTAGCAAAGTCAGATAAAACCAAAACATGAGCATTACATAATTTAGACTTCAACAAATTAAACGCATGCTCTTGGGCTTTACCCCATTCAAACTTTCGATCCTTTTTACTCAATTCAGTCAATGGTGCAGCTATACTAGAAAAATCATGCACAAAACGACGATAAAATCCAGCTAAACCATGAAAGGACCTCACATCAGAACATGACTTAGGCGTGGGCCATTCCTCAATGGCTTTCACCTTAGCCCTATCTACCTCAACACCACGACTGCTCACAACAAAGCCAAGAAAAACAACCTCATTCATGCAAAAGGTGCACTTAGACAAATTAGCATACAGTTTAGCATCACGCAGCAATTCAAAAACATGCCTAAGATGTCTAACATGCTCATCAACAGAAATACTATAAATAAGGATATCATCAAAGTAAACCACAACGAATTTGCCAATCACATCACGTAAAACATGATTCATCAAACGCATAAAAGTACTAGGCGCATTAGTTAAACCAAAGGGCATCACAAGCCACTCATATAATCCATGCTTAGTCTTAAATGCGGTTTTCCACTCATCACCTTCACTCATTCGAACTTGAAAATATCCAAAACGCAAATCAATTTTAGAAAAGACAGACGCTCCAGACAACTCATCTAGCATATCATCAAGCCTAGGAATGGGGAAACGATACTTTACCGTGATTTTATTGATAGCTTTGCAATCCATACACATACGCCATTCATTTGTCTTCTTTGGCACAAGAATCACAGGAACTGCACATGGCGACATGCTCTCTCTGATTCGCATATCTTCCAACAATTCCCTAACATGTCGATCTATTTCTTTAGTCTCCTCAGGGTTGGTCCGGTAAGCTGGCGTGTTGGGAAGGACTGCACCCGGCTGAAAGTCGATCTGATGCTCAATTCCTCGAATCGGCAGCAGACCACTGAGAATCTTTTCTGGGAACACATCCTTAAACTCCTCCATCAAAGGCTGCAAAACAGTAGGAATAATAGGGTCAGAAGTAACATAAGCCTTAAAAGTAACCAGAACGATAGGCTTACCAGCTTTGATGGCTTTTTGAACTCCCTTTGCAGTAATGAACAGATTTTTGTGCACTGGGTCTGCACTGTTGGCACTGGAGCTCGGTGGACTTAAAACAGGAGCTGCTCGCTTTGAATTCTTGGTCACTGGAGGTGCGGGCTTAGCCTTGGAGCGTTCGGCCATTTCATGCTTAGAGCTGGCGGCCTCAGCTTTGACCTTTCTTTCTCGTTCCTCCTTAAACTTCTCGTGCATTCTGACTTGATCCTCAACTACTTTCTTTAGGGACAATGGTTTCAATATGGTCGTCTTTCCTTCTCTTGGTATCGCATAAGTGTTCGCGTACCCATCATGGATTATTTTTCTATCAAACTGCCATGGACGACCTAACAAGATATGTGCTGCCTCCATAGGAATAACATCACAAAGAACTGTGTCAGTAAATCTACCAATAGTAAATTGAACATTTACCTAACACACGACTCTAATCTCGCCTCTGTCTGTAAGCCATTGCAATTTGTATGGCTTTGGATGCTTGTGAGGCACGAGTGCGAGCTTGTCGACTGCATATTGACTAATGGCATTCACCACACTGCCACTGTCAATTATCACGGAGCATGTTTTGTCTTGAACAATGCAACGGGTATAGAAGATGTTTTCTCGTTGGTCTGTCAGATCTTCTTCTCTCAGCATGCTCAAAGTCCGGATGGACACTAGACAACCATGTGCAGGAGGGGCTGTCTCCTCCTCAAATTCGGCCATTGGTATGTTAACCTTTGGCTGATTTTCGGCCTTTGTGGCCTCAGTATCATCTATCTCTTCTTCACTGGCTGATTCTACTTCATTCTGCTCGGTGATGAACATAACACGTCGGTTAGGGCACTGGGCCTGAAAGTGTCCCCAACCATGACACTTGTGACACTGAACGTCACGTGCTCTGCCTGATGTAGCATTATGAGGTTGACTAGACTGCACTGACCGATTCTGTGAGCTTCTGTTTGGCGCACTGAAATCATTCCTGCGGCTAGCCTGGGGTGTAGACTGCTCAAAATGGTGGGCTGGTGGCGTAGACTGTGCTGGAGGACGTGTGGGAGGGGTCTTAGCCGTAGATGACTCGGCCCTAACCCACAGCGTCCTTGCAGGCGTGGAATGAGAAGAACGTCGGCGTCCATCTCTAAGCTGTCGTTCTACAATAGATGCATAATGAACCATTGCCTCAATATTGTCAAATCCTTCAGCTCGACTTCACAAGCAATGTCAGGGTTCATTCCTTCAATATACCGGTTGAGTGTAGCAAACAGTCTCTTCTTTTCCAACCCGGTTCAAGGTTGTCTCTAATTCCTTGTGATATTCCTCAATTGATCTGGATCCTTGATGAATCTGACTGAGCTTCTTTTCCAATTCTCTTTCATAGTGAACTAGGATGAACCTACCTCTCATAATATCTTTCATCTCCTGCCAGATATCAATAGGAGGATATCTCTGATTGCGTCGCCGGGTCTGCTGAAACTCCCACCATGTTGCTGCATATCCAGTGAACTCAAGGGAAGCTAGCTGCACTTTCTTAGGCTCTGGGAAGTCATAGCACTCAAAAAAAATTTCAACCTTGCGCTCCCAGTCTAAATAGGCGTCCGGATCATGTTTGCCTTCAAACTCTGGAATGGTGGTCTTGATGTTGCCCAGTAGACCATCTGCATTACCATATCTAGGCTGTTCTGGATAGACATTCCTGCGAGCTGCCTGGAAACGTGGTTGGAAGGGAACACCACGACCCCGGCCTCTACCTCGAGCTGCAAAGCCGTTTCTGTCTCTCTATAGTGGAAAGAACTGAGCTGTATTATCTTTAACTCATTCATCCTCAAAATGTTCGAACTCTGATGCTTCTTCATGAAGCGCAAACTCATCTTCTGGCTGTTGATTATTGGCTAGTGGTGGTGTCTGAGCTGTACTGAGCTGTTCAAATTTAGCCAACAATTGTGCCATAGTATTCTGAACTTTTGTGAACTGACTCTGTACTTGACCACTCAAAGCATCAAAGTGGTGTTTGGCGTCCCAACCTGGCTGGGAGCCTGAAGACTGTGGTGTCTTTCCTGATTCCATAAAACCTACACAGTGAACAAACGTAAAGGAAAAAAAAATAACCTCACAATCCTCACAATGCTCTCGTTTGTTCCCTCAGTATTTTTCCACTCGTGTATATCACTCAAGAATTGAATTATGCAAAATTAGAACAAGCTCACCAAAACTTTCGAACTTGACAAAATCCAAGATTGAACCCCTTTTGATCCTAGTCAATAGCTCAAACTTAATTCTCGGTGAACCACGGATCAATAACCACGTACCAATATCTCAAATCACTTCCAAGAACAATATTTCACAATAAATTGACTAAAGGAACACAAAACACGGGCTGCTCAAACAAAAAAATGAAAAAAAATTCGAAAATCAAAAAATTCGAAAAAGTTCGGAGGGCGATTTCGCCTAGAAGATGATCGAATTTGGCCAAAACACACGTCAATTGAAAAGGTGATTTAACCCAAAACACAAAAGGAATCAATAGAGACTATACACCTAATCCACTGATCCCAAACGAGAATTGAACCAGAAAAGAACATAATACGAAAATTACCCCCAAAACTATCGAATAAAACCCTAGAAGACTACCCGATCATAAACTACAGCAAATCAACTCCGATTGATCTGAAATTTTAACACAACTTATAAATTGAATACAGAAAGAACATATCCAAAATTCAGCCAAAACGCACAAGTAGAACTCAAAAACGCTCGATGCTCAATTTTGATCCGGTTTAGGGTTTTTAGTAAAAGCGATGGGATTGAATTTGATGGAATCTGGAGTTGGCGAAGGAATGGATGAATATGGTCGAAGTATGATGGTGATAAGAAGGCATGGATGTCTGGACGAAAAACACAGAACAAGGAAACGAAACAGGTTTGAGATTTACCTTAATACGGACCCCGAATCGACGAACGATTGAAACATGTATCACGGAAGCAATTCTCCGGCGGCGTAGTTAACCCGAGACTCGCACAAGATCACGAACGAACTATAGATTTCAGATTCAAAGGTTCCAATTCGAATCCTACCAAGAGCTAGGGTTTGTGTACTTGAAGAACACGTGAGACAAAGTTGAAAAAATAACTTTTTGATTTAAACTCGTCTGCTAACAATAATGTCAAAAATAACATAAATACTAGACTAAGGTTCGAAAATTACAAGGCCTTGGGCTTGATAATTTTCGAACTAGGCTAAACTAGAATAAAATTAAATAAATTCATTGGCCCAATACGACTAATCACAAATTGTAGTAATTGGGCTCTAATTAAAATTAAATAAAACAAACTAAACTAATGGATAAATAATGAAATAGCACACGTCCTAAACATGGCGTGGCCACGACCTAGGTGTCTTCCTCGATGCTCGTCAAATTCACCAACTTGTACTGTCGGGATTCAGTTCCATCGTTCTCCAATTCTTCTGAACATGACACTGGAAATAGCCTTGCAGCTTCTTGGCTCTTAATCTCGTCACAGGACCTCTAAGCTGCAACTCCGAGTTTAATTCTTCAGTGCTAGACCCGATCTCATCAGGTATGGACATTCTTAGTCTTCCAATTTTCTCAATCAGAAAAGTATATCTAGAGTTGCGAGGGCAAGCTACATAGGTTACTTGGAAAAAACTAATGTGCAATAATGTTGCTCCACCAAAGACCTTATTCATAACCTGGCTTGCCAAGCATGGAAAACTGGCCACATGTGATAATCTTCAAAGAATAGGTATGAATGTGGATGAAGAGTGTTGTTTGTGTGAAAAAGAGAGTGAAATTGTTAACCACTTGTTCTTTAAGTGTGAGTTTGCTGGAGAAATATGGATACAAGTGAGTAGATGGTGCGGTACTCCACGAACTACAGTTGATTGGGAGCAGGAAAAAGTTTTTCTCCACACGCAATGCCATGCAAAAACAAGAAAACGGCATTTATATAGATTGACACTTGCAGTGGTGGTGTATAATGTATGGAAAGAAAGGAATGCTCGAAAGTTTCAGAATCAAAAGAGAGAGCAAAGGGATATTCAAAGACAATGCATGATCCAAATAGCAATAGCTAGTAGGAAGGATACAAAGGTAGCATAATGCATCACTAGATAGATTGGCTGTTGTTGAGGTTTGAGAGTTTGGATGGGGTTGTTTCGGTTGGAGAAGGTGTACTTTCACGCTTTTTGTGTAAATAAAAATTAACTATTTACCAAAAAAAAAATACAAAAAATTATTTAAAAACACGTATGTAAGAAAATAAAATATGAATTAACGACGGAATTGCGACGGAATGCAATGGTCTTCAAAAATAACATCATTAAACCTGATAGCGACGGAATTCACGTCCGCGAAGTAAACATCGACGTCGTTGGAGAATTAACGATGGAATAACGACGGATTTTCCGTGACTAACTTTTTTTATTTTTATTTTTTTCTGTTTCTTTGTTTTTTTATTTTTTATTTTTTCTGGTTTCACCTTCTGCAAGAAAATTAACCCAAACAATATAAACTTATATTTCATTGACAAATCAATACATCTGTCAACTTACAAATAATTTATAATCTTTTAACAATTTGAATAAAATATTTATAAAAAAAATTCTTTTCAAGTGAGTGCGTTTGCTTCTATTCTTTTTTTCTTATTATTTGCTTCATCTATATCTCTTTCCCAACAACTGTTGTGTCATCTTCTTGTCCACTAAGAAACTTACAGATTTGAAAAATAAAATAGACATTAAGAATCGAGCTGTAACGCCCGGGCCGAAGTACGGAGTGATCGTCGGTGCAGATGTACAGACAAAGAGCGGCTCCGATAAGACTTCCAAGCGGAAGGGGTAGGGATGAATCGAAACACACCCGAACGAGAGGGATTCCAAGAATATGTTGGAGTGGGACGACATATTCGAGAAGAGTTTAAAGGAATTGATAGGTCTACTCATACCATCAAGATGCATCTTCTTTTCTGGTGCCTATCGTGGAAAAACTCCAAAATTAAGCGTGCTTGAATTGGAGTAGTACTAGGATGGATGACCTCCTGGAAAGTTTTCCTGGGAAGCATGCGAGTGAGGACAAAGCACGCTAGAAAGAACTTGTGATGGTTTGTGGGGTCAGCCGTCAATCCAGAAGTCGGGCTGTTACACGAGCATTTCGAGAAATAATGAAAAATCAAAAGCAGAGTACATTAAGAATGTAAAATGAAAGTCATGAACAAATAAACTCATTGAAATACAAAAATAAATTCATATCTTTCAATTAATTACATGGAGAAATTAGATCGGTGGAAAGGGGAAATGCGAGAAGACAACCTTGTATTATTATTTATTTATTCATTTATTCATTAAATTAATTTTATTTTGGATAAACAATCGAAATATAAATAACGACGGAAGTAGGGGTATACTTGAACAAGCCGAGCCGAATACTATCGTGCTCAAGCTCAGCTCGTTTATAATTGAGTCGAATCTCGAGCTTAGTTTATCGAATATTTTGAGGCTCGCGAGCTTAATCGAGCCCAAACGAACTTTCTAAATCTAGCTATATGTTTTAATTATCTATTATTTTAATTTAAAATTAATCATTTTATTCGCAATAACATAATATATTAACTAAATTTAATTTTTTTTTCTTATAACAAATAAAGTTAGTTAAATATCAATACAGTTAGTACCGATTAGAATATATAAATATAAGACACGACTAGATAATAATTTATATTTCCAATTTTAATCACTAAACGAGCTTGTTCACGAGCTTACGAGCCGAATACCGTCATGCTCAAGCTCAGCTCGTTTAGCAAACGAACTTCTCTAAACGAACTCGAACGAACTTTTATCGAGTCGAGTTCCGAATAGCTCACGAATAGTTTGGCTCGTTTACAGCCCTAAACAGAAGAATCTATCGTTAATAATATTTTCAAAATAAAATTAAAAAATAATTAATTTTCCGCCGTTGACCATACCGTTGCAGATCCATCACAAGTTTTGACTTTTCTAATCTGACGATATTTCTTCACCAAAGGGCGACAAAATATATCTCGTTGCTAAGTCCGTCGGTAATCACTGCATTTTTTCGTGCATAGAATACTATAGAATACTTAAGAATTAAAAATTAATAATATGGTCATGGTAGAAGACTTCAACAATTTCTGATATGCATATATTTATGTATATTGTGATGTGTGATCATTTATTTGCTTTATAGATTATTGTATAATTCATACTTATTTGATTATAATTGTGTTGATATCTATATGTATGTGTCATTTGACTATGTACTAGCAAAGCACACGTGCATTTGCCACAAAACATTTCATTTTAGTCACATTTATTATCATACAACATTTTAATTAAAATGTGCATATTTTTTAATTTATTTGATGAACGAAAATGTAAATTCTTAAAAGTATATATTATTTCAATGAACTATTAATTTGATTTTAGTTATTTTGAATGCATTTAAAAACAAGGTCACGCATGTCTATTTATACTTTAAGATCTGATCAAATGAAGGTGATGATTGGTACGTTGTAATGAAATGAGAATGGAATGGTCATTACTGTCTCTATTCCTAATCCCACATTTGGTTGATTTTTTTCATAAGGAATGATCATTCCTTAAAGAATGACTAATCCCATTAGTATATATTTAGTCATTCCTTTCCTCTCCTATGGTATTAGCTATTCCACATCTTCAGGATTGAACTTTATTATTATTATTATTATTATTATTATTATTATTATTATTATTATTATTATTATTATTATTATTATTATAAAATAATATTAAATAATCACTATACTAATCACCACTTTTACTCTTAATACACTTTTTCTTAATACCCGTGCCGGAAAAAAAATGTTACATTATGAATGAGACGGATGGAGTATTTATTACGTATTATCATAAATATTATTAGAGCACCCACTACAAGGGTCGAGCGCCGATGTCGATCGGCCGCTCGACCCCGGCTCCCTCGACCCCGCGAGATCGAAGCCGTAGTGGGTGCGGCGGTACCGGTGGGTCGAGTCGGTGGTGTTGATTGCGGTGTCGATATATCGACACTGCCTTCGACTTCATTGTGCAACGGTATGGGGACACGTGACGTGTTCCCATTGGTCTGGTTTTTTTTTTCTGATTAAAAAAAAATTCACAAAAATCCGGCAACATCACAAAAAATTCACTATAAATACCCCTCATCACATTCATTCTCCATACCAAAATCCAATCTTCATCCCAATCTCTTTCAATCTTCAAATCTAATTTTTTTGTACAAAAAAATTGAGTGAAAACGAGTTCAATTCGTGGTACCAGCAATGGGTCGGTTCAAATCCACCGAATCAAACTCCCAATCCACCGAATCCAAACTCCTAATTTCCCCCTTCTCCCGGTTTCACCCAATACTCCCCGGCTGCCAGGTTTGCACCTTTCTCGCAGTCGTCGGGGTTTTCCCAATTCCCCCCATCGACGGGGTTCTCCCAATTACCCCCGTCGACTGGGTTCTCGCAATCTCTGGGGTACTCCCAATTATCCCTGTCTTACGGGTTCTCGCAGTCTCCGATGTTCTCTCAATTCCCCCTGATATCCGACTTCTCCCAATTCTCCACTCTACCCGGTGAACATCGTGCATTCGACACGCCGCCATCGAAAACAGCTCGAATTAGACGTATCAACCTCGACTGCGACGATGTTGAGGTAGAGGAAGAGAAAAAGACGTATGAAGATTCCCAACAAGAGGAATCGGAGGAACGCGAGCCAACACCGCCGCCACGCCGCAAGGGGAAAGCTCCCGCCACATCAAGCACGGCACGGCCACTTCTCCGGCCAAGGGAAATGGGAAGGCGAGCCGCAAGGGCAAACTGTCCGCCGCATCAAGCACTGCATTGAGGCCACTGCGAGGTCCTAACTACACACCTGACGATATAGAGTTCCTCGCACAGTGGTACATTGATTTCAGGCTGGACACGGTGACCAGCAACTACCAAACCCAAAATCATTTCTAGACGAAAATATGTGCTCACTTCAACGAGCACATAGTTCCCGCCGCGCCGCGTGAAAAGGGTCTGATGAAGTGCGCGTGGGCTCCCGCCAAGAAACAGATCCAGACCTTCGCCGTCATCTACATCAAACACAAAGGCGAACTTGGAAGCAGACGAAACGACCTCTATCTTTACATGATGGCTGAAGATAGTTACTCCGCCCAGTATAGGATAAGCTTCTCCTATAGGGCAGCGTGGGATCTCTTGAAGAATATCCCGAATTTTTCCAACCCGGCGACGGCAACAGCTCCAAAGCGGACGAGGATAAATGAAGCCGAGGACCATACTTCGTCTGCTAGTGGCAACACATCCACGACATTCGCGAGCCATGCAAACACGATGCAAATTCATCCCGAATAAGTGAAAGCTGTCAAGAAAGAGAAGAAGGGGAAGGGGAAGGCGAAGGAGGCAGCGAGGGCAGACTTGGCTACCGTAATGGAAGAATTGAAGGGGGAGAGGAGTGAATGCAGGGAGAAGTGGGCGTACAATATTTTTACGCGAGACATGATGAATATGACTCCTCCTTAATTGGCGGCGCACATCAAAGTCTGCGCCAAATTTGGAAAAGAATTTGGGTGGGAGTAGTTGCCCTAATTTTTTTTCTTAATTATTATATTTTTATTTTATTAATTAGTGTATGTTTTATTTTATTTTTTATTGAATAAAATTATCATTTCTTGATTTTGAATTTAATTACTCCCTCCGTTCGCGAAAAATTGAACCGTTTCACCCTTTTTTTTGTTCGCGAAAAATTGAACCGTTCTACTTTTTTACCATTGTACCCTCATTACTTTTGTGAAATTACTACCCTTTGTCATTATGGACCCACCATCCCACAAATTAAACTCACTAATTACTCTAACTAATTATTGTCTTATACCCAACTAATTAAATTTCTTAAATCCAGTCAAACCCAATTTCTTAAATCCAGTCAAACCCACTGGTTCATCTCTCCATCTTCACCATCTCTCATTAAACCCACCTTCTATTTGTATCCATCTCTCGCCTATCATCTCTCCATCTCTCCCTCTCATCTTCTCAGTCATGAATTACCCTCATCTTTCCAACCTTGGACTCTACCCCACCACAGTATTTACTTTAATTTATCCCTTGGACTCATGATGATTCTTTCGTGCCGTGCGTTACAGGTCGCTCCTTACAAGAAAATCCACCGCCTCGCATTTATCGACTCGATTTCGAAATCTCCAGCGGGATAGATCCTTCGGAGGAGCTCGCCATTCATGTCGTTTCTGCCTCTTCATCAAAATTCTGATTTCTTATTCTTAGGACCTTACTTTATCCGTTTCTGATTTCGCAAAACAAGGAGCCGGATCGGAGGGGACTGCCCACGAGTCGGCGACGAGGCGGAAGGCGGAGTCAGAGAAGGGGAATTTGTTCTTGTCGAGGTGGAGGAGGAGGGCGAGGTGACGGTACTACTTTTTGATGAGCTCGGCGTCGTCGGAGCGCTGCGGATTGAGTCGCTTGTTGTCGGCGGCGAGGAAGACCTCGGCGACGGCGAGGATCTGGTCGGTTTAAGATCTGGTCGCTTAAGAGGCGCTCGGCTTCGGCGTGACTCGTGGTGGTGTGGTGCTCCATTTTTCCGGCTTGAATCAATTTTGGTCTTCGAAGCTCTTGCTTTTTTTGGTCTTCGAAGCTTTTGTTTTTCCAGTTTGCTAATACAATGTTCACTTTCATGTCCAACTAAAACAATGTTCTTAGTCTTATTCTCTCTCTAGAATAAAACAAGAAAGAGAAAAAGTATAGAGATTAAGAAATTAAAACTATATAATTAACAATACTCCTACTATCCTACTTTCACTCCACTTACAACTACTTTATCAATTTTCTTAATCTCCGTGCCGAGCTCTAAATGGTTCAATTTTTGGTGAACGGAAGGAGTGAGTATTTTTTATGTTATTTATTACAAATAAAAAGAATAACAAAATAAAATTTATTCAATCATTGTCAATAATTATAGACTCGGTGTCTTACTCAATCCCACCGTAGTTAAAATTTTTACCAGGGTCTTACTCATCCACACCAATCATGATTACGCTTCCCGGCGATAGACCCGGGGTCTAACTACATACCCGTAGTGGATGCTCTTATAATACTAATTAACTATTAAGGATATTATAATAAATCATTTTTATTATTTTATTATTAATAATATTATGATTACTATTATTATACATATCAATTATGAAAATATAAATAATATTAAAATAATAATTTATTATTATTTAATCAATATTACAATAATTAAAAAACTAATTATATTAATTATGAAAAAATAATTAAAAAAAATCATTCCATTCCCTGTATATACCAACTATAGGAATATCATTCTTTATTCCATTCATTTTCCATCTTCATTCTATTACTAACGTCATTCCATTCTCACTTCATTTCATTTCATGCGTAACAACCATCCCCTAATGGTTATGATCTTTCTAGAAGAACATTGATCAAATAACAACTAGGAACAAACTAAAAAAATACTACTCCCTTCGTTTACAATAAGTATGGTCCGATTTCCTTTTTTGATTGTCAACGATAGTGTAGTCCAAACATAAATAGAAATGACCTCACTTAATATATTATCTTTTTATCCTTTCAACATCTCTTTATTTACCAAACAACCACTAAAGTTAATACATCTATCTTTCTCATTCTCACTCACTCTTCTCATTGCACTAAAGTTAACACATCTATCTTCCCTACTCACATCGACTCTCTTTTATTCCTAAAATATGTGTCACTCCCTCCGGACATCACTTATCGTGGACGGAGTACTAGCTAACCAAAAAATTATTTTAGAATCTATTAAGAAATGTTGTATCGTAAGATTAATCTAAATTTGGTTCTAGATCTTTTTGTCACTTGATTCCAGGAATAAGTTTACAAATTTGACAAATTGATAACCTAATACTCAAATTTTGAAGGCATAAACACTACAACAAATACAGATTTACTGACAAATTTGTCGACAGCTAACTATCTATCGGTACTCGATCGGCTAAGTGACTATCAACTTTAGCTAAATTTAGCTTAAATAATGAATTTGTGTTGCATTCTTACATACCAAGTCATTAAAACTTAAATTGTGGGATGACTTTTTGTATAATAAATCTAGAAGCTAGGGTCGAATATGACAAAAGTCGGGGTTGGATCAGTTGGAGGAGGAATGCAATCAAGCAATACGATAATCATTTATAACATTCTCAAAGAAAGAAGAATTCCACATCTACTATATGATGTCTAGTGATTACGAACAAGAAATTAAATAAAGCAAAAATGGTTGCTAGTTATATAGTGGAATCTCTATAAAAATTTAATTAAATTAATAGAGACTAAATCCGGCTCTGATACCAATTGGTGGAACCGATTGAAGATTCCATGTGCCAAAAACATTAGGATATTAATTTAGTTTAATTATTCACCGATTAATTAAAATGCAAAGCCACGTAATTCAATTTATGAGATTGTGGAACCATGAATCGAATATACCTTTGTGAAGAACGAAACAAATCTGAGTCAAGGATGATCCACACACTAATCTCTACACACGTGATTAGTTCTTGTATTGATAGATGATTCGACCTACGAACCTTTTAAAATAAACCCTCCTAGATTTAATATTGATTGGACAATAATCTATCAAATTCAAACCCCCAAAACTCAGGCCACTTTTCTACTATAATATTAACTAATAATATTGCTCAAGTAAGTCACCACGCCACTTTTTGGAGAGATATATAGGATTAATTAGGTTATCTTAGGGATTCCAAGGACGATTAGAACTGGGCCTCTATATTTAATTTAACCCAAATATTTAAGCCCAAATATTTTTAAATTAACTAAAATATTAATTCACTCCATTAAAGAATTAATATTGAACTACTCGTTCAATCCGATTTACAAATCAGGCTCCTTGCCAATTATTTATTTTCCGTATTTAAGATAACACATGTCCATTAATTAATTTAAGTTATTGACAGTTTTCTAATTAATCAATATCTTATCCAAGAGTAGTGCATCTCAACCTTATTATTATATCAGAAATTAATCCACTTGCAAGGTTTAATATAATAATCCTTTTGAGCTCCTCATGGGGACATCATCAACTCGGTAAATCGAGACACGATTTCTAGCTATAATATTAATTATCATATAAATAATATTATTACCCAAAACATCGAGAATATTGAGTTTCATCAACTAACTCTCACTTATTGATAAATCAAAGTAATAACTATTATAAATAAATAATTAAAGATTATACAACTAGAATTAAGAAATAAATTAACCGAGATTTTTAAGCATCCACTTCGGTCAATATAGGATAATTAATCTCACCGTTGATCCAGTTCAATGTATACAAAATACACTAACATAAGCTAATAGCCAAGATCAGCTACTTCAAGCTTATATTACAATCTAGCTATCAAATAATTGTCCATTAATTACTTAGATTGTGAACTCATTTATTACTTTATAAGCATTACAATAATATGATCTCTTCCGTGTGACACTACACACCATATTATTTATAACATAAAGTAATTGAATTATATTTGCATAACCATAACACGAATAAATATGCAAATCATATAACAATAATATTCTCATTAAATAGAAAATAATAATCAATATACATGCCTTTTAGTATATAACTCCAGCGTAAATTACGCTCTCTCAGTTAGTATTCAATTCTTAGACTAGTAATTATTTTTAGGACCAAATTTACACGACTTCGATATCCTTGAGAGAGAGAGAGAGACTTGCTGTGTATGTACTTTTTTCTAATTTGTGCAATTTCGAAAAGGCTAATGTGTATATGTGTTGAATGGAACGGCTAACAAAAGCCGAATCAATTTGTCCACGGATCTTTTTTGGATATCTAATTCGATATATAAAAATTATATCTAGTATGCTTCTATTATATTAATTTAAAACAATCATACAATTATTAGAAATGCCGTTTTCTTGAATTTGGAGCTCGTAGAATGATTGTACTAGTTGATCTTCTAGAATGTCCCGTCTCGATCTCGAATGCCACGTGGTTAGCAATTTTCCCAGATCTCCAAGCAACTCCAAACCCTTACAAACTTGTGAGCTCCCACTCACTACTTTCTCCCTCTAACCCTTTTGTTGGTATGATAGAATGGATGCCTTAGGGTTTACATGAGAGAGCTTGTAATTATATAAGACAATCCATGGGCTTAAGCCCATTATGACTTGGTAGGTAGACTGGACTTGAATGAAAAAGATATGTTGGGTCATTCTAAGGATCTATTAGAAAAAATGAGGTGGGCCTTTTATATGTTTGTACACTATTATTCAAGCTCAAAATAATAAGCATATAATCATTAATTCATTACATTAAAGAATTAGGGATGCGCTGCCGCTTTAGTCCGCTGATGAATTAGGACTTCTAGTTTTGACTTCGACAATCTCCATGTTTAAGATGTAAAATATTCATTAATTAATTAAAGCTTCTGACAACTTAAATTAATTAATATCTTTAATTCATTAAATAGTATCACTTAACATTATTATCATATCGGATAACTAAATCCACCTGCAAGGTTTAGTATGATAAACTTAATAAGTTCCTTAAGGGAATATTATCAACATGGGGTCTCCAGGACATAGTTTCCTAATACAGTTAATTAAGTGTCGAAATGAATATTGTTGTCACTACAAGGCATATTGAGTTAACTCATGATGCTCGCCCATAGTAAGTCAAAGTGACACACAAACATTTAATCACACTTATAACTTATTAGGGTTTAGATCCTTCGAGACACTGAGACCTTAGTTCTCATCAAACGGTTTGAATAAAAGAACATGTCTCACTGCGATCCTTTTAGTACATAAATATATGTACTAGCATAAACAAGTAATCAAGACAAACCACTTTCTGTTACATGCTACCTTCTAAAACGATAACTTGTCAAGAGTTATCTCGACTGTAAATACTGATTAATATCTCATGAGAAACTGATCGAATGATCTTCTGTGATCTACAACACACTATTTGATCTATAACACGAGATAAAGAGAGAAGATATTATGCGACAAGCAATCAAATCAGATATGAGAGAAACATCGGAGATAGAAGCCGTGTATACAAGCACAAACGTTTGTTTTACAACATACACCTTCATGTTGTATTCGTAATTTATAAATTCAGTTGGCAATCTTAAAAAAAATAATCAAAATGAAGTTATAACACTAGCAGATACAACACAAAGACAACATCTCCATAGACCCAAACAAATCCCACATTATTTCACATATATATAGGAAGTAGACATTCTTACAAAAGATGTACATCGCACGTACTCATCCCTCATAGGTGTAGAGTACACCCCGTTAAAAATTTCCAAGGAACATAAAGTTTTCTTTTTTAGCAGAAAATAGGAACATAGAGTTGGACTATTATTCAACTCTCGAGTTATATATGTCAGTTAAGAGGATTTAATGCGTAGGGGGGATCAGCTCTTCAGTACCACCAAAATATTCATATCTATGAAATAAATATAAACAAATAAAATAGCAAAAAATGGAAATGTGTGTGTGTGTGTGTGAGAGAGAGAGAGAGAGAGAGAGAGAGAGAGAGAGAGAGAGAAACAAGGCATGTGATTGTCCATCATCAGCCATGTTCTTGCAGAGTACAAAAATGAAGTAGGTGACAAAAAATCCTCTTGAATTAAATAAAATCAATCTAGTTATGGACCCAACTACCTCTATCTTTTAGCCTTACATTTTCAGTTAATTTTGTTGGCTTTGTTTGCATAATGTGGCTATGAGTCTAGGGCCTATATTATATGCCCACCTAACTTCTAGGGGAACAAAAATAATCAATTTAATCCTATATTTATTTATTTTTCTGTGATAATGATGTAACGATTCCTAATTGTAAGGCCACCATTTTGAAGATCCATCTCATTATAATTAGCTTAGTGGCATCATTAATATGTTCGATCTCTTCTTTTAGAGAGAGAGAGAGAGAGTAAATATTAGTATGGCGCAAACATATGTGTGGAAATTTTCCATTGGCTTTTTTTTTTCTCTTTATGTAACACTCATTAATAATACTAACACATTACCTTCTTTTTTTTTCCTTCTAAAAAGAGATCAATTTGCATCGACTTATCTACATGCAAAAAATGTTGCCGGAAATTTGTGTTAAAAAGCCAGTTAGAATAACATCGGAGCCTATTTTCAATTTGCTTTTCTAGAATATACATTTTTGTAAACTAATTGTTCTTGACACGTTAGTAAATGGACTTAACTTTGTAAGAAGTTCATTGAAAATTAACATGTCACTCTTTTCGCAACTTATAAGCTTCCAATAGTTTTATTCCACATGATTTTAAACTCGGCGCAAAATATCCTTAGTTTTGTATAAATGTTTTTATGATAGTTTATCGATACAATACTTCAAATAATTTCTTAATCGAAATGGCTTGAGTTTCGACCTTTACTAATAAAATCTACTCCACGAAATTTTCCTAGTATGCTCTGTTTCTCGTTTACGAATGATTTTAGTAGTAGTGTATGATTACCTACACCATGACGGTTGATTTTAAGAGTTATAAATAGTCAAAATTTGGTCTTCAATTCAGATAAAGTGCTGATGATGCCTCACCTAACTCAGACATGCTCATTTTAATTTAACGAGTAACAAAGTCTAATATCTTAATCCACTCGATTAACAGCTAATTAATCAATAGTAGCAAAAAGAAATACTATAATCATTAGGTCCAAATTAAATTAGATGAGATATTCCTCCTTTGGCACTAACCACTAACCGACACATATTAAAGTTGGGCCGTACCGTACCGTATTGAAACCCATTTGCACATGGGGCCTTTTATTTTCCACCTATAAATAAAATGCTAAATTACATAAATACCCTCTGTAATCAGTTGACAGTTAATAACCTGAGAGTCACTAAATCTAGGAACAGACACATGGTCATTAAGAAATGGAGACCGGATGAGAGTGAAGAAAAAAAGGCATTAAGGGTGGAGAAGGAGACTCTTATTTGTTAATGTGTGGTGGAGAATCCACTAATTTAAGGTTACTTGATAAATAAGGAAAATTTTTAAAGATGAAAGGGTTAAAAGCCATATCTATTTTTGGTTGGACTGAAATTGAATCACATGTATAATGTATGGAGGGAGTATTAAACATTGCTTATACTACCAAAACGGTCCTATAAAATACTAGTATATTGAATGTTAAAGTCGTAAATAATTAACCATAGAAGTGCTAAAACAAAAAAAATCGATTAAATACGTAATGCATATATATGTGTGTGTGGAGAGAGAGAGAGAGAGAGAGTTGGAGTTATCATGGGGTAGGAGAAATTCTTAAATCACTAGTTATTAAAATAAGTCTCTCCTATTCCTTTTGATATATTGAGATTAGAGAGTATATAGATATTAGAAAGAGCTTAACTCACGCCAAATTTTGGACAACGTACACTATAATTGAAGATTGAGCTGTAAAGCGAGGAAAGATTTAGCTAATAGTTATTTATAATTGGTGATTACGATATGTCTAATTAAATATTAATTAGAGATTTATAGAAGATAATCTAAATAAAATAATACTATTAATATGGCTGTTACGGCTATGTACGGGCTTAAATATTTAAATGTAAAAGGTAACATGGAGTCTAATTGCTAGCTTGCAATGCCTCGTGAAAGTGATCGTACGTGTCACTTAAATTTAGGAAATATTAGCTACTTGTTCATAATACTAATATAAGTAGGAGTAAGTATAAGTCTAAGTTCTTTAGTTAATACTCCCTCCGTCCCCAATTTAAAGTCTTATTTGGGTGCTGACACGGAAATTAAGAAAGTTGAAAAAGGTAAAGTGAATGGGAGAAAAGGGTAATGCTAATAACATTAGATTACTTTTATTAATTATTACATTAGTAAAAAGGTGAAGTGAGTGGGAGAAAAATGTGAAGTAAGTGAGAGAAAAAGGTAGGCTAATAACATATGGGTGAGCTCTTTAGTGGAAAAAGGGTAGTAAATGAGAAAAACAAAGGAACATAGTAATGTCCAAAAAGAAGAGTGAAACTTTAAATTAGAGACAATTTTTAAAGAGTAAATAAGACTTTAAAATAAGGACAGAGGAAGTATTAAATTATTATTAAGTGACAATTTATAAGAATGAAGTAAAATGGAATTTAGAAGCACAAGCATTCGAATAGTAAGAGAAAGACATAGCACTATGTATAGACGTGTTCACGGTTCATCGAACTTTGAACCTTAACCGGCCCGATAACACTGTAGACAGTTTCGAGCCAATTTTTTTAACCGTCGGTTCCTGTTTTAACCGCCAATTTTTATTTATTTATTTATTTATATTTTTGCTTATTTCACCTTAATTGTAGGAAAACGAAACATAAGTAATAGAAATTTAAATTGAAATGAACATTACCAAGAAATTACAAAGAAATAAGTACTTGAAAATTGAAATTAAGAATACACATTACAAACAAACAACAAAATAATTAACCTTGAAGTCTTGAATTGAAAGTTAAAATTGAAAATAAACACTACAAACATTACATTGTCAAATCTCAATTGTGATTGCCTATTTGACTTACAATTGGATGATCCCTTTCAATGTAACGAACTAGAGTGCCATAACCTCCACCGGTTCTCCACGTAAAAATACAATTGCAATAATTGCAACTAACATGATAGGTTGGTTTTGTATAGTCGGGCAATGGCTCACTACCATGGGTTTAGTGTTTGGTGAAGAGCTCATTATAAGTGAATCTTCTAGGAGGTATTATTTTAGAGTTGAATTGAAAATCAAGACTTGAAGTTGAAGAGAAGAAGAATAAGAAAATGAGAGAAGGATAGAAAATTGAAAGAGAAGAAGAAAATGAAGAAAAAGTGAGGAAAAAAGAGAGAGAGAGATGGATGCATAAAGTGTGGTAATGGGGGATATTTATAATAGAATATAGGGTTTGCATAAAAAAGAAAAAAAAAAGATTGCCGAAAACTGCCAGTTAATTGCCGGATAACGGATTCGATAGTTCGACCATTGGGCCTGCCGATTTTCAATGGTAATATATATATATATATAATATTTTATTTATTTAATACTTAAATCGGCGGTTAACCACCTGTTACGGTTCAACATTTTTTGAGTTGGTAACCGGCCCTCTAGCCGGTTTCGATTCCAATTCGGGCCTGTTGAACACTGGTCCGATTAAAACAGTTGACCGACAGGCCGGTTCCAATTTGGGGCCACTGGTTCGGCTAGTTTGGGCACGACTACCATGTACTCTCCCACCCACCTAATTGTTGTTCATATTGACCGGCACACAGGAATTAAAAAAAGTGAGTACGCTTAGTTAGTACTTACTATGTCCTAATTGCAATGTCTCACTTTTTTGTCATGGGTATTAAGAAACAAGAGTAAACAGATGAAAAGTGGTAGGTCCTACAACTTTTGAAGAGTTAATTGTTTCCCTTTTTTAAATGAGACCTTGCTATTGATACATTCCTAAAAGGAAAGCGAGACCTTATAATTAAGACGGAGGGAGTAGGATATAATAAAGTTAACTTATGATTAAAATATAATTTCTCCTTATCCGTACGAACCGCCGTGTAACCGCCTCTCCGTGCGCACGAGCCACGTGCAAAGTGCACCTCAAAGCGCCCATAGCGATGTGCACGTGCTCGTCGCCGTCGGACTCGAACGGTGCGAACTCGTAGGAATCATGGTCAAGCATAAGGTAGCACACTTGGATATACTCCCCTATAGTGTTACTCCTTATATATAGCACAAAACTTCATTGATTTTCCGATGTGGGACAAATAAGAAAGGAAAACACACTATTCTAGTTTCAAGTAGTCATGTTTATGTATTAATTGTTCATTCATTCCTTAATGGAATTGAACAAATAAATACATTAAATCATAATGTTCAAAACGTAGATTCCATTTCTATCATTAATTTCCACACATCCCTCGTGGATTTAATGCTATAATTAACCAAAATTCCAACAAATCATTCTTCAACTACTAATAATATTAAGCAATTTGAGAATGATTTAATTAGTTAGTGCACTGTGTTGTAACTTTCATCTTCATTTCCTACTATGCAGATAAAAACATGGAAAACGTAGCTTCAAAATATCTACCAGATTTTGCAGATGACATGACTGAGTTCATTTACGAATGTTCCACTAACGAATTATGTGATAGTCGATCAGTATATTATTTGCATTATCTTATTGTGTCTCTACAATATGTTAATTAGTGTAACATGCAGATGCAGGACATAATTTCATTCTTTAGTGCAACTCCAATTTGATGCTCCCAAAGAGAAGAATACATGTTACACGAGCACAAATTGGGTGTGTTGTTGGTATCTCTGAAAGAAGCTGCTCACATAAACATAACAAATTCTTTACAATCACTTATTTTATATGGAAGAAATGTGCAAAGCGAAGAAATTATCTCTTCAACGACCGACTCAATATCTCAAATACAAATAGTCAAAAATCAAAGTCAATGTTATCCAATGTAAGTGATTATTATTTGCGATTTCTCTAAATAAGATATTCTCTTTATGAAATTAAGAATAAGCGTAAAATATACTAAAAATTAAACAGCTCCTATACTTTTCAAGAATTTTTGCGAGATTATTATTTATTTATTTATTTAAAAGTAAATAAATGAAACGGACATTCATTTAACTCTAAAAAAAAGAATGGACAATTGTTTAAAGAAGGTAGACATCCATGCACCACTTGAGTATTTTACCTCCCATTCAACAAAAAAGAAAAAGAAGGTGAGTATATTATCACGCATATACTCCTATATTCGTGAATTAAAAACGAAATCTCACGTAATGGAACTATGGAAGGGCAAAGGATCCAAGTAATTAAGTGGAATGATTTTAAAAGTAGACAAAAACTTTCCCATTTAATCTTGAGAGAAGATAAAGTGACCGTATACGGAAACTGCATACGGCACAGTACACATAGTGCCACGCACCAGAGGGGGGTTTCTCCATGTGGGGCCCAGCACCCCCCTATCCCTTCAATTGTGTTTCTGTTTCTCTTGTAGTATCAAATTTAGTGGAATGCCATGCCCCCTACCCCCATGCACGTGGCCTAGAATGACCATTATACCCTTCTACCGTTTGTGTGGATATTCATATTACAATTGTTTGAAATATCTTTACCTTTTTAAAACCATACACAAAATATTTTGCATCTCAGTCAATTTAGTCCAAAGCTGGCCAAAATAACCGAAATGAAATCGGCGGTTTTGAAATTGAAATCGAATTGTAGGTTCATTTTTGGAATCGAGAACCGCCGTCGAGATGGTTCTGTTCCAGTTTCAAAAATGTGGAATCGAGAATCGCCGATTTCAAATTCCTCCGAAGTAAAATCGAGAACCGTCGATTTCAGATCCGGTTCGGAATCGAAACCGAAGTTTGGCCACCTCTAATCTAGTCTATTGATACTTTATTGTTACAATTTGAAATGTCAACTGAGAATGCCATCTCAACCATGATATAAATATACAAAAGTGTAAATATGTTTATCCTTTTTTAAAAATTAAGATCTAATCATTGTTTTATATGTCCATCTCTATATTAAACATTGTCTTTTATATTTTTAGTCTCATCAATGGAGAGAAAGATTTTCAGTCTGACTATATATTGATTAATTATGATTTTCTTTCAAATTTAGAAAAGAGATATTCAAATGAGATATTAAATTGTATTCTGATATTGTATCTTCTATTGCATTAACAACGGAATGACAAGTGATATGATTAAAAGTTTAAAATTTAAGTATATATAAAAAAAATTCCCTATATTTTAAATCCATATTTACACCACATATTGTTATCCTATTAATGCAATATGAGATGCAACAGAGATATGCAATAAAGACCGATCCGAGAAATATGATCCTTTTCGAGCAAAACGTATTCTCTGTTGCCGCTCAATGTGATATCTTCTACTATTTTAATAAGGAGATGACACGTAATTTAATTAATGGTGTAAGATTTTGAAAATATAAGGATAATATATACCATAAATTTTGAATCCTTCATTATATTATGTGTTATTTCCTTATTAAAATAATAGAAAATGTCATATGATGAACCAATAGATGATTCGATTTATTTTTCGAGAGAGTGTGCTTTCCTTTTCCGTTTTCATTTTCTTTTTTATACCAGAGCTTTAAATTTATTAAGCATTTAGGACAGATAACAAAAAAGGAATTTAAGATGAATGAAAACGAGGGAAATTTTTTAAGATGAATGAAAAGGAGAGAAATTTTTGTATAAGTGTACGTATAATATATTCACTTCTCATATAATATTATTTTAATATTATAATTTATATTATTAAAATATTACAACAATTTCTTGAGAAGGGTATGAAAGAGAAAAGGACATGGAGTCATAATCATTAGACAGCCGCATGTCTCCTCAGAAGTGGATCTTCGCACGTTATGAATGTTTACTCACTATGTACTCAGAATTTACTCTCCCTCTCTCTCTCCCCCCTATTTTTCTCTCTCTTCTTTAACTCTATGCTAATTAGTCATCATAGTTCGCCAGAACACAGAGCCAACCGCCATCACTTTCTCTCTCACTCACAGCATCCACACACATTCAACTCCTCCCCCAGACATCTTTCTCTCTCTCCTTATTCATAGCTTCCGTATCAAACTCGGTGCTCCTCCGAAACTTTACTAAAAGTTCTCGTTTATGTCGGTAAAATCTTGCAATTCTTTGTTCTTACCAATTTCACCCCTCACCAAAATCATATTGTTGTCTCTTTTTTCATTATTTTTTATTTCTGGGATCAAGATTAAAGCTCCAAGTGCAGCTTTTTATATATTCATTCATGTGTATATAGTGCTGTATCTATATACACCTAACGATCAGTCAATAAAATAAAACATCTTTTTCCTTTCATTCAAGAACTCGAGGGCCCACATAAAAAGGTTTCAATCTTTCTCTGGAATTCAGCAGAATCTTGAATTTTTTGATGATTTTGTGCAAAACCCATGAAGAATTTCCACTGGCTGAAGCAAATAGCGAACACACAGAGCAAGCTGGAGAGGAGGCTGTCACTGGGAGAGTACAAGAGAGCGATTTCATGGTCGAAATACTTAGTTTCGTCAGGAGCAGAGATCAAATGTGGAGGAGAGGAAGAATGGAGTGCTGACATGTCACAGCTCTACATAGGCAACAAATTTGCTTCTGGAAGGCACAGCAGAATTTACAGAGGTGTTTATAAGCAGAGAGAGGTTGCGATTAAGCTGATTAGTCAGCCTCAAGAAGATGGAGATTTGGCCGCATTTTTGGAGAAGCAGTTTTCTTCAGAAGTTGCTCTTTTGTTCAGGTTGAGACATCCCAACATCATCTCTGTAAGTCAGATCTTCATCATTTTCTTCTTCTTGTCCCCTTATTAAGCTCTTTAGTTCATGTAATTTTCGGTTTCGAGGCGTTTGGTGGGCTTTGTTTTTACAGCTTTTTCTACCTTTTGGAAGATGAATTTGGAACAGCTTTTATATGCACATCGTGCATTGAAATGTTGTACATTGTGCCTGAAATGTTGTACATTGCCCCGCAGGATTCATTGTTCGTTGGCATTGCCAGTATTCTGAAATTTTGTGTTTGTCATTTGTTTTCTTCAATGATTTGGTTCATGATTATTTTATGCTTGTGTGCATAGGTCAAAGGAATTAATGTTGTTGCTGACATGAATGGGATGTTAAATGTAGACAGATTTGTGTGATTAACTTCCATCTGAAATTTCCCATTTGCCTAATTAGGAATTTTAAGATATCTAATCTCTTCATGATAGTTTTAAATTAGATGTCAGAACAAGAAATCTTTCTATGTAGTTGCATCCATCCAGTTGTCATGTCATGTGTTAGCTGTTTCTTGCTTGTGTCTGAATTGTAGATCCAATGCCTGATGAAATCATGAAAATGTCCGAATTATGACCTTGTTTAAGAATCTTTTCTGCCGTCAAGCATTCATCGTTTAGTTAGTACAAATTGACTGCTGTCTTGAAGAATCTCTTGTTTGTAGTCCGTCACTTTAACTTACTCTGCAATCAGAAGAAACCAAAAGCTATGATTCGATTAGGACTACGAGCTGTGCATTGATCAGCGATTTTGATCAGCATAAAATCGCGTTGTTGTTGTTGTTTAAGTATATAAATAAGGTTGATTGACTTTATAATTGCAGTTTATTGCAGCATGTAAGAAACCCCCAGTATTTTGTATTATCACAGAGTACTATCCCGGTGGTTCCCTAAGAAAATACCTTCATCAGCAAGGGCCGAATTCGCTCCCCCTCAACCTAGTCTTAAGATTGGCGCTCGACATTGCTCATGGTATGCAGTATCTTCATGCTCGTGGGATTCTTCACAGAGATCTTAAATCTGAGAATCTTCTGCTTGATGAAGATATGTGTGTGAAGGTAGCGGATTTTGGGATCTCGTGTTTGGAAACCCAATGTGGCAGTGCCAAGGGATTTACGGGCACCTATCGTTGGATGGCGCCAGAAATGATAAAGGAGAAACACCACACCAAGAAAGTCGATGTTTACAGTTTTGGCATTGTCATGTGGGAGCTGTTTACCGCGTTGATACCGTTTGATGACATGACGCCGGAACAAGCAGCCTTTGCTGTATGCCAGAAGGTAAAGATTTAAACTTTGTTACTTAATTTACTCGATGGATTTGTTGTTGTTTTCTCCCGAAAAACTGGAACTTGCTGATTAAAAAGAAAGAAGGGTAATTTGCTAAATTGTTGATAATACATACTACCATTAATTAATTCTTGATGATATTCTGTATGAAGGCTTGTGTATAGATGTTTTGGATCTTTAGTTATTTGATTATGGAAGATAAGAAGCCTCTAAATGTCGCGTGTGCTTAAAAAATAAAAAAAGGACGAATATTGCTCCGGACTTCATAATTGACCACCTTGATTTAGCTATAATGCTTACGAACTACATAGTGGAGTATTGCACATTGATTGTTCTATCTAAAGGTTATCAAAAAAATACTAGTATAATTAATTCGCCACATGCTTTGATGGATCAAACAATTTTTGAGCTTGTTTGATCATGTAATCTTTCAAATGCTAAATCTTATTTGTTGTAAATTCAATCAAACACTTTTGTTACCTTTGCAGAATGCAAGGCCGCCGCTGCCATCTACATGTCCTAGAGCATTTAGCCATCTCATCAACCGTTGCTGGTCGAGCAATCCAGAGAAGCGGCCACATTTCGATGAGATCGTGAGCATACTCGAGAGCTTCTCGGAATCTCTAGGGCGAGACCCTGAATTCTTCTCTTCGGATGAGCCATCGGAGGGTTACGCCCTTGCAAGGTGCATTCCGAAATGCTTAGTGTCTCGTCGATCGCCATCGCTAAGGACATGAGGACCTGTACGATCAGGTCTGATGCTAAATGCATTGTAGTTTCCTCATGTTAGGAATGAGTTTTATTTGTAATTTTGGTGCAATTCGTGCCCTACACCCTTTTTTTGTTTTTTTTTTTTTTTTTTTCTTTTCTTTTCTATGTCTATGTATGGAATGTCATGAAATTAAGATAGTTCTCTTTGATAATTTACCCAAAATGGGGACGAATGATTCAAGAGAGAACTCTACTAGATAAGGTGTAGTATCCTTAAAGCCACTTTTTTTTTTGGTAAGTAGTGATTTTAGTTATCCAAAATAGCGTGACAAACCAGTAGCATACATACAACCGAAAGCAAGAAAACACAATTACTAGACAACAGCTGACTCTTCAATCTTTGCATAAGTTGGGACAAAAAATATCAAATTTTTATTTTATTTTGTAATTATTACAATATGAATTCGGATATAGGTATAATTGAAGCAATTATGGAGAGGGGAAATGAGTAGAAAGAGCGTGATAAGAAATCGCTTGATACTCCTTCCAACAACAAAAAAAAAAAATCGCTTGAGACTTTGAGAGAGATGTCATCGGATTTTGGTTGAAATCGAGATGCAATTTTAATATACTATATTGAGAGGTAAATGGATAGAAGAGTTTTGCTAGATTATTCTTTATTTAAGTATTTTACCCATTTATCTAATGAGTATGTACAAATTTACCAAGAAAATAAATACATGTGACAGTTTGGCCGAGTGGTCTAAGGCGCCAGATTTAGGCTCTGGTCCGAAAGGGCGTGGGTTCAAATCCCACAGCTGTCATTTGTTTTCTGTTAATTTAAAATTATTCGATTTTTCACAAATATTATATTATATACTATTTCTGTTTCATTTTTTTTTCCTGTTAATTTATTATTATTCAAATTTCACAAATAATAATATGTTATATATTTCACCGTGACAATTATATTTTTTTTGTTTGATGTGAAACACGGACTATCATTAGAGCATCCACTACAGGGGTTGAGTTAGACTTAGGTTGAAGTACTGGGAATCGTGATTTTAATGATTGGTGGTGTTGAGTTAGACCTAGGTTGATTTTTTCACTACAATAGGGTTGAGTAAGACACCTAGGTTGATGCACTGAGAAGCGTGATTTTAATGATTGAATAGATTTTATTTTGTTGTTATTTTTTTTATTTGTAATAAATATTATAAAAAATAACTTAATTAAATTCAAAAATTAATAAATGACAATTTTATTGAATTTAAAAAAACTAAAACATACACTAATTAATAAAAAAATACAATAATTAAAAACAGCAACATTACAATAATTAAGAAAAAAAATTAGGACAACTACTCCTCCCAATTGAATTCCCTTGCAAGTTTGCAGCGAACATTTTCGTACCTCGCCTTTTGCTCGGGATTCATATTCGACGTGTCTGCAATATAGACATTGAATGCCCACTCCTCTCTCGATTGAGCGCGGTCCTTCCCGTAGTTCTCGTTGAGTGCTGAAAACTCTTGTGTCGCCTGCTCCCGTAGCGCATTTTCCCCTTCGTCCCCTTCTTCACAGCTTTCACTCCTTCGGGTCGAACCTGCAGAGTGTGCATCGCTCGCGGATGTGGTGGATGCGGTGCCGCTAGCATACGGAGTATACTCGCCGGCTTCATTTATCTTCGTCCGCTTTGGAGTAGTTGGCTTCTGAGGATTGGTGAAACTCGGGATATGCCTCAAGAGCTCCCACGCAGCCCTATACGGAACTCTTTCCCATGCTTGGCATGGTATAGATCTTGGGTCCTTGTGTACAGATCGAGGTCGTTCTGCCCGCTTCCGAGCTGATTTTCTTCTTGGATATAAATGCCGGTGAAGTTCTGGATCTGTTTCTTGGCGCGGCCCCATGCGCTCTTCATCGCACCCTTTTCTCTTGGGTAAGCCGGAGCTATAAACTGGTTGAATTGGTGCATTATTTTCTCCCAAAATGCGTTTGAGGTTTGGTAATTGCTGGTGACTGCGTCTATCCCGTAGTCAATGTAGCATCGTGCGAGGTATTCAATCTCAGCGGCCGAGTAGTTAGGACCTCGCAGTGGCTTATTAGGCTCGCCGGATGAGGCCGCGGAGCTTTTCCCTTGCGGCGTGTCTTACCCTTTCCCTTGACTGGAGAAGTGGCCGTGCTTGAGGTCGCGGGAGCTTTCCCCTTGCGGCGGGGCGGGGACAGTGGTGTTGGCTCGCGTTCATCCGATTCCTCTAGTTGGGAATCGCCATACGCCTCTTCCTCTTCCTTCACCTCAACATCGTCGTTGTCGTCGTTGAGGTTAAAACGTCTGAATCGAGCAGTACCCGGATGTCCGGGGTACTTGAGAGAACCCTGGCGACTGCGACAAGCCGTAAGACTGAGGGAATTGGGAGAAACCCGGCGTCTGCGAGAACCCATCAGACGGGAGGAATTGTGAGAACCCCTGCGGCTGTGAGTACGGCGAGTACCCAGTCGCCGGAGGGAATTGGGAGAACCCCGACGTTTGTGAGTACCCCGTCGACGGGGGAAATTGGGAGAAATTCGGCGTCTGCGAAAAAGCTGCAAACCCTGAAGGGATCGAGTATTGGCCGAAACCGGGAGAAGGGGAGAATTGAGAGCTTGGATTCGCCGGATTGGGAGTTTGATTTGCCGGATTTGGAGATTAGTTCGGTGGGATTGAACCAAAATTTTGTAAGTACCACGAATTGAACCCGTCGTCAGCCATTTTTTTGCACAAAATAAAATTGAAAGAGTTAAATTTTTTGTGAAGAAGAATGGATGAAGAAAGAAATTTGTGTGGAGAATGAATGAATAATGAAGGGATATATATAGTGGAAAAATGGGAATTTATCCGTTGCAATTGAGATATATCCGTTGGAGAGAGAAAAAAATACAATTGTTGCTGCATTGTTTAATTATTAATTTTTTAATCAGAAAAAAAAAGGAATGGACCAATGGGGACAAGCCACGTGTCCCCATATTGCATCACGCCGGTGTCGAAGGGTGTGTCTAAAACTCGACACCAGCATCGCCTCCTCCTTTGACACACCCCCATGTCGAATGCCAACTACGGCGTCGACCCACCCGGTGTCGAGTGGGGGGTGTGTCGAAGGCCTTCGACACTGCCCTTCGCCACCGCCGATCAACATCCGCAGTACATGCTCTTACAAATTAGGACGAGCATCCTTGGAAACAAAAACGCCGCAATTTTTCACAAATATTTAAACGAAATACAACAAAAAGCATGAAAAAATGGAGAATTATATTTGAACTTAAACAAAAAATATGCTTTAGACCAAATTAAAACTAAATTCAACAAGAAAATGATAATTAGCTGTAATTAGTGAATTATATTGGGGAATGTAGGCCTATCTAATTCTAATCCATACATGACATTTTGGACCTAGCTATTTATAACATTTCAAATTGAGGCACACTTGTGTGCGACCTGTTGCAGCTGAAATGCGATCGGGCCGGGTCGGGTTGACCCGGTCAATTCGGGTTGATCCGTTGATCCGGTCAAAATTTAATTTTTTTTTTCAGATTTTATTTTTCGGCTCCGCCTTTGCTCCGATTACTAATATAAGGATAATCGCCGGACAACAATTTGGACTTTTTCGGCTCGCTCCGAGACCTTCGGCTCCCCTCACTCGAATCTTGACCAAAGAAGAAGCGGCAAACAAAAAAACGAAGAGACAAACAAAAAAAAAGGTGGAAAAAAATGTGGAATTTTTAAAAAACAAAAATTTAAATAAAAAAATGAAAAAAATAGAAATTCAAAAAAACTAGTTTAAAGAAAATTGGAAAAAAAAAAATCGGAAACAAAAAAAAATATTGGCGCGTGCAATACACTTGCCGCGCGGAGCCGACTGACGCGTGTATTACACGCACCACGCGCCAATCGCATGTCATGCGACCGGTCGCATTCAAGTTTTGGTGTTTCAAATTATATATTAAATCAATCAATAATCACACATATGGCAACACAGATTACTTCCATTTATTTGATTTCAAATCAATTAAATCCAGATTGGACAGCAAATCATGTCAATCCTAATCCCCAACAAACAATATCATTTATTAGTGGATGATTACAATTTTTTAACTTTTTCCAATTTTCTCATTCACTTTATATATGAGTTAGCATAATAATACTTACTTAAATCCAGATTGAACAGCAAATCAAGCAAATCTCACCCTTATAAATAATAATATCTTGTTGTAGATAAGTAATTAGTGTTTTACACTTTTCCCCAATGTTACAATGCACATTATATATAGATTGAGCAAATAACATATTGCAATATAACCCGTATCGATTTGATGGTTAATGTTATTACTAATTACTCCATATTGCAAATTAACATATTATACATATTGTACTTTTAATATGATTTTTTTTTTTCTATTCTTACTTTATGTATAATGTTTTTGAACACTTAGGTTACTTAAATCTATTTTTCTATTTCAATCTTTATCCTCATCTCTATTTATTATCGTATCTCATTCTCGAAAATGGCTATCCCACCTTAATCTTCATACATCTGTCATTGACTTTTTACATATTACAATTACGCAAAAACTCATATACGGTAGATCGCACCCATGCGGCTGCGCATAGGGTGCACGCATTTTTTTTTTGGTTTTATTTTATTTTCTGAGCTGGTGATTTATCAGTTGTTGAGTCTGGATCCTCAATATTGATAACATTTTGAACTGGGCTCGATTGGGCTTCGGACGCTGATGCAGTTGGAGAGGCATTAGCTGGAGTTTCCCCTTGAGATGAGCTGGGGTCTTCACATTCATCTTCAGAGGAATATGGATCATCATCCTCAGTTGCCCATACCAATGGTTCAGCTAGATTCTTTTCCCTTAGTGCTTGCGATCTGGTGATAACAGGTGGAACTTGTGAATCAGTCTGGTGTCCTTTAGCCTGTTCCCTGCACTCAAAAGTAGATTCATCAAAACTAACATGAGGTGTTATCTCCACAACACGAGAGCTGTTGTTGAAAACTCTATAAGCCTTGATCCGAGCAGCATATCCAAGAAATATGTCTTTCGAAGCCTTGGTATCAAGTTTTCAACTGAGTCTTCCCATTGTTGTGAATATAACACTTAGAACTAAAAACGCGAAAATATGAAATATCAGGCTTCCTTCGTCTCCATAGCTCGTATGGAGTCTTTCCCAACCGCTTGGTTAGAAGAGATCGGTTCTGGGTGTAACATGCTGTGTTGATGGCCTCAGCCCAAAATCTCTTTGGCAGAGCTGAGCTTGTCAACATGGATGTAGCTGATGTTTGATGAGTAATTCCATGCTTCTCGCAGTACTCAATGATGGTTTCATTCAGAAACTCGGTTCCACGATCTGATCGGATGGAAATGATTTTCATCTCTTGTTGGTTTGATATTCGATCCATCAACTTGGGTAGCTCATCTCGGATTTCACTCTTGTGACGCATGAAAATGGTCCATGTATATCTGGAGAAATCATCAGTTACAACAAGTGTATACTCGTTGCCATTCATGCTCTTTGGTGTAACTGGCCCGAAGAGATCCATGTGGATCAGCTGTAACACTCGGTCGGTTGAGGGAGTTGTCTTCAACCGAAAGGAGGATCTAGCGAGCTTTCCCAACTGGCATGCACTGCAGATATGTGTTGTTGAAAACACTCGGTTTGGTATGCCTTTCGCATGTTCTTGTCTGGCAAGTCGGTTCATAGTCTTGAAGTTCAGATGGTTGAGCCTTTTGTGCCACAACCAACTCACATCTGAACTGCTCTTTGATAACAAGCAGGTGTCGGGAAGACTACTGTTCCAGTCAGCATAGTAGACATTTCCGGTTGACGATCGATTTCCCAACAATATGACCTGCTTTGATCCGACATTTTTAACCCTGCAACCCTGTGCATCAAACTTGACAGAGAAACCATTATCACAGAATTGGCTGATGGAGAGCAAGTTATGCTTCAATCCATCAACATAAAAAACATTAGAAATCGAAACGTGATTGGTTTCAAGGGTACCGTAACCTCTGGTGTGACCTTTTGAGTTGTCACCAAAGGTAACTGATGGTCCTTCTTTCTCCACGAAACTCCCAAGCAAATCCTTCAGATTTGTCATGTGTTTCGAACATCCACTATCCATCACCCACATTGTTCGTGAAGCTTTATTCTTCCTCAGCTGTTTCTCCTGTTCCTGCACAGAGAAACTCGCTTAGGTCCCCAATTTTAGTTGGGTCCTGGAGGGTTAGAACCAGTTCCCTCTTGAACTGTGGGTCGTTTTTCCCTGTATACTCGGATAGATTTATCATTCCAGATCACTTTTCCTTCATCATCAACTATAACAACACCTCGGTTATCCTTAGGCTTGTTGTTAGTAGTGATGTTCTGTTTCTTGGGAGGAGTTGGATTTCTCCCATTGTGAGCTTTCGGAGGAGAGGCTTTTCCCCTGTTTGATGGCGGTTTTTATCCTGTTGGATTCGTTGTTGAGGTCGGACGCCATGTTGGAATCTTTGTGGCTGATTCTGATTCCAACTCCCTGAATGTTGTCTATAGCTGTTCATGCCCTGTTGGTGGTTCCTGTAGTAGCATGAATGTCTCCAGTTGTTCGACCTGTTCCTTATTGGTTGACTCGGTTGGAACCTTTGGTTGAACTGATGATGGAACCGTTGTTGATTCAGATGGTTGGGTCCTTGTCGGTTCTTTGATCGGTTCCATTCTTTCTGATGTTGACTCTGAGGTTGATTCAGAGGTCGGTTCTGGTTCTGAGTTCGGTTGCGATTGTGTCTCCGACACCTCTGATTCCTCTTCTGACTTTTGGAACATTCCCCCTCGGTTGATGTCCCAACCGATGGAACGTTCTGTCCTCCATCTACTGTTTCTTTTCCCTTCTCAGTTGTGGTTCCCTTGGTCGGTTGAGCTTGCTGAGAGGTGGAGGTTGGATTACTTTGAGGAGATTCAGGTTCAACTGTGTTATGTTCAACAGCCTTGGCTTCCACAGCTTTGATGAAGGTTGCTGGAGGAATTCTAGTATCCTTGATTACATCATAACCGAGTCCTGACACGTCATCTATCTGTCGGCTATAACTGATAAGATTCTCGATAATCTTGGATGACTGATATAGCTTTATTAAGTTGTCCTTCTCAGTTTGAAACTCCTTGAGGAGGATAGCTATATGCTCGGTTTGTCCGTCTGACTTCTTTATCAGCTGGTCGATCTGAGTCTCTTGTTTTTTCAACTGATCTTGCTGCTCCTTGATCTGCTTTGTCATCTCCTCATCGGTTGGAGCATTAGTTCGGTTGATCGCATTCAATTGACTTTTGAGATTATCTATCTCTTCAGTTTGACTCTTGATCAGATCGTCCTTTTCGGTTAAGGATTCTTCAAGTTTGGAGAACTATTCTTGAAGACTCTTAAACTCAACCGATTGCTGATGCAGTTCCTCACTGAGTTCTTGAAAGTCACTCCATGAGGGTTCCAACTCTTCATCCAGTGTAACCTACATGTTAGAAATATTGCAAGAATTCAAATTAGCAGGACTAGAGTGTACCTCAGTATCATCTTGGTCGGTTCCAAGTGCCATGAGGCATTGATCCTGACTGATAGCGTTGTTGGTGGAAGTCAGCTCATCCTCATCTTCAGTGTCAGTGAAGATGTCCATGTCATCAGCTGCTTCTTCTGCAACCATGGCCTTGTTCTTTCCAGCTTGCTTGGCCCTCAACGTTTCTCTCTCTTTCTTCGAGAGGTCTGGACAATCTGCTTTGAAATGTTCTTCCTTGCCGCATTCAAAGCAACCGTTGGTCACAGGCTTTGAGTTATCTCGAGTTCGATTAGATTTGTAGAACCTCTTGTATTTTCCGAACCGAGTGTCCATGTCAGCTAGCTTCTTTGACAGGGCGGCTATGTTCTGTTGTAGCTCTTCTCTGCTTGGCTCCTTTGTAGCTGTGTCCGCTGATCTTGTTGGCCTTGATGTTCGCAGCTTTGAATAGTCAGCTCGGAGCACTACTGACTTGGTGGCTGAACCAACATCCTCATGTCGACTCGTCTGAATCGAGGACTGAGTTGACCTTCGTCGGTTCACCTTGTACTCATTTCCCTTCAGAATTGAGAACAATCTTTCAGTTCCCATCTCACCAAGGTCAGCTCGGCTCTCATGGATATTGGTGAAGGTATCCCACTCAGCTGGTAGAGCTTGTAATACTTTGAGGTTGATTTCTCTCAAAGCATATTTTCCTCTTCGGATGTACTGGATCATTTTGATAATGTCCATGAACCGGAGCTCTAGCTGATCGATGGTTTCATCAGTTCTCAGGCAGAAGTTGTCGAAATCTTGACAGGCATGCGAGAACTTGTTCTCCTTTGTCTCGTCGCTTCCTTCACTCAGCGATGTCAAGATATCCCACATCTCTTTGGCGGTCTCACACTCCTCTATCCAAGGCAGATAATCTTATCCAACTGTGGACATGATCGTGCTCTGAGCCCAGATGTCCAACTGGCTCACTTTGGCTTCCTCTGGAGTGTAGTCTTCTGGCTTCTTCTCCACTAACTCCACAGTTGCATCCCCATCGTTGGGATTTGTAGGAGTGCGAGTGATTCTCTCTCTGATGATGATCGGTCCGGATGTGAGTACTTGTTGCATCCGATGATGCTTTGACAGTAAGATCTTCTTCATCCGAGTTCTCCAGGATGTATAGTTCACAACCGAGAACATGACCACGATCTTATCCTTGACATCCATTTGCACACTACAACAGAAGAAATATGCAAGCAAATATGCACTAGCGTGATAAAAGGATCTGTTCAGTTGACTACTGAAGAAAACACCTCGAATTCACACCTTGTGAAACAGAGTCAGCAGTCTTTTGAACCACTGCTCTGATACCACTTGATGGTCCCGATACGAGTTCTGGTGTATGGGGGGAGGGAATACACCAGATAAAACTTTTTAAAACAACCCCCTAAAAATAACACAACCTAGTAAAACAACTCAGTTGGGATCACAACCGAGTAAGAAACACTCGGTTGGAAGTGAAGTGCTGTGCGGAATGTGGTGGAAAATAACTCGTATAAAATTAACTCACGCTTTTATGCACGGTTGGTCAATAATCAAAACAGTTGATGAATAATGCAGTTTGTATGCAGGTTAGATAGTCAGTTGAATATGCAATAAGATAACTGAAAATAAACACAACACACAAAGATTTAACGTGGTTCGGAGAGAACTCCTACGTCCACGGGGAGTTGTGAGTCCACACAACTCAGTCCAAGTTCTTCTGGACAAACCACAAAGCTTACGCTGGCTTTGCAACCGTTGAGATAAGTTTACGGGTACTTATCAACCTTACAGATTAATTTTCGGGTACTAATCAACCTATCTACTTAGTTACGGGAAGAGTAGGGTCCTAAAACCTTTTCAGGTGAAAGAAAAGGTGGGGTTCCAACTAAATAGCTCGAACAAGAAGTGAGCTAAGATCTAACACTCTACGAACTCTCAACAAGTGATGTTCTCAAGGTTGGATAAAAAACTACAAGGACAGAAACTAACTCTCTAGAACTCTCAACTAATGATGTTCTAAGAGATTTTGCTTGAGTGCAAAATGATGTTTTTCTTTCACTTGAATATCTCTTCTCACTTGTCTGTCTCGTATTCTCGTAGTTTCATGTAATATTGGTGAATGAATGAAGGCCTCTATTTATAGGCGGAGAGAATCAACTAGCCGTTGGAAGAGCTGTTGATCTCTGTTCTTTGATAGCGATGGCTTGTCTCTCATCTCTGCAGACTTTTCGGATTTGGCAACTGCATGCTTCTGCTTTCCATCTGAGACAGCCTTGTGTTGGGCCAAATGAGGTAATGACAAAGAGTCAAACCTTCACGTGACTTCCTTATTTGAAATTCAAATCTTAACCTTTGACCTCCAACACTTGATAGTTGGTTGAGTCGTCTGATCTTCATCTGATTGGTCTTTAGCTGATATTCTATCTAAGTGCATTTGTCTAAGTAGGAACATGTGAACTCTCAGCTGACTTTGAACTTCAAGCTGTTGCTCTAACTGATTGAGTCTACAACTGATGTTCCATCTTGAACGCTCAGTTGTCCTTCTTGTATCTGACTCTGATCAGTTGGCTTCGAATGCTCAGTTGTCTTTCTTACAATTGATGTTCTCTTGTATCTTCTTCCTTTGAATACTTAGTCGAATTTCGCATCTTTCTCTTTGAATGCTCATCTGATGAACGCTCAGTTGTCTTCCTCACAACTGATGTTCTTATCCGAGTGAAGCCTTGTTGCCGTCTTCAGCTGGAGTCCTGTAAAGATAAAATCTTAACAATGCTCAAACAACGAGCCTAACTGCTAACATTAGGATCTGGCAACATCTACTCGGTTGGGGTCAGTTGGTTTTGGAATCAATCAAAACTTTAATAAATTTCCCAACATGTACGTTTTGTGTAATATGTACTGGTACACAGACATCTTTAATTTCTAACATTTTAATTTGTAATTAGGGATGGTTCATTATTGATTTTCTGAGATTTTGTATGGTGAATTTTTGCATTCGGTTGATGTGAATGTACGCATTTATATGATTTTTTGTGAATCTGCATTTATTTATGCGATTATATGATTAAATTTACGATTTTATAAATGCGTACCTAATTCCAAAGTATATGAGTGGGAACGAGGTATGCATTTGTAAATACGTACAAAGTTACCAAGCATATGACCGGTACACTTGGTACGCATTTATAAATACGTACAAAGTTCACAAGTATATTGCTGGTAAACTTGGTACGTTTTTGTAAATACGTACCGAGTTATCAAGTAAAATACAGGTATATGCGGTACGCATTTTTAAATGCGTAACGAGTGTACCAATAAAATTTTTGTTTACTGTTACGTAATTGCAAATACGTAGATATTTTACAAGTACACTTGGTACGCATTTGCAAATACGTACCGATTGTACCAGTAATATATTTGTTAAATTGGTACACTTAATTGCAAATACATTCCTATTTTATTTGGATTCTACATTTCGAACCTAGTGTACTTGAAATTTTTGAGCAGACTTGTAATTTTTTTTTGTTTATGTAGGAGGTTGCTGCTCGATATCAAAACTTATCGGTACGAAATAAACGTATTACTACTAGTAAATTGTACTAGTAGTTGATAAGTATCTTACAAGAACTCAATAAATCAATGTTGTGGCATGAAGCATGTATTTTTATAACATGGTTGAAAAGAACACTTCTATTAGCATTGACAACAACATTAGAGATGAGTGAATTTCTACTACTTATTTGTAAATAATTTGCTTTAATTTTTTATTTGTAAATAATTTGCTACAATATTAGTATTATTAGTACGATTATTTTGTCTTCATACGATGTTTTGAACTAGTAAGCGATACGAATATGCATATTCGTACTCGCTAATAGCGGGATTTTGAATTAGTACGCAGTACGAATTTGCATATTCGTACTAGGTGTTGAATTGGTATGCAGTACGAATTAAAAGTAATATTACATGAACAATAGAGAGAGATCTAAAACATAATCTTCATTCTCATAGTTTCACCAGTAGGTGATTGAACTAAACCATTTACATCAAACATACATATTCTTATCATTCTTCAATTGAATTTCTAGCTTACTGCGTACCAAGTAGCCACACTCAGGTACGCAGTACGTATGTCGTAGCCCGACTTAGGCTATCTGTAGCGGTATGTCTCGAAGGGGGCTCAAGACACCCGCTGCGACGAGACACCCCAGTGCGGAGAGGGGCAGCTCGAGACTGACTCGTGGCGATGAGACAGTCTCGAGATGGCGCGTGGCGCCACATGCTGCCGTTTTTTATTTTTTTTTAAATAGGCATTAAAAAATCGAACAACAGCTACTTTGCTCCAATGGCTGTTTAAACGGCTAAATCAGCCGATTTTTTTTTTATTTCATCCCTATAAATACCTCACTTCACCTCACAATTTTTTCCACACCAAATTCATATTCTTCCTTTTATTTTCTCTCTAGTTTCCTCTCAATTATTTTACCAAAAAAAATGTCTTCGTCGTCCGACTCCTCAATCGGCTACTCTTCTCATGGCACTGACGACGAGATTATATCGATGGTAACGAACCTCCAAACTGTTGCCGCTTGACTCTTCGCCAAAAAGAAAAAAAAGAAGGTCAAGAGGACAGTCGTACACCTCAATCGGGAGGTAGCCCTGTAGCAGTTGATGGCCGACTACTTCAACGACAACCTAACATACGGCCCAACATTTTTTCGCCGGTGTTTTCGGATGCACAAGCATCTGTTCTTGAGGATTTACGAGGCGTTGGAGCAGAGTGTGCGGTACTTCCAGCAGAAGCAAGATGCAACCGGCAAATGAGGTCTCATGTCGGTGCAAATATGCACAATAGCCCATTCGCCAACTAGCCACCGGTGGAGCATCGGATACATTCGATGAATACTTAGATCTGCGATAGCACCGGTCATCTTTGTCTCCAGAAGTTCTGCAAAGGTGTCATCGAGCTATTCGGTGACGTGTATTTGAGGAGGCCAAATGCACAAGACACCGCTCGACTGCTGCGGATGCACGAGGAGAGGCACGATTTTTTAGGAATGCTCGATAGCCTGGACTGCATGCACTGGGCGTGGAGGAATTGCCCTAAGGCATGGTCAGCTGCCTACACTCGAGGAGATATTGGCGTGCCTTCCTTGATTCTTGAGGCCGTGACGTCTCAAGACTTATGGATCTGGCACGCCTTTTTTGAAGGAGTCGGCTCCAACAATGATATCAACATCCTCAATCAGTCACCCTTATTTGAGGACGTGCTTGAAGAACGGACTCCGCCGTGCCAGTACGTGGTGAACGGAAAGCACGACGACGGCGGTTACAACTTAACCGATGGGATCTACCCGGATTAGACGGCTCTGATCAAGGCTCCTCCGCTTGCAACGGACCTAAAGACGGCGCGGTTCAAGAAGATGCAGGAGGCGGCAAGGAAGGACATCGAACGGGCATTCGGTGTTCTTCAAGTCCGATGGGAAATTATCCGGAACCCGACGCGCAACTGGTACGGACAGCACCTCCGCAACATCATGTTTACGTGCATTATTTTGCACAACATGAACATTGAAGACGAGAGGGAGGATGCGGAGAACTAGAGAGAGGACACAGAAACAACGCCGGGTAGTAATGTAGATCGAGTCCCCACTCCGCTCTCCTGAAATTTTTTTCTCAAACGGGACGCCGCATTGAGAGATACAAGGAAGCACCATCGGCTCACAAATGATTTTATCGAACATGTCTGGAGCCGATTTGGGCCGATTGACGATTAGAATATTCTTTATTTTTTAAATTTCAATTAATGTAATGTTTTTATTTGTTTTATTTCAATTAATGTAGTGTACTAATTATTTCTTTAAATTAATGAAAATTTCAATTTTTCTTATTAAAATTAATGCAAAATACAAATTCAGAAATTCCTTAGAGACACCCCTTAGAGACAACCCCACTGCAGCTCACTGTCTCTATCTCCAAAAATTCCTTAAAAACACCCCTTAGAGACACTATCAGTGCAGACAGTCTTAGAGTGAAGATAACTAAGCCGATAATCCACGACTAAATAATAAATGAAGAATAATGAGAGAATAGAAGAGCATATTAAAAGGGAATAAGTGATTTTTATTTAAGGACTGGACTATAATTTGCAACTTTCAGATCAAGGAAATTTATATATTAAGAATATCAAGCAACACCCGACAACTTAAATATTTTAACAATAGACGACTTTCAAACAAAGATACAAAATATCTAGGAGTTCAGGTAGCTCATTGTATCCAAAAAGAAGACGTGTCTGTTTAATTACATGAACAAAGTACAAACAAAGTATTGCAGCGGATATCCATAACTAAGTTACATCTATGCGGACATATAACCCGAACTTGAATCGACAACACAAGAATATACACAAGAGAACTTTTGCTCATCACACTTCCATCTCCAATCTGAGCTTAACCTGCACATTTTAGAAATGATATGTAGGCCTGAGTACGATACAACGCACTCAGTGAACACGTGCCAAAAAGATTTTAAAATATGCTACTTAGAGCTATAAATTGAACTTGCACTAAGCACATAGCCCAAGAGAAATTTGTCAGAAAACATATCTTGCGCATGCTGAAAATATTTTCTTTCATAAATAAATCATAAGTGACTGCAGTCAAAACTTATAATTTATGGAACACATCTATATTCATCATAAAATTTAAGTGTTGAAATGTAGGCCTCCTTCTCAAACATGGATGATCGGCAAACCGAAACGGGCAACACACAATCACCATCAAGTGTACACAAATCCTGCCTCGCGCATGACCGAATTCATCTTCCTTCAGTAGATGTTATCATACCCAAAACTCAAAATGTGGGCAAGTCAATTACTATAAAATCATCACACACATATATACATATAAGCACACACATATATTTTCTTTTGAATAGAAAGCCCACCCGACTCAGCTTCTACTTTACTTACTCTTCCTTCTTCGTCACTTTTCACTTGTTATTCCCGCTCGTGCCTTCATGAAGTTGGGATATAGAGATATAAGGATAGGCAACAAGCATATTAAGGAAATTAAGAGCATCATTGAAAACTCATGATTTTCTTTTTCTGCCCCAACTTAGCTTCTAAGTTCCATTTACTTCTCAATATAAATACTAAGTCTAATTTAATTACTTGCTTAACAACTAATATTTATATACATCATCATACCAAGTCAGAAACTACATGTATTCCTATAACTTCATTAGGTAGTCATCATTCAACTCATGGTATAAACATATTCTTACAGCAACATTCATTAGTTTAATTTTACAAAACTTTTTGCATGATGTCATGGTTAATGACTAAACTCCTTTTATTGGCAACATATTTAGAAGGGTGACCTATACCATTAGAAAGCCACAAGAGTCTAGTTTTCTGCAAAATTTACGGAGCTTAAAAATATTGAGCGAGTAAGAAGTTATGACCGTTTTACTACCTAAGCTGACAGATTTGCTGGGAATGGTTTTCTTTTCCAAAAAATTTGTCAACTCTCCTACCATTCATCATGAGTATAATACCAAACACAAGACCAATACTCCGGAAATATCTCATCAAATACTTGAATTAAATTAGTATCATCTTCTCATAAATAAGACATAAAATCCAAGCTTTATACTTTGATTAGAAACACTATCATCTTCAAGCATATAGTTAAACTTTTTCAGCCAATAAACAGAAAACTAATTCATTCTGACCACACTCCTCTCATGCTAAAATAAATTACCACATCCAACTTAAAGCACCCATTATCAATCATTTCATAAGCATAATTGTGAATTACTACCTTCTAGTTTAGCTATAGGTTTCAAATTCTTCATAATAAGGTTCCAACATTTCTAGAAATTTAATTCATGTTATATTAGTTACCACAAGCTCATATTCACCTTCAATTTCATCAAATAGAATCAAGATAAAGATCCCTTAATCTAAAGAGTCCTAATTTTTGCCCCTTTTCCTCATTTATTCAGAAATTATCAAATTTCTCTCATCTTGGTCTAAAATCAAGTTCATAACAATCATATCAGCTCATGTTATTCACCCATTTGCTTAAAAGAAAGTATAATAAAAAATCCCCATTTCTCTATGAAACCTACGAAAGTTTCAAAGTCAAGAGTTGGGGTTGATTTGATTTATTCTAATTCCCCTATTTTGATCTAGAAATGGAATTATACAAGAGAATCATTATCAAAATCATCATCCATCAAGTTACATATTTTTGACTTCTTAATAGAGGAAGAAAGAGATGATGATCAGTTGCTATTCTTGAGTGTAGAAAATTGGTGAAACTGACCTTGTGTAAGAGATTTACATTTTCTTGGTTCTTAGAGGGATTCCTAATCTTATTCTTGAAATAAGTATAAAGAAGGAAAATGATGATGATGGAAACAGAAGTGAGATGAAGAGTGTGATCAGTGAAGGTGAGAGTGACGAGAAGGGAGGGATGGGAGAACTATTTAATTAGTATAGTGATCCTTATCCATTTGAACCTTCCTGATTAAGAATCTAAGATATTTTTATGAATAGTAACATTTAGTATTTATTTAATTAGTTTGAAACTTTCTCTAGTTGATGCACACATTAATACGAGTCATTCACCTCGTCACCTATGCAAGGTCCAGATAGCCACCGTCACCTCGGGCCAACCGAGACGAAATAAATCGTAATTTCGGTTGCGGGAAAATTTAATTTTGCCGAACAATAAATTATTCCCCCTTCTTTCTTATTATTAATATTTGTAACTAAGTAATAAATTTATTTACAAATACGTACCGTGTACCAAGTAAATATATTATGGTACGCAGTACGTATTTAGAAACTCGTTACACAAGGTACAAATTAATATATGCTTACCATTAATGTAACACCTCGCATTTTTCAATAAGCTTAATTTATTTTATATGGTTTATTATTGCTTCTATTATATGAAATGTTTTGATTTTTCTTTATTGGTTCAAATAATTTAGTTTGGACTTTAGGGAGTTCATAGTTGTACCCTAGTTAAAAGAATAAATTTTATTTATAGTGTTGGCCCATATTTTCTCACCTATATATATTCGACCCTGTGTAATGTTGTATCTTTAGTTTTGGGTATATAGTATTAATTTGGGCTAGAATAATATATGAGTGAAAGACCAATATAGCAAAAATCCCCCTTAGATACCAATAGTTGTCAAGGAACATAATATGGTAAAAATATAGCCAAAAATGTGATTTTGGGACAATTATACCCTTACTACATTGTACAAGTTATTTTCAGTTTTCAAATAAAGAAACCGTGTCATCCCCCATTTCATTTCCTATCTCACTTTTTCTCTCTCTAAAAAAACTCTCCCACACCAGAAAACCAGAAAACCCTAGTTTTCTACCTCAAAACTTCCGCCACCTCCATTCTCCACGATTCTCCTTCCCCGCCTCGTCTCCTCCGCCTCATCTTCTCCTTCCCAACCTTCCGTCGTCCGCTGCTCCACCGTCCGACGTCCGCCGCTGCCTCTTCGCCGGTAAGTTTTCTCTCTGCTGCTGCTCTTCCCCCCCCCCCCCCCCCTCCTCTTCTTCTTCTCTACCTCTCTCTCACTTTTTTTCTTTTCTTCTCCTTCCCAGCCTTTCCCCTTCGCTGCTCCGTCGTTTGCCGTCCGTCGTGCTCCGCCGCTCCGTCGTCTGCAGTCCGCCGTGCTCCGCCGCTCCGTCGTTTTTCTTCAGATCTGTTTTTTTTTCAGACATGTAGATCTGCGTTTTTTTCTTCTTCTGAAAGTAGATCTGCTTTTTTTTCTCATACCTATTTTCTCAGACATGTTGCGAAATTCACAATTCGTATAATAGTGTAGCGAATGGTGAAATTCGTAACTTCCTGTGCATTTTCATTCGTTTATTTGAGTTACGAAATTACAATTTCGCAACATGTCTGAGGCTTTTTGAAGGTTTCGAATCTGAAATTTTTAGGTGTATAATGTTGCGAAATTCACAATTCGTAACACAATTCGTATATTAGTGTAGCGAATTGTGAAATTCGTAACTTCCTGTGCATTTTCATTCGTTTATTTGACGTTACAAAATTACAATTTCGCAACATATTGGAGTCTTTTTAAATGTTGTGAAATTCACAATTCGTAACACAATTCGTATAATAGTGTAGTGAATTGTGAAATTCGTAACTAATTTTGCATATGCATTTTGGTTCATTTATTTGACGTTATAAAATTAAGATTTCGCAACACGTTTGGGACTATTTGAAGATTCTGAAACTAAAATTTTTAAGCATATCGCAACAAAATATACGAATTTCGTATTGAATAATCTGTTGCTAATTCATATTTTCGTATCACGTTTTTCGAATTTCGATTATAACATGTTACGAAATTACAATTTTGTTACATGTTTGTGGTTATTTGTTAAGTATATGATGTTGCGAATTTCACATTTCACAAAAATATACGAATTTCGTATATAATGTTACGAATTGTGAAATTCATAACTAACTGTGCATTTTGATTCGTTAAATTTGAAGTTACTAATTTACAATTTCGCAACATGTTTGAGGCTTTTTGAAGGTTCCGAAATGAATCATTTTATGTTACGAAATTAGCATTCGTATTGAATAATCTGTTGCTAATTCATATTTTCGTATCACGTTTTTGGAATTTGAGTTATAACATGTTGCGAAATTATATTTGTGGCTATTTGAAGGTTTCGAAACTGAAATTGTTAAGTATATGACGTTGTGAATTTTGAAATTCGTAACTAACTTTGCATTTTCATATGTTTATTTGAAGTTACGAAATTATAATTTCGTAACATGTGTTACATGTTCTGAAATACTAAATTGGTTTAATTGTTTGCTTATTACAGATAGAATGGATATTCAAGCGGAAGAATCTTGCCGCCAAACACCACCGGATCATGTTATGTTATGAAATTAGCATTTGTATTGAATATTCTGTTACGATTTTGTCATTTCGTATCATTATGCCTTGACTTTCTGTTAAGATTTTATCATTTCGTATCAGTTCCATGTTACGAATTTTACATTTCGTATCTTGTTTCTCTGTTACGAATTTTACATTTCGTATCAATATGCCTTAATTCTCTGTTACGAATTTATGATTTCGTATCACTTTGTCATAATTCCATGTTACGATCTTATGAATTCGTATTAGTTTGTCATGATTCCATGTTACGAATTCAATATTTCGAATCAAATGTGTCTTGTTTCTCTATTACCAATTTATGATTTCGTAACACCATGCTACATGATAAAGCAATTACGAAAACAAACAAGTCGTAACACCAAAACAAAATCGTAACAAATCGTATCGTTACGAAATCAACAAATAGTAATAAATCAGTTACGAAAATAACAAATCGTAATACAAAAACAATCTTTAATTTGTGTTACGAATTTCATACATTCGTAACACAAGACATTACGAATTCATACAATTCGTAACAACAATATCATCAATTGTTGATTTCGTATTACGAAATTAATAAATTCGTAACATAACTTATTACGATTTTGGCATTTCGTATCACTATGCATTGACTTACTATTAAGATTTTGGCGTTTCGTTTCTGTATACCTTGATTCCATGTTACGATTTTGTTATTTCGTATCACTATGCCTTGACTTTCTGTTAAGATTTTATCATTTCGTATCAGTTCCATGTTACGAAATTCATATATTATGTTGCGAATTTCAAAATTCGCAACATCAAATACTTAACAATTTTAGTTTCGAAACCTTCAAATAGCCACAAACATGTTACGAAATTGTAATTTCGTAACATGTTATAACCGAAATTCCAAAAACGTGATACGAAAATATGAATTAGCAACAGATTATTCAATACGAATGCTAATTTCGTAACATAAAATGCTTCATTTCAGAATTCGCAACATCAAATACTTAACAATTTTAGTTTCGAAACCTTCAAATAGCCATAAACATGTTACGAAATTCTAATTTCGTAACTTCAAATAAACTTATGAAAATGCAAAGTTAGTTACGAATTTCACAATTTGCAACACTATATACGAAATTCGTATATTATGTTGCGAATTGTCAAATTCGTAACATGTGTACTTCAAAAATTCAATTTCTAAACATTCAAATAGTCACAAACATGTTACGAAATTCTAATTTCGTAACTTCAAATAAACTTATGAAAATGCAAAGTTAGTTACGAATTTCACAATTCGCAACACTATATACGAAATTCGTATATTATGTTGCGAATTGTCAAATTCGTAACACGTGTACTTCAAAAATTCAGTTTCTAAACATTCAAATAGCCACAAATACGTTATGAAATTCTAATTTCGTAACTTCAAATAAAATTATGAAAATGCAAATGTTGTTACGAAATTCACAATTCGCTACACTATTATACGAATTGTGTTAAGAAGTTTGAATTTCACAATATTATACACCTAAAAAGCTACAACCAATCGATGGCGGCGGCAACAACACACCACAACGGCGGCGACGGGAGGGCGACGGCGACGGCGACTGCAGAGAGGCGGCGGCGATAGAAAGATGAACAGCGAGAGAGAGAGTGACAACTCGACGGCGGTACAGAGACGAACAGCGAGAGAGAGAGGTGCAGCTCGATAGCGCCGACTGCGACGGTGGGAGGGCGACAGCGGCGGCGACTGCAGAGAGGCGGCGGCGGTAGAAAGATGAACAACGAGAGAGAGAGTGACAACTCGACGACGGCGGTACAGAGACGAACAGCGAGAGAGAGAGGCGCAACTCGATAGCGCCGACTGCGATGGGAGGCGCGACGGGACGACGGCGGTGAGGACGTGTTCAGATCCGTCGACGGGAAGAAGATTGCCAAAAAAAACGAAGAAGAAGAGAAACAGGAGAAAAAAAAACGAGATGGAGGAGAAGAAAGAAAAGAGGAAACAGAGATAAGGAAGATAGAGAGAAAGAGAAAAAGTGAGAATAAGGGGTATTTTTGTCCACAAAACACATTTTTGGCTACAAATTAACCATATTAAGTTCCTTGACAACTATTGTAGTCAACCTAGTCAAACTGGCTATATGGATGGATTTCCTCATAATATATATTAGTTTAACTAGTGAAGCCCAAATGAAGAAGATCAAATTCAACAAATTATGAACATTAAAAGTTGAGAATTTTTTGGCAGATTACGCTGGGATAGAAAACGAGAAACCGATATTTATGTGACACTAATCCTCTCTCACAAGTCTTCAACTTCTTCTCAAACTCTTTTTTTTTTCAAATCACGTCTCCTATTTATACTGAAACCTGAGAACTCCTTGCATCTTTTATACCCTAGTCTTCGCATACAAGAGCTTTTACACCAAAAAATTCTCAGAACTCTTCTCAGTCACGAAAGTTACTATCGGCGACTGTTTTTTTAAAGAAACCCTGTTGCATTCTCTGCCTATTACAACCACACCAAACTCATCGGGTATCAACTCCAGCAGTGAGATCTTCGATTCTAGTTTTTATAACTAATTTTTTTAGAGATCTGTTTGTTTTATACATATTATTCTATTGAGATTAGCAAACTCTTAATCATATGAATATATTATATAGATAGGAATAAGAAAAACACTCGTCCTTTTGGTGGTTTTTAGTTGGCAAAGCAATTCATAATTTCATATTTAGGAAAAGAAAATACAGCAGAGTTTTATTGAAGGATTGGTTCGCTGCTTTATGAAATTGAGGGAAAATAACATAGCACGTACTGACGAGAGAAGAGAAAGATTTAAAGAAGAAGAAGAAAAGAGTAGGATTCGTGAATTCTAATTTAATCGCATATAGTGGTTCTGCAGAAGCTTTATGCACATGATAAAGATAGTTATATCTATATTTACACACACCGTATGCCACCGAAAGTTTATAAATAGGGAGATAGAAATGAGAAGAAAGAAACGAGTTTGGGAATTCTGGTTCTTTATGTTGATGATGGAGTTGAGGTGTCAAATATAGAGTAGCAGAGAATAGTCTATGAAATAATTATAACAATTCAATATTTGGAATAATATATGTATGCATATTTATATAATAATGTAATATATGGGTTTGTATTATCGTATGAATAACTAACAGTAGATATACAGTAGATATAAAGATGTTAATGGTTTGATTTTCTATTAATAATTTCTATTCAATTTAGTATAAGAGGAGGAGAAATCGAAAGGGAAGTCTAGAAATCTGAATTGGGTAAATTACTAAATAATATAGTGATATTAACTTGTTTTCTTTGAGATATATATATATATATATATTCATAAAGTATAGCAGTTGAATATAGTAATAGTGTTTTTTTAATTTCTTTTAAGGTATTTATAATTCAGGAGATTAAGAGATATCTGCAAAAATAAGTAATGTCAAATGGTTCAATAATTTAATTAATTAGACTATTTTTTTCGTGAAGATAAAATCGGTCCTTGTTTCTTATTACAAATACCTGTATTATTAGGTGCGGCGCAACTAGAACCCTCGTCTGCTACTTGATTTGTTTGGATCGTTTGTGCTCAAATTTAAGGTGTGGAATCTTTACTTAAACTTTATACCGTTGATTTATTTTGTCCTTTTTAATACGATGTGATTTGCCGTGTGTGATTATTTGACTTTAAGTGTTGAGCGGGCCGTGTTAAGTTATCCATTGACTTGCTCTCACTTGCCTTCAATAAATTTGATATCATATAATGAGCAGGATATGTTGAGTTGTCCATTGACTTTGCTCTTAATTATTGACACCTTGTATGTTGACATTTAGTGTTGAGCGGACCGTGTTAAGTTGTCCATTGACTTTGCTCTCACTCCTTGTTGCGTATTATTTGACTTTAACATTTACTACGTGCGCCAGTTTTATTAAATTGAACAATATTTGGTATAATTGCCCACACTAAGTATATTCGCATATACTTATCCCCAATTTAAACTTTTCAGGTAATTGAAGTCGGAGGCGTGGACGTGTCAAATGACGAGTCAAAATAAATAGGAATTTATTTTATTTCCTAAGACATTAGAATTCTATATTCTGCATTTATTTTATTTCTTTGCGTACTCGTTGCATGTGATTTGTTTGGGATTTTTGCCATCTTTTGGTTAAATAAAATATTGCGTTTTCTTAAAACTAAGTTAATTATTATTCTCTATACAAGGAAAAAACTATATTCATATTTACGCTGTAATTTATTCTTTAAAATATTATTTTAACGTCTTAATTAGATTAAGGTGTTACAATTAAACAACAAACTCGGTATGCATTATTCGTACTCATATATAACAAAGTGGTGTTCAGGTACACAATACACATTTAGAAATGCGTACTGCGTACTAAGTAAACAAATTAAGGTACGCAATACGCATTTCAGAAATACGTTGTGTGTACCAAATAAATAAATTAAGGTACAAAGTACACATTTAGAAATGTGTACTGCGTACACCTTGAAATAAGCAGTACGTATTTAGAAATGCGTGCTGCGTACCATGAAAGGTACGCAATATGAATTTATAAATACGTACTACGTACCATATAAACACATAAGAAAGGAGAGCAAGGGAGAGAGAAAGAAGACAAAGAAAAAGAGAGAGAGAGCAGAGGGAGAGAGAAAGAAGACAGAGAAAAAGAGAGGGAAATTGCATGAGGGAAGAGAGAGAAATGCGAGAGAGAATAATAAAAGTCAAAAAGTAAGAGAGATAGTATTGATAGATATAAGAAAGGGACAAAATTAAAGTATCTGTAAAAATATCCAAAAAGTGAACTTTTGACAAAAATTGATAAAATTTGAACTAGCGAGTTTTTTTGATATTACATGAACACTAATGACATATCACCATTTACCTAAATATAAAAATTACCATCAACTAAAATGATGGATTATATAACAAAATAACAAATACAGTACTATATGGAAAAAGTCAAAAAGCAAACAGCACTCGCCGAACCATGGTTACCACTTCCCAATTTTCATTTAATTTTAAGAGAATGATTTGCATGCGACCAGATCCGAGTCGGATTGACCTGGTCAATTCTTTTTTATTTTCAATTTTTTTTTAATTTCAATTTTTTTTTTCAGCTCCGCCTTCGGTTTCGATTTTACTGCTCCACCTTCACTCCGATTAATAATATAAGTATAATCATCGAGCAACAATTTGGATTTTTTCGGCTCGCTCCAACGCCTTCGGCTTCCCTAGCTCAAATCTTGACCAAAGAAGAAGCGGCAAACAAAAAAAACAAAGAGGCAAACAAAAAAAAAGAGGGAAAAAAATCTTGAAATTATAAAAATAATAAAAATTAATAAAAAATTGAAAAAATAATTAAAAAGTAATTAGATATTGTGACACAAAGAAATACGTTGAAAAACACTTATTAGGACGCTTCTGAAAAATGCCCAAATAAGTCAGAAAAAAAAATCGAAAAAAAAGGCGCGTGCACTCCACGCGCGGTCGCATGGGGTGTGACCTGCCGTATATGAGTTTTTGCGTAATTGTAATATGTAAAGATTGAAATAGAAAAATGTATTTATGTAACCTAAGTGTTCAAAAACATTATACATAAAGTAAAAATAGAAAGAAAAAAAAAATCATATTAAAAGTACAATATGTATAGTAATTAGAAATAACATTAACCTTCAAATCGATACAGGTTATATTGCAATATGTTGTTTGCTCAATCTATATATAATGTGCATTCTAACATCAGGGAAAAGTGTAAAACATTGATTACTCATCTACAACAAGATATTATTATTTATAAGGGGTGGGATTTGCTTGATTTGCTGTCCAATCTGAATTTAAGTGGGAATTATATATGCTCACTCTGTATATAAAGTGAATGAGAAAATTGAAAAAAAGTTAAAAGATTATATTGACTAAAAAATCAAATACACTAGAAATCATTAGAAACTATGCGAAAAACCTATAAATGACTAAAAACAAGTCTAAAAAAATCATAAATTGAAAAAATTTCAAATAAACTCATTTACCCCAATTTTAAATCTATGAATTTTCGGTGACAATAGTTGGTGCGGTGGTTTTGGATGTTGCAGACGGCGGTGGAAATGAGCGGGGATGAACGGAGATGGACGAAGAACAGAGGAGAATAGAAGAAAAAAAAAGAAGAGTAGAGTGAAATCATGGTAGATGAATGATGAGAATGAAGAAGACGACGGCGACAGCGGAATGGAGTAACGATGGTGGTGGTAGAATGAAGACAATAATGGTGGTTGGTGGGAAGAGAATGGAAGGAGAGAGAAAGTGGGAGGAAGGAATGTTACGCGTGGAAGGAAGGGGAGAGAGAAAATGGGAGGAAGAAAAAGAAGGGGAGAGATAAAATAGGTAGAAAGTAAGAGCATTTTTGTCGAATATGATATAATATTACCCAATTTTTGTCAAAAGTGCATTTTGACTAAAATTGATAGTTTTATGTATCCTAATAACATATGACTAAATTTCATTTTTTTTTGTAGGGCCTTTTAATTGATGTTACTGAAGTTATTTTTTTAGAAATCTTTTATCATAGACGGAATACTGCAACAACTTTTTTAATCTCCGTGTCGAACACTAAATGAGATTTTGTTTCATGGTCTGTAACATCCCAGATTTTTCAAATAGAGTATTAAATAAGTTAACACTCTTAAATATATTAAAAATATTTTCACAACAAAAAAAGTCTTTTATCTTTTTATGAAAATAGACATATCATGTTTATAGTCGTTGTGTAGAGTATTTTATTCCGAGTCTATAGACGCTAAGTTTGCTCAAAAAGATTTCGCATGAAAAAGTTATGCATGTTTAAAGGTTTTAAAACGTAAGTTGCTGCACAGCTGCTTTTGCCTCGCAGCTGCTTCCGCTTTGCAGCAGCTTACTGCGCAGCAGCTTTCGCCTCGCAGCAGCTTACTGCTCAGCAGCTTCTGCTTTGCAGCTGCTTCTGCATTGCAGCAGCTTCCACCTCGCAGTAGCTTATGGCTTAGCTGCTTCCGCATCGCATAGCTTACTGCACAGTTGCTTGCTTCTTCCTATAAATAGGCGCTTAAGATTTTCATTTTCATCGTTCAGTTTTCTATTCTCTCTCCTTTATCTTACAACATAAGCTCGTCGTATCTGCTTGTGTGATCATGATGTCTTGATGTTACTGTCAGCATTGGTATTTTCAATCAGGTGGGTAATCTTTTCGAAAACTATATTTGAGTTATTAAACTCTAGAATAGCATAAAAATTCAGTTATCCATAAAATATTTTCATGTGCGTTCCATGTGATATACTCTAGTTAATCGATCGAGATACTTAGTGAGTACACAGGTACTAGCTAAGTATTGTGCGCACCACGTTGCAATGCAATTGGTTGATCTCCATATGTACTGTAGCTAGCGGTCTTGAGCTAAGGCTCCTGATCTATGTTAATGTTGATTGTGTTACTCCACGGACTCTGTCCTGGGTACAAGTCAAATAGACTATGGTAACCATAGCTATGGTGCCTAGTCCGAGTATAAAGATCGAACGTCACATCATGCATCAAAAAAATATGTTTTGTATGGTCAGGGGTGGATTTCTGTTTTAAAACCCTCTGATGCATACCATGTTAAATGGATAATCTGCTAAGATTCCAAAGTATTTTTCCAAAATGACACATGCCCACTGAGTACACTAGTACTCAGCCCCAAATGTTTTCAAATATTTTCAGGTCGAGAGGCAGTGATGGGACGCGAGGCTTAGGAAGAGGTTATTGTTGTAGCCAATGTATGCTTCCGCTATGTGATTTAATTGTGCAACTCTGAATACGTCTCAATGTGTTATTTATTACTTTTATGGAGAGTGCCTTGTGATCAGCTTCTCTTGGACGCTCGAATTCCCACTCCCTCATGATATCATCATTTGGTGAAGTGGATGGTCGACTTCTTTTGTTATGCTAGACACGGATTTACCCCATATTTTATTTTAATGGGTGTAGCGCGATTTTGTCGTCTCACTTCATTAAATATATGAATAATTGTTATGTGTGCAAAAAGTATGCCCCTTTCTTTCCCGCTTCTTTATTCCCCTCTGTCGCGTCTGGGTTTATGGAAACCGGAATGTGACATGGTCGGAGAAGTATGTTTTACTCGATTACTCTTCTCTTGGAGGCATTATTTCTAATTACGACTAGGGATAAGAATGGGTCGAGTACCCCACCTATTAAGCATTTTTCAAATCCAAATCCATAAAAAAATTTCACACCAAAACCCATCCCAAACCCGATTAAAAAATATTTTTAAAACTCACACCTGATCCGAACCCATTGAGTAATACCCGTTTATTATCCACTAAAACCCGAATGTTAAAAAATAAACATCAAATAACAAAATATTATAAATATGATGAAAACATAATAATCAGTAGAAAATTTCACTAAAATTAATCTCAAAACAAAGTACTACGAAGTTACAAAATCTTAAAACATAGTTAGAAGATTATGAATTATTGATGATGTCGTTGTGTTGTCATATTTCGGAAGTAAATTTACAAAAGTAGAGGAGAAACATTAACGACTTGATTCTTACAGGATGCGAGTGTAGGTTAAGAAAATTAGATAAAATCCTAAATCTACTAATATTTATAATTATATAATAAATTATACATATAATAATATCTTTATTAGTAGTTATAATTATATAATAAATTATATATATAATAATATCTTTTATCTTATATATATAAATAAGTTTGGTAGCGAATATCCAGAAGTTTACTCAAATCCGATCCAAAGATTTACATATTTCTATTTAAACCCGTTCCAAAACTATTTAGTATTTTTTAAATTTATCTCATCAGAATTTGGAAAGTGCGATTGCCCACGAAAACCCGATCCATTGTCATTCTTAAGTAGGACTTAGTTTGAACTTAAAACCTAGCAAAGCTTTAACGAAAACCCCAAATTACCCCTATGCTCTCCCGCGTTTGCATAGCATCCTTTCCCTTCCTCCGTTCGGCCGGCGTCGCTGTGTGGAGTATAGAGATAGAGAGAGAGAAGAGATAATACATACAAAAAGCTCCTGTATATATCTAATGGAGTCGAAGCCCTCAATTCCTTCTTCAACCCTTATCGATCAACATGTGGTAAGTGCGGCAAATTCCTTTTTGTTATTTTTATGTATTTAACTAATTTTGTGTTGCTGGCGAACTTCTTCTGCGATTTCTATTCAATTTTAATTTTTTTTTTTACCGTTTTGCTGTTTAGTTTCCAGGCGATGCTGTACTGGATCTCTCGAAAATCACTAGCCAAACCATTAAGCTCGGTGGTGGCCTCCGTCAGGTTTCGTACTCCTTGTTAGGGTTTAATTCGTTATGTATTTGTTAATTTTGCGATTGGAATGCTGTTGTTCTGTTTTTACATTTTCAGCATTATGATTTGTTTGGGTGCAAAAAAAGGAGGGAAAATTGGTTAAAGACTTGGGACGATTTCTGGAGGGATGAGCTGATTATTTAGCTATAATTGTAAAAGAACGTGCATGTCAGTCTTAATGCATCAATAGATATGGACTAATTAATATGGCGCTGATCTACATACACGAGTGATGTTGATGATGAATGATGATACAATACTACTGTTTTCTTGAAGTGAATATCTACTGCGATTTTCATGAACTTCCGTTCGGAGAACACTGATGCTCTCAAAAGTTTTGTCTTAGTAGATAGTTTGTTTGGGGCTATGAACTGTTTTAGATTGCCTTTTCGTTTATTCCTAAAACTGAGGAGAGAGATTTTTTTCCGCACCAGAGACATTGCTTGAATAAATATAAAGGATGAGTGATTGTGGATGTAGTCAGTAGTTTCTAAACCATGCATAATAGAAGTTTGAATGAGTTTGCCTTTTGAAGGGAACCTTTGCTTTGTTGGAGAGAGATGCTAATAATATTTGTCCTGTTTTTGCAGGATGGTGATGTCATTTCTGTTATGAAAGCCGGAGTTCTGAGGTTCTCAAAACCAAACAAGTACTGGGTTGAAAGCTCCCAGAAACGGGTGAGTTAGATAGTAGTTGTTTGATATTGTAAAAAACACATTAAGAAAACTGGTTTGCATTTAATTATGATTGTTTGTTTGTTTAGGCCATTAGTCCCTTTCGGTCTTTATCAACTTTGCTGATGTCCGTATAGAAGGTTCATGTTCTAACTCATTTCCTTCATTTTTACAGTATGTCCCTAGTGCTGGGGATAATGTACTCGGGATAGTGGTTGATGCAAGGTCTGATGTAAGTACTCTTGATTTTCAATGTTCTGGTATAGATATAGGTTTTTTTTAGATGTTCGTCACTACTATGTGATGTAATGTTTAGTACTATTATTTTTGTATTTTGTTAATTTTGCTTCCATATCACTGGATAGATACCTTTGTGTGCAAAATACAAATTGGTTTACCTCTAGTAGGATGTAAGTTTTATATTATCTACTTTTGTGGTAGGCTGTGATTGTGCCAATGTTACGTATTGATCTTGGTCTTGATTGTGATTGTCTGAAGTATAGCTAGCCCCTGAACCCTGAAGTCTTGATTGTTTGTTAATTAGATGTTGATAAATAATTTATGTGTTTGTTATCTCTCATAATTGTTATGTTATGTGATGTAACAGAATTTTTTTGTGGATATAAAAGGTCCAGCAGTGGCTTTTCTGCCAGTGCTTGCTTTTGAAGGTGGAACCCGAAGAAATATTCCTAAGTTTGAGGTAAATGCTTCACTCTACATAAGTTTGCATCTATTCCCTGGATCTGAGAGCATGCACGACAAATGTGCTTCAACCTTGTGGATAGGGAAGAAGGTGTCTTCGACTATTTATATCCCATCAAATTCGGTATAATATCCCTTACAAAATTAAATCAAAATTTCTTAGAAGAGAATGGTATTCTAGCATGTTATTGTTGGATATGAGCATGTAAAGCAAGGAATTATTTTTAACATAGACTTTTGATTAATGGATCTATCCAATTTTTCTTTACTCCCTTCTTTTGGCTTTCACAATCTGTCTGTTCCACGGACTCAAATAAGATTACTATTGTGACGAACGGATGCTAGAAAGAACGTTCTCATTTTTTTTTTTTTTTTTTTTTTCAAATCTGTAATTATGAGATATACGTTCTTTATTGATTGTGTGTTTCTTGTTATACACTTACACTTGTCTGGATTTTTTGGTACATTTCTGACTTGTCAGACCTACGGCTTCATCTGCAGATGGGCACTTTGTTGTATGTCCGAGTTGTCAAGGCAGATGTTGGCATGAACCCTGAGTTATCCTGCATGGATGGTTGGTCTATTGACTTTTCTTCTTCTACATTTCTTTTTTTTCTTTTTTCTTGTTTGTCTTCTCTTTGATTTCGAATTTTTAAGAAGTTGCTTCTGCTCTATAGCATCTGGGAAAGCTGCAGAGTACGGTCCCCTTAAAGAAGGGTTCATGTTTGAAACGTCAACTGGATTATCAAGAACGTATGAGACTACTCTCCATCAAAAAACATACTTATTTTAAATTGAGGGCTTAACTGGACCCATGGATCTTACTGGCTTCGTGTTTACTCGCTTTATAGGTTGCTGAGCTCTCCGACATGCCCTGTTCTCGAGACTCTTGGGAAAAAGATTGCTTTCGAGATTGCAGTTGGTTTGAATGGCAGGGTTTGGGTATTGTTTCAAGCTTGATATCTATTTATCACGCTCATATAGTTTAGTACTTGATGTGGTTTTGAAATTTCTCTAGGTGAATGCTCCCACTCCATCGATTGTTGTACTAGTTGCAAATACAATCATACAAACGGAGTTCATGAGTCCTACGCAGCAAAAAATCAGAGTGGAAAGCTTGCTCGAGAAATTGCAATGAACAAATACACATCTTGAGTTTTTCTCTAAACGTACTATGCAGTAAGTTTTGTTCCTGATCATCGTATAAAGTATCCATATAAGTACTCTTAATTTTCCACTTCCTTCATATCTAAGGTAGACTAATATCTGATCTTAGTTTTGGTAATTCTTGTAACTGTTTACGACGCGTTCATAACTGAATTTGTATCATTCTGAGTAACAGCCACAGACGTTGTTTTCAGGATGAGCTTTATCAGTTCAGCTGCAAACTGGATGTGATTGAAGAGGAAAGATGACAAGAAGAGCAATGCTAGGATATCCTTAATTTTATCTTGTTTAATCAAATAGGGTTCTACTCTTTTTTCACAACTGTTGTTACACATGAAAACAGCCGATTTATAAATCAAATAGGAGTTCCATGATTTTGCCTTAATTTTCTGACTTTGGAATACCTGTATTGTCTTGAAGTTGGTTTTAGATTAATCGCTAAAAAAAAAAAAAAGGAATATGATTTTTTATACAAGTTGGGTTGTGTCCAAGTCATCCCATGTGTTCTATCTTGTATAGTTCAAATGTAAAAGATGCAAATCCAATAAATTCATCATGTTAATAAGAGTACATGAACAAAGATAAAATAGAAACAATACTTATCTTTTCTTTTTCTTTTTTTTCTATGTTCAAAATTTATTTATCTATGCGACAAGATGATAAATCCAAAACTTCCGGCCTCAATAATTCGAAATTTAGGTCACTTTCGAAAGCAAAATAAATAAATATTGAAGCATGTTACATGGTACATATAAAAGGTTGCGCTAAAGAACTTATTGGAGCATAAGAAATTCCAAGATTTGACTAATTTTCTTAAAGGCCTCGTTTGTATAAGAAAAGGTAAGGGATGACCTAGTGGTAAACGTAGACAGTCTCAGGTTCGAACCTTATGACACGCTTCTGTGGGTCGTTGAATCTATCACATTATAGATAAACTTTTTTTCTAAAGGAATATTGTGTGCGTGTGTTAGTCTAATGATAAAATAGTTACTGTTCAATTCAAAAGTTATGGCAACGACATTAAAAATTTCTTATAATATCCTTAAAAAATATGTTATAATGTTGTTAGCCTAAACTCTATTGAAAGGCTCAAAACCTGGAAACTGGAAATTTCGATTTTCTTTTTTTGTGATTACATGAATAATTTTTTTTCTTGAAAATAAACAAATAAAATTTTAATCCTATAAAATACCAATAAATAAACTAGCTTGATCCCTCGATCAATGAAAAATTTGAAGGAAAAAGAAGAAGTAAAAAATCTATTTATTCTTTTTGTTTAAAAAAAATTATATATTTTTACTGGTTTACTGAGATTCATTCCCACATTTTAATCGAAATAAATACTGTGAGAGAGAGAAGCTAGCCGAAATAGGTGAGGCTATATATATTACTCCCACCATCCACCAATTAAAGTCCTATTTGGTGTATGGAAATTAAAAAAGCTGATAAATGTGTTTTGAGTGGGAGAAAAGGATAGTGGTAATAACTTTTGATTACTTTCTTAATCTTTGATTAGAAAAAGGTATTGATACTTAAACAAATAGAGATAGATTATTTATTGTCCATTCATCTTGCTATTTTCAGATTAAATAAAGTGAGACTATAATTTTATTTTTTTTTTGCAGTTTTCGAATTTAAAGATTGATGCTGATTTTTTTTTTTTTTTTTTGCATTATTCGAATTTATTTATCAATCCATGTGAACATAAAATAAGAACAGTAAATAAAATTAGAGGCCAAAAGCAGTAAATGAAAAATTGGAGGCAAAGCTTACTGTTGCGAAAATTTTGAAGGCGAAAGTAGACATTCATTTAATAAACAATGTACATAAATTACATGGATGTGATCAAAATCTTTGGAGGGAAATTTAAACAACACCTAACCCTTCCAAACAACAATAAATACACCCTAACCATTCAGTTTTTTTCTCAACCACAAAAAAGCAAAAAATTACAGAGATATGGTGCCAAAACTAACTGATGATGCCAAGAACAATATGGCCCAATGGTGCAAAAAAGGAAGCTGTCCAGCATTTCCATGTAGATTAAAGGGCCATATGGCGAATTTGGAAGGCAACAACAGCCCAACAAGCACAGGGGATTCCTGTCCACTTAAAATCGTTGAAGAGAGGGTGTAAGCACAAAGATAAATGGGAAATAGATGTTGAGAAGGTGAAAAAGCTGTTAGTGCTACAAAGATCATCACTGAGGTGATGGCATATAACCTCGATGTTAGTAAATCATTAATCCATGTGTGTGAAAGAGAAGAAGCTTAAACTACATACAAATGCAGTGAAGCCATTCCTCACAGATCAAAACAAGCTGTCTAGGCTAAGGTGGAGCCTTAGTCAGCTTAGTTCAATAAGTGTGGGTGAATTCATCAAGTTCCAAATAATGTACAATACAATTCACATAGATGAGAAGTGATTTTACTTAACAAAACTGAAAGACAAGTACTACCTGCTGCCGATGAGAAGGAACCACATAAGACATGCAAATCCAAGAGATTCATATCCAAAATTATGTTTAACTGTGCAGTATCAAGACCCATAATAGATACACATGGAAATGTGTTGTTTGATGAAAAGTTTGACATATTTCCATTCATAACAGAGGAACCAACTGTAAGGAATTCAAAAAACAGATCCAAAGACACAATAGAAATCAGACCAATACCAGCTATCACTAAACCAATTACCAAGGATTGCCTCATCAACCAAGTAAGTGTTTTCACTTATTTATGCTATCAGAATATTTTTTAGATTCATCACCTAGCTATGCATGTTTAATTGATGCAAATGATACCAACATTTAAAGTTAAATGGCCAGCTTTTTTAAGCAAGAACATATACACCCAACAAGATAATGCCAAACCACACATAACACCTGATGATCCAGACTTTATAGCAGTTGAAAGAGCTGATGGATCTAACATCCATCTTCTCTACCAACCTGCTAATAGTCCTGACACCAATGTCAATGACCTTGTTTTCTTTAGAGCCATACAAACACTGAAAAACTAGAAACCAGCCAAAGATGTGGAAAAGCTACTGGAGAATGTCAAAAATGCATATAAAGAGTACCCACCAGAGAAGCTGAATCATGTATTTCTGACTCTACATGGATGCTACCAGGAAATAATGAAAGTTCAGGGGGGCAACAACAATAAAACCCCTCACATGAATAACGAAAGATTTGCAAGGCTTGGCAAATTGTCAGAATGCATTGAAGTTGAAAAGAAACTTGTAAGAGACAGTTTAGAGTTCCTAAACTTGCAAGGAAGTGAAGAAGATGCATTCATCAATCTAGACCAAGTAGTTCAGGCATTGCAGTAGGTGGGAATCACAGAGTAGTGGTATAAAGACACTGATTTTTGCTCAAGTTTACAAGATCAAACACTTAGCAGCATATTTTGGATGTGTTTGGAATGCAAACTCTTTTGTATTGGCTGTTTTAATTGGAAAAATATCTCAACAATACCTTTTGCATCATTGACTTCTTTTTGGCACTTTAATCATCCTAAATCAACCTCCAAACTAGGCAAATGATCACCTAATGGTGGCATCTTACAAACAAGTGCAGTATCATATTCTTATCATGCACTCATCACAAAGTCAAACCAGAGATCATGCATTCATCACAAAGCCAAATCAGAGAAACAGATCCAATAAACGAAACAAGTGCAGTATCATATTCTAATCAAATCCACTGAAAATATCCTCAGAGGCAACACCCTCATCAAGTAAATATAAGGTAATCACACATCTGTTATAAAATCTAAGAAACACATCCACAAAGGGCATCGCCAGCTAAAATCCAGAAAGGCAACAAATAACCTACTGAAAATTAGAGATTTCAAAGCCATAATATGCATCAAGTAAATGTACAGATCCCAGAATTATCAAAGCCACAAAGATGCACATAAAAATAGATCCACAAACGGCACCACCAGCCAAAACCCACACAGACAACAAATTTTCTACTGAAAATCAGAGATCTCAAAGCCACATAATTATCAAAGCCACAAAGATGCACATATAAACAGATCCACAAACGGCATCACCAGCCCACCATTCGCCAAATTCACATGCATATGAAGGGTAGAGAGCAGAAATAAGAACGAATTCACCTGATTATATCAGAGATAAAACATTAGGAAAGAACATTCCTAGGCACTGCAAATAGCGAACTCGTTCCTCTTCGCTTTTCCATACATTTGGAATGAAAAGGGGCATAGTCGAATCTACTTCAGATTCCATCGCGGTCAACGGCGTTTCCGGCACCATCGACTCATCAATCTCAGATTCACCTAGGCGAATAATCTGTTGTTCAGATTCCTCACCGGCGAGGTCTGACTCCGGCACCATCTCGTCGGAATCAATCTCCACAAATGGAGACTCCCATGAATATGTGGGTATTAGGGAGAAATGGGTGGCTACTGGGATGGACAAATCCTCGTAGAAGAGAGGATCTCATTCATCGGAGGTTGCAGAGAGAGGAAGAGAGTGAGGAGGAAAGTTATCCATTAGAGAGTAAGGGTGACGACGAGAGGAAATAAGGAAGAAGAGAGTGTGAGATTTAGGGTTTGCAGAGAAACAGATGGGGTTTTCTCAATGGCGGGTTTTTCTGGATTTGGGTTGGATTGTGGGTTGGGAGGGGTAAATGGGTTAGGTGGGATAGGTCTAATAATTGGGTTTAGGAGATTAGTAAAAAAATTAAATTGTTAATTATGTTAGGTTAAATAATTTGGGTAGGTTCAGTAGTGATAAAGGGTAATAATTTTAGGAGAGAAAGAATGGTATAAATGTGCAACAAGTAGATTGGGATTTTAAGAGATAAGTAAGATTTTAATTCGTGGAGGAATTTTAAGAGCCAAATAGGACTTTAATCCGTGGAGGGATTTAAGAGGTCACTTAGTATTTACGTATATTATTACTTATTACTATACTCTGTAGTAGCTGCGTTGCGTTGGGATGAGCAAAAACCAAACCGCAATATCCAAAACCAACGATAATCTCTTCTTTCTTTTCTTCTTCCCATCCAAATTAATGAGTCTTCTTCTTTTCTGATTGACATCCTTTTCTTTTGTTCAAAATCTAGTTTTTCTTATTTCCTTGTGCTCTGTTATGGCTTCTCCGTCTGACGATCCGCCAAGTTCCACCACAGCCGGAATTCCCCAAAACCCAGGTTTTTTTATTTAAAACTCTTTTGTATTTCTACCTCAATTTTGTTTTTTTTTTTTTGTTTCTGCTCAGATGTTCGAACAATCGAAGTTGAGATTTGTTAGTTGAATTTACCAATTTGCTGTTTATTTTGTTAAGGTGAAGTCAATTTCTGTGAATTCTTTATCAAATTGAGTTTTTTTATTGGGAAAAAAAGTTGATCTTTTTGGATTTGTATTTATATAGCATGGCACTGTTAAATCTTTGACTTGAGGAAAAGGAAATCCAGCTAGAAAATAGTTGCAGTTGTGAATTGTGGTCTCAGACACAAAACTGTTGTGAACTGAATTCATAAGCAGAAAAAAATTCCGTTTTAATCTTTAAAGGAAAAGATGAGCTGCAGATTTTGCTGTAGTTTGTGAATCAGGGAACATAATCTCAACCTAATAATTCTTCCATTGCGGCAAGCATTCGTATCAAAAAAGGTGCATCTATAGGAATTGCGATGAACTGATATGTGTAAATGATAACGTCTTGAGACACCTGGTTTGGAATTACCGCTTTCCAGTTTCGAGACATGCCAATAGATACTTTCGATAAGCAAGCATGAAATCTCGTCTACTCATGTTGAACCAATTTTTTAAGCCAGTGGAGGGATATCATGTTGCTTACTGAAAGTAGACGATAGAGCTCTTGCACATTACCTTTTATGGTCTATTCTATGATTATGTTGAAGCACTTTCGTGATAGTACATCTTTTGTCTACCAGATAGCGTTAATATGAGTAACAATGCCTCAACTATTATTGACTCAATTTTAATTGTTTAGAGCTGCAATCTGCAGTTCTAGACCCCATAATTGGAGTGCTTTTGGTTGGCTTAAAGATCAAATTGCAGACCAATAGTTGCCCATTAAACAATTATTTGATAATCGAGAAAATAAAGCATACCCAGATTGTCATCGTTTTACGCATGAAGACCCTGCTCTTTCTGATGATTTGAAATTTGAACTAAAGTTTCTGTAGAACCAACCAATGATGGTCGCCCAGATACTAAGATAGAAACTGTGAAGGAGAGTTCTCCCGCTTCAGTATTTGTGAACTCAGAACCAATTCGGGAAGATCAAGTACAAAATGCAATGAAGTTTCTCTCACATCCAAAAGTTAGGGGGTCGCCTGTCATGTATAGAAGGTCATTTCTTGAGAGGAAGGGTCTCACTAAAGAGGAGATAGATGAAGCCTTTCGACGTGTTCCTGTAAGTTAAAACTATCTCCAACTTGAATTACCTCTTACTGTTTTCTTAATGCTCCAAGTACGATTTGAAATTGGTAAATAGAAGCAAATACTAACCATTTAAACATTATAGGATACAATGACAGCTGTTTCAACGACGCAGCCGGCTGTGCCTAGTCAAGGTAATTCTGTAATTATTATTTTTATCTGATCTTCAGGTCAAAACAATTCGAAAAGTTGGCCTATATCTGTCATGAGAATTGTACCATACTTAATTTAATACTTCTTCACTGTGAAGATGGGCCCATGAAGCCTTCGTCAAATGTTCAACAGCAACCTGCAACACAAGTGCTGCAGCCTGCAGCTGTTGTGCCAGTGGGCAGCACTTCAAAAATTGGGATGCTCTCCCAATTCCACTGGTATCATGCAGTACTTGCTGTTGGATTTCTAGCAGCGTCAGGTGCCGGAACAGCAGTATTTTTCAAGGTTCAATTTTAATTGAGACACCTCTGCCATGATCTATTCTATGAATTTCTTCTTTGAACGCCTGAAAATTCAAGCAGTATATTAGTCTGGTGTAATCTTGCATCCTTTTTTATATATATCTCTAACTTTACATTTTTTTGGTATCCTTGTGTTAGAAATCTGTTGTCCCCAGGTTGAAGTCTTGGATTCGTAAGGTTGCCTCGGAAGAAGATGATGAGGCCCTGACAAAGAAAGACAATGCAAAACCAAATGTAGCAGAAGAAGCTGCTGCTGCTGCAAAAGCTGCAGCTGCTGCAGCTGCTGACGTAGCTCGAGCTAGCCAGGAGATGTTGACAACAAAACGAGAAGGTAGATTTTAATGGGTTACAGTCCTTTGCTATTCAGCTTAGTAAAAATTGTGGTGTATGTTTACTTGTTTCTAAGTTTTAGCTAATAGGAGTATTATTTATTACTTGTGTTCTGATGGTTTTCGTGTATTTATTGAATGATATTTTTGTTATTTTCCAGAGAAGAGATGCTTTGAAGAGCTTATCAGTACGTTAAATGCTCAAGTACTGGAGATGAAAACAATGAGCAATTCAATACAAAAGTTGGAAAGTGGTGAGGAGTAGCATCCTGATGATTAGTTTTGGATTTTTTTCTCTCTCTCTCTCATTCAGAATTTTGCTGATTTTGTGTCTTTTTACCTTACAACTGCATGTGTGTTATATGTCATATTTTCTATACTTGATCTAGACAAAAAATTATCCTCTCTCGATTCTACTCTGTAGTTAGTATAATTTGCGTACATTCATTAATGAGATGTCAAACAAAATGAACCAACTCGTACATAAGCACCAACTACTCGTGTTTTTTACTTGTAATTTAGAAACTACTATTGAAGCTTTTACCTTCAATTTCTAATAATGCGTGTCAATCATACGGAATATCTCCACTAAGGATTTGTGTGAAATTCTAATTTCATTGTCTATATTAGGACAAAGTGTTAATGGAAGATATGCTTTGGAGGAACAGTACAACCCAAGGTTCTCGGGAACCAGCTCAAGGGTGAGCTAATAATAATTATCTTTAAAAATATGTAAAGCTTACATGATCCATTTTGGCATTTCGTTTTTATTCTTTTACTTACGTGCTTCTTGGCTTTTCAGCAACCTTATGCCAATGGAAAGACGGATACTGATGCACGTTCAGGTTAATTCATTGATCAAGTGATGGCTCTTTTGTCGATTGAATTTCTATTTCCTTGATATTCTCGATTTTTGGGAACTGTGCAGTTAGATCTTCCTCACCACCTACGTCTGTAGAACCTTCCTCCGCTGCTGCTCCTCACCCTAAGTCGTATATGGAGGTACTTTTTGCATTTTTAGTGCCGTGTAATGTCCTCAAAATAAATCTATTCTCGCAATCTTAATCAAAGGAAATCACTCAATACTCATTAGAGTTTTCCTGCATATCTAACAATCAATAAGTCAAAAGTATGGCCCACTTTGCTATTATTTGTCTGAACCGCAAAGAAACATTTTCTTTCTGCCTTGCAGATAATGGAAATGATACAGAGAGGGGAAAAACCGTCGAATATAAGGGTTAGTCCACTGGTACTAATGGTTATGTTTGTTTGGAGCGTTTTCCTATGGTAAGAATTTTGCTTTTTCTTGTTTTCAGGATATCAATGATGCACCACCCAACCCCAATCAGCCGCTACCGAATTCGCGCTCAGCACCGAGGCCAAAGGTCTGGCGCGAAAACTTTACTTGCATTTTTACACCAGTTTTGTAGATGATGATCATTAACACTATTGCTTCTTTTTATCAGCCTTGGGAGATTAGTCAGTCTCAGAACAGCTCTTCCAACACATACCCGACTCAAGAGAGCAACAACGGGGTGAATTACAACTTCCAAGACAACCAGCCGAACGGAGATGATGCAGGGCGTTGGTGGGAACGGAAAAATGCCAGAATCACAGAAATCGAAGGTGGTGAGGAACAAAAATTTGGATCTTCCAACATGACCGGTAATGAACGACCAGCAGCTCAGAGGTCATCGTGGGTCCCGCCTCAGCCACCTCCCGTCGTGATACCTGAAGCAGCTACAGCCATACGCCAACCAAAGAAGGCTATAAATCCAACAGAGCCGATGAGTGATGACCAATTTTTAGCCCGTTCGGTGGATGCAGCGGACGAACTGCAAAAGATCACTAGATTCTCCGAGACGGGTGGATCCGTGGGGGCCAACACCGCGACTTCAGACCCATTGCCTGCTGAGATACCAATGGATGAGAATGGCTCATATCTGGAGGCCTAAGTAAGAAGCTGCATCAGTTGAGGTTTGTTAGAAATGGTCTATTATTTATATATATAATAAAACAAGGATACCATGTTTGATCTGGTCTCATGAATAGTGAATTCTGCTTCATGCTATACTAGGTTATATACAGTTACATGTCTGAAAAAATTGGTTGCATGTGGTTACAGTGACAAGTTCTTACGTGATTATCATGTGAGTACTAGTAGTATTTTAGAAACGAACGTATATATGGGAATGGGATCTTGATTTTTCAAGGGTCTGAGGCGACTGTCTCAATTATCCTGCATCATATCGTAACGTAACAACAACCATGACATAATAAGATAAGACGAGACTTGAACCCACGATTTTGGTAATGGAAAACCAACACATCCAAAGCCTAACCTAACCTAACCTCCATATGTCTGGTTTATTTTGGACAACATGTTAAAAAAAAAAATAAAAAAAAATTAACAGTTTTAAATCCTTCAGTTTCTCATTTTTCAATTAGATGCAGTATCTGTTTATTGGGCAGCTATTTTTAGATGATTTTCGTCGTTTCTGTATTTTATTTATTTCAATTTTTGTGGTTTCGTGGATGTGCAACAATATTTGCAGCAATTTTTTACATCAAATGTTTTATTGTGGTGAGAAGGTTGGTTGGTGTGGTCTTGATCGGCTCCCGCATTAACACAAAATATACACATATATATTTACTTTCTTTTTAATAAAAGATTATTAATATTATCATTTGTGGATAGGTTACCTTGCTTTCTAAATTGAAACATAACTCTCCTTTTCCCAGACCCACTTTTATATAACCAGATTATTTTCATTTATTAATTAGTCATGCCTTTGAAATGTCGCAGTCGTAATCAGAGCGTATTTTTGGGATTTCATTTTTATATAATAATCTGCAAATTGTGGAATCGGAGGAGTTGGAACTAATAATAATTTGCGACAAATTCGTCTTCTCGACCATCATATAGTCATAATTTTATTTTGATAACAATATAATTTAATAATGTGTATCGTGTTACTTGTGTCAGTGGTCGCTTTTTGGCCGGCTATCTATCAATGGTTGAATGGTTTAACAACACGTAATAATCAAATTACTAGGACAATTTTGAGTGGGCTATGTTTCATCTTAATAATTGCTTCGGAAAATAAACAATAGGCATTTAGATTACTAGTATTTTGCAATTTGTTGCCTTATGAGGTGACGTGTAACAATTAATAAGAACAGCAAACATATCGACTAATTTTAATTGTCAAAAGACGTTAAAAATTGGAGATTTAATTATACTTCAATTTACAATTAATTCAAAAAATACCTAAATAAGTATGGCATGCTGATGCTACTGCGGCAAGTATGAAAAACTTATTTTGACAACATGTATTAATTAATGAAACGTAAAATGCGTTATTGTCTGAGGTAGAAGGTTCATCTAAAAGAATAATTCGGGTGGCATAAAAATGTGGATGTTTTCATAAGATCAAAAATTGCGGGTTACATTTTTTGTGGCACATGACTTACTGAGTATAATTTGTCTTTCTTAATGTGATTAGTTAGTTAAGTATTGCATAAGGCCGAATTTTTCTGAGAAAAGCTAAGTAGCTAGCGGTGATTTATCCTTAATTATCTGAAAAATATAATATGAATAATAATATAAAACTTCCAAGACAGTAAATAAGGGGGTGCTTGTGCTACTGAGTGTCGTTTTGCATATATTTATGAAACCCACGTGATAATGTATTATGTATGTATCACGTTGTTGGGTTGACTAAAAGCAACAATTTAGATATAAGATACTACTACTGTATTAGAGATCAATTGTACTTCTCAACACGATAACATTTCGAGTGATTATTTGATAACAATGAATATCTACTCATTATTGATTTATTAGAATAATCTAACAAACTTTTGGTATACTATAAAAAGAGTTTATTAACAAAAATGACCCCTTATACCCCAACTGAATTTTCAATCAAAGAGGTTAAGTTTGAGTTGATGAGACTAAAATATCCTTACTTTTCATCAACCACCCACTTTTCTCTCTCCTACTTTATTTCTCTCTCTTTTGTATTTTCTCTCTCATAAGCCCACAATTCTTTATTTTCTTTCTCTTCTTCTCTCGTTTTTTCTTCTCTCTTTTCCAGCTCTTTCACTTTTCTTTCTCTTTCTCTCTTTGTTGAATTCGTTTTTCTTGCCGCATTTTTCTTCTCCGTTTTACTTCGTCGTGTTAGTTGGTTTGATAAACGGTGCTTCTGCTCTCTCCTTTCTCTGTCTTCTTCGTTTTCTTCTGATCACTAGTTTGACTTAGCAATATAAACCGTACTTTAATCAGGTAAATGTAGCAACTAGCAACGAGTATCGTATCCTCAAGGACTATTAGACCGAATTTACGTTGAAAACGAAATTTATGCACCTTCTTACTATTCAAGCTCTATAAACATCATGATTGTTGATTAATTAAAACACTTAAACAAAAGATCAAGCAAAGAAGGGCAAATTCGAAAGATAAACGAATAATAAACGATCAAGGATTCAAAATGGAACAATGGGACTTGATTTGATTCTAGATGGCTTGATAATGACTTCCTACTTCATGCAACCAATTTTAATCACCTAAATGAGGAGCATTCACAAAGATATTCACTACCCTCTCTCGATAGATAGCAAAAGTAGATCAACTCGACGACTCTCTCGGCTAAGACTCAAGACGACGAATTAACTCCCAAAATCATAAAGAATTCAAACTCCCATGCATGCATTCTCACTTTCTAAGCCTCAAAAGCAATGCATGTTGTGATCATTGTTTTCCATGAATGCAAAATCCTATTAGGAAATTCTACAAACACTTGGCATGCAAGAAAGATGATCAATAATTCCCATATGAAATCATATCCAACACTACAATCAAATAGATGAAGGCAATTAGAAATAACAAGCTATGATCAAATACACCATTAAATCATCTCAAATCCCCAAAATCAACAAAGAAATTTAGCTAGACATGAATGGAAATAAAATACAAGAAATTAGAAATAATTGCATGATTAGAAACACTAAGAACCCAATGGAGAAATCTTCAACTAATCTTCAAATCCAACCTTGTCAAACTAATACAATGATTATGAAATGAATTAAACCCTAAGAGGAAACTTTGGGAAGGGGAAATCTAAGCTATAGAGTGAAGATACATGTTTTGGGGTTGAAGTCCCATATATATAGGATACAAAAAGTGCTAAAGAGTATTAAAATCGCGAAAAGGGCAAACTGTCAAGTTTTGGTGGAAAATACTCAAACCGGCGGTCTAAAGTGACGGATCGGCGCCCCAGCCGCCGAAATCGACGGTCCAGGCCCAAAGCGCCGATCCAACCACCGGTTTCGGTTACAACATGAAATGGATTCCAGAGAAAATCGGCGGTTGAACCGGCAGTTCACCCCTGAACCGCCGATCTAATGAGTAGACCGCGGATTTCATACTTCAAGGCGCCGGTTTCATGTTTTAGCCCCTTTTCGTCCAGTTTTTCACTTCTTCGTCCCGATTCTTTGATTCCGCTCTTCTTCGACCCTTTTATTTCGACTTAATGACCCTTGTGTACACACATGCACAAACTCCACCAAACGTGAAACCAATCTAAAATAACATAATCAATGCAAAACACGTCACATTTAGAGGGTAAAGCTTGGCACAAAGTGGTAGAAAATACGTTTAGTTGCTACGAAAATAAGTGTTTATCACTCCCCCAAACTTAGGTATTGTTCGTCCCGAACAATGCATTCTAACAAAGAACATAAACATCGAATAGAGTAGCAACTTTGGATCCTAAATGCCTCAGATTACACAAATCATTTGAAAGCCAAAAGCAAGCATAACTTTCATAATTCAGCACAAATCAAAAGCATGTCAACCTCAACAATTCAACAATTGAAACTCACAAAGAATTGTATCTCTCAACCCTCAAGTGAATGGTTATGCACTCATCGAATTCACACAATGCAATCTACTCATCATATGCTTGCAAATCGTCTAATATCTCCATTGCAAAACGAATTATGTAAGAACGAGGATTACCAAGGACTTTTATTGGGTTATAATGTAGGCACATTGGTTTAGGAGGGGAAATTTGGCGAAGTGACTAATCACAATCATTCACCAACCTTATATCTACTTCAAAACAAGCATGAAATCAATTCATCTTCCTTCCTCACCATGCACTACTCTTTTTTTTTTTTGACTCAATCAACATGTTAATTCCCTTATGCTCTCATTTTTCTTCTTTTCTCATTTCATTCTTTCAAATTCAAAAGAAAGTGTTCTAACAAACGACTTAGACCTTATTTTCTTCAACTTTCCACTTTCTTCTTTCTTTTCATTTCATTTCATTTTTTTTTCTTTTCTTTCTTTGAGCTTATGAGAATTTTTGCTTTTTTTTTCACAATCAACGAGCCCAAACTTCTACGCAATTCATCATTACTTTATTCAATTTTCATTTTTCAACCCACTCCGGAATACCCTTACACAACCAACACCCCATTTTCTCCGGTTTAACAAAGAATGGCTATTCAAGCTCAAAAGGGTTAACAATAGAAAATATAAAGCACAACAATGGCCTAAGATCATCTTCAAGTTATTGCACAATTAAGCATTCTCAATATAGAACCAAGGCAAGTTCTAGGAGTAGAAATGCATGCATGACCAATCTCACAAGAATGAAACACAAAATATAGCAATATAAGGCTCAAATCTCACGGGTTCGTTCAAAGGTCAAATAGTCGAGATCAACACACCATCAATCCATGCAAAACTAATCAAGAAATGCTCAATCCCAACCAAATTTTGCAAAAACCTAACATTATCCTCATCGGCATTTCTCCAAAGTCACATTGAGTTACAAACAACATATAATTTTTCCCAAAAAGTTTCCAAAAACACAAACTAAACTAACAAACAACCAAACAGCTACTTAAAGTAAATAAACAAACCAAACTAACAAACAACCAAACAACTACTTAAAGCAAACAAACCACAAACTACTCAAGCAAAACAAACCCAAACAAACCAACACACACATATTTATAAATGTATTTGTATCCATCTCCCCCCTTCCCCAAACTTATTCAAAACCGAAGGTAAACGAATAAGTTTAGAGGGAAGAAAAGAATACAAATACAACCATAACTCAATAAGCATTGGGGAGGAGGAGGCGGGGGCCATGCGTGGCGTTTATTGAGTTGGTGGGCTTGGAAACGGTGAACGAGTTCCAACATCTCCTATTGGTTGACTTGGTCCTCTTGATGATATCGATCTTGGAGCGCATAAAGCTCTTGTTGGAAAGAGGCTTGCCTGTCAAACCATGTTTGTTGAAAGTTATCTTATCGGGAAAACAACTCTTGTTGAAAGCTTTCTTGCCGAGCGTACAAGTCTTGTTGAAAGTCATCGTACCGTTGGTACATCTCGGCTTGGAAGCACTGTTGGTTCCCGATTTGTTGTTGTTGAATCTCGTTCATTTCTTGTTGGCGGAGGCGGATAGCTTGAATATCATGGCGCATCACCGTGAACTCGATATCCCATTGAGTGCAGTAATTGTCAATATACTTCACTCTCTCTCCCATGCCGGCAAACTCCTCACCATAGAATCTCCCGGATCCCGACGGTCCTCCATACAAGTTAGAGAGTCCCGGCGACCCTCCAAAACCTTGGTACCCCCCAAATGAGGCTTGCCCTCTATCAAAGGCTTGTAGTCCTCTACCTCTCCTCGCGTGGCCTTCTTCTCTTCTCGCTTGGCCTTCTTCCCTTTCTTTCTCATTGTTCGTATCACTATCGCCGACATCATTATCTCCTTCTTCTTCTTCCCCGCCATCACTATCACTTGCATCCATCTCAACCCGAAGGTTTTCCGGCCGCTAGTATGGCCGCCTCGTGAAAAGGGATATCCATTTCCAATTCATTTTGTTGAGCAATGTAGTCACCCTTGTAAGCGTAGGGTCGGGCAAAGGGAAGATCTCCACCACTTCTTTTTCTCCCGACTTTGGTTTCTTCTCCTTATGTTGCCGAAATAGGTAGGGGCGAGATGCCGAGACAAGCACCCTCATATTCTTCCATGTCACCGCATCGATGACAAGAGAATCCGAAAGCTTCGTCCATTGTGATATTGAGGACAAAGCGCCATGGCAATAGGAGTGATAAGGCCACCACAACAAAGAACGCCTTTGCTTTGATGCTTTTGAGCATACAATTGGCGAAAGAGAAATTGTCCTAAGTTAAGGGGCGTATGAGTAAGTATTGCCCAAATAACTTGAAGCTCGGCACTCCGACATGAACTATTCTCCCCCGTTGGAAAATAGTGTGAGAAAGGATCCTTTGGATCACTTGAAAGACAGGGTTGCGGAGAAGTGTGGCCTTGGATCTCCCCGATTCATAGGTCTTCGTGGAATAGGTCATCGCCTTCCATAGTTCCCTTGGCTTAAACTCCCGTGACTTTTGACATTGTCCCCCATTCGGACAACTGAAGATCGCATTAATTTGCTCCATTGACATGGTGAGAGTGTGATCCTCCAATTAAAAATATACCGTTTGGGGAAGCTTGGATTGATGGATGGGGATTTGCAAGGTGGAAAACAACTCCAATGTGGCCCTTGGACATGTAGGCCATATTCCGGTCAAGATCGATCCCCAACCAATCCGGTCAAAAAGCTTCTTCACATTGTCCCAAAGCCCGAGATCCTTAAGAGTTTGTTGATCTTGGTATTTGCACGAACCAAGCCCTCTTTTTGCAAGTTTAATAAATAGCTCCTTGTGATCATCTTGGCGGAGCACCACATCAAACGCCGAGGGTTTATACGGGCCACTATTCTCTTGTCGACGTCGAACGGCCGAATCCGAAGGTAAGTGATTTAGATACTCAGCTTGGCGTTTTCCTTGGCGGGATGTATATGCCTTTGTTTCTCCTTTGGAGGTGGCTCCTCAATGCGTGGGCGTTTGTTCTTGCTCTTTCCCATTGTACCTACTCTACACAACATAGATTAGTCTCCTAACATCAACACAACATCAAGACAAGCTCCAAGCATTAAACATACTATAACAAGCTTTCCAACATTGAACCACACATTAATAGAACACTATCATGCAACCACATCACTAAAATTCATCATAGCAAGCTCATATCCAACTACAAGTCCAAAACTTAAACAATAAAGCACAAGTTCATCATCACCAATCCTCCTAAACATATAATCATGCCTTATTCAAACCATAAACTCCAAATATATTGCTAGAAATCACTTAAGGGTACCAATATATCAACACAGTCAAGAAATAATCCTAAACAATCATCTAGCATTCTCAATTCAACACCAATTCATAATGTAACATGATTAATTACACAATTAAGCACAAAACCCCCAAATTTCGAAATTATGAACCCTAAAAATTAACCCAACCCTAAAAAAACGAAATTAACACAAAGCAAATACAAAACTAAACATATGAAGCAAGAAAAACAAAAACACAAAGAAGAAAATACCTTAAAAATTTCGAATTAGAGGGGAAGAAAATGACAAAAACTCCAAAACCTGGGTTGGTGGGATTTGGTGGATGAAACTTGAATTTGTTTGGAGGGAATTGTTGCTTGGGAGGTGGGAAAGAGATGGGTAGAAGGAATTAAGAAGATATAAAGGATTAAGGGAGGAATTTGGAGTAGAATGATGAGGGTTTTCGTGGGTTTTGGGAATTGGGGATAAAGAAATAAGAGAAAAGAGAAAGAAAGAAGGAAGAAAAGGAAAATAATGCACGAATCGGCGGTCCGGCGCCGAGCGCCGGTTCGGATTATAAGGGGAGAAGAAATACAGTAAAAATCGGCGGGTGGTCCAGTCCCAACCCGCCGATCCGGGTCGCCGATTCAGGTTTTCAACGTTTTTTTTTTTTGAGAAGAAAAGGGGCAAAACGCAAATGAAACACAAACTAAAACCACCAACAAGAAACAAGACAACAAACTCACAAATTCACCACAACCGAACACGAACACACAAAACAAAAGCGGAACGAAAAACAACACCACAAACTCAACCAACAAACCACAAACAACGAACCTAACACCAACAACGAATTCAAAACAATCAAATCAAAGCAAACACACATTCAAAACTACCACCAAGCACACAACCAACAAGATAAACAAAAGCTTAAAATGGAAGATAAACAAAATGAAAACGAAAACAAGTAAATGTGTTGTGGTGCCTCCCAACAAGTGCTTTGTTTAACGTCTAAAGCTAGACGATACCTCACTCTTCAAGGGTCATTGAGGAGTGTGACCGTCACATTCCGATCTGGCTCACAATTGATGTAATGCTTGAGACGATGACCATTCACCACGAAAGTTTCTCCATTAGACTTGAGAAGCTCATAAGTTCCTTTGTCATTGCACTTATACACCACATATGGACCCATCCATCTAGACTTCAACTTGCCCAGAAATAAATGAAGGTGAGAATCGTAAAGAAGTACCTCATCTCCGGGAGCAAAATCTTTGGAACGAATGGCCCGATCATGGAACTTCTTGGCCACTCATCAAGCTCAAGTAGCTTATCAAGCCTTGTATATCCGGCTTCCTTAAACTCAAGATTGATCCGCCTCGTGGCCCAATATGCCTTATGCTCAAGCTCAACGGGTAAATGACACGACTTCCCAAAAACGAGTTGAAACAGAGACATACCAATGGGAGTTTTGCATGCGGTGCGATAGGCCCAAAGTGCATTATCCAAATGATTTGCCCAATCCTTCCTATGCGCCACCAACTTCTCAAGGATTTATTTGATCTCCCGATTTGCAAGCTCCATTCCCTTGAGGATGATAAGGAGTGGCGATCTTGTGCTTCACCCCATATCGAGAAAGTAAACTCCCCAACCACTTGTTATTGAAGTGTGAACCTCCATCACTAATCACAGGGCCGGTCCTGACGAAAAAAGATCCTAGGACAAAGCAAAAGAATTGGGCCTCTTTCGACCATATAAAGTCGTACTATGAGGTTCATTTAAATACAACAAAACTTATCATAGAAAATGGCTCAGGTCGAAGCAAAAAAGTTTTCAACCATATAAAATCGTAATATGACATTCAAAGAAAATAATATTCTAGCTTTTTTACTTTAAATGTAATTTATAATATTATTTGTTTCTCATACAATTGTTTTGAGCATGAAGAACATTATAATTTAATAACAAAACATGAACTTACTTATCAAAAATATTGATAAGTTGTTTATGCATAAATAAAAGGATGATAAGAATTTCTTTGGCATCTATCACAAGACTTGACAAAAGCTATGCAATCCTTAAAGATGGTTGGCCAATAAAAATCGGAATGGAATACCTTGATAGCAGTCTGATGGCCACCAAAATGACCTTCACTTGGAGAGCTATGACATTCCTCCATGATTCTCACCCAATCGGTTTACTTTACACATTTTCGGATGATGTCATCGGTGCATCGACGATATAAATTAGGGTATTTTCAATAGTAAAATTTCACATGGTGCAAGAACTTTTTCCTTTGATAATGAGTGAGATCACCCGGCGGTTCACCAATGACTAGATAGTTAATAATATCCGGAAACCAAGGTGTATAATCCACTAACTTCAAAACTTGTTCATCGGGAAAGCACTCATTAATACGTACCCGAGAATCCTCTCCTTCGGCCGGGTGCTCAAGACGGGATAGGTGATCGGTAACGGCATTTCCATGTCGAGTTCTTGGAGCAATAATATCCAACGAATCAAACGGGGCTTTGCATCCTTTTTGGCAAAAAGCTAACGAATTGCGGCGTGGTCCAGGGTTCAAGGGTCCACGCCCCAGCGCCGAAATCGGCAGTCCATGCCTAAAGCGCCGATCTAACTTCCGGTTTCGGTTACAACGTGAAATGGATTCCAGAGAAAATTGGCGGTTGAACCGGTGGTTCACCCCTGAACCGGCGATTCTGACGTGCAGACCGCTAATTTCATACTTCAAGGCGCTGGTTTCATGTTTTAGTCCCTTTTCGTCCGATTTTTCACTTCTTTGTCCCGATTCTTCGATTTCGCTCTTCTTAGACCCTTTTATTCCGACTTAATAACCCATGTTAGACCTACACACATGCACAAACTCCACCAAACGTGAAACCAATCCAAAATAACATAATCAATGCAAAACACGTCACATTTAGAGGGCAAATCTTGGCACAAAGTGGTAGAAAACACGTTTAGTTGCTACGAAAATAAGTGTTTATCATCTTCGTGGTCAACTTTTCTCTCTTTTCTTTCTTCGGTTTTCTCCAGCGCCGGCGGTATCACATTTTTTGTCTGGCGGAGACGACGATGGAGGTACTGAATATTATTCCGGTTGTTTTTATTTGATTTGATGGAGAATTTTGCTTAGATATGATATTTTAGATCGTTAAAATTGTTGTTCGTCGCAATTGTATGATTTACAATCATGTCTGATTTTTGTTTAAGTCGTACAGTCGTAGCAAATATTTGTTGTGCTCATGCAGGAGTTTATGTATGATACGATATATATATATATATATATATATATTAACATGGTTGCACCATTTTCTTTTACGAGATTAGCACGTTTTTGGATCGCATGTTACCATATATAGGAATCTCCTAGGAATAACGTGGCTACAATTATTTCATAAGTTATATATATATATATATATATATATATATATATATATATATATATATATATATCGTAACATGTTGGCACCATTTTCTTTACGAGATTAGCACATTTTAGCATCGGATGTTACGATATATAGGAATTTCGTAGCAATAGCGAGGCTACAATTATTTCATAAGTGATTATGTATTTTACGATTCATTGTACGATTTTGGTATATCATAATATATCGTAACTTATATTTAATGCAGACGAGACATTCTTGTTTAATTGTTGCTCATGGTGGCGTATGGAATCATAATATCTATGAGGGTGGAAGGAAATAGTATTTTTGTTTAAGTCGTACAGTTGTAGCAAATGTTTGTTGTGCGCATGCAGAAGTTAATACAAGTGTACGAGTCAATATATCCTATCATGTATTCTACGTTAAAAATTGTACGATTTTGGTATGTCGTAGCTGATTTGTGTTACGATATACAATATATCATAACCTATATTTCATGTAGACGATTTCTTTAATTGTTGCTCATGGTGGAGTATGGAATTACAATATATATGAGGGTGAAAGCAAAATAAGCGGAGGTATCATGTTCGATGCAAATATGAAGACAAATGTGATTCATGTAACATGTTAAGGAGAGGTATCATGTTTGACGTATTCATGTACGAGTTAAGCAAAATCGTAACAAACCAAGTACGATTTTGGGAATATCGTAACAACATACACACATGCTAATGTAATAAATCTCGTAACAAACTATACAAACAATTCGTGGTTCGTGGCATCAATTGTTCACCCCCACGTACGAGATTAATAATATCGTATCTACAGAAGTATAATTTTCACACATGCTATCCTCAAATCTAAAACAAATCTCAATTATTATACATGCAATCACAAACAAATGATTTTAAACTTGTAGAAATGTGGTTATAATTATCACTGCTCTCGATATGAGATAACATGATATCGTACAAAAGATGTAACAAAGTTGCTACGATTTGATGCAAAGTCGTAGCAATCATACATACAAATAAGGTATTTTATATCGTACAAACATATCTATAATACGAGTGTATGATTGGATACATCATATTATATATTGTACGACATACATATTATCGTATTTGACGATCAGAAAATATGGACATACACTGCTCCGATTTTCATTTATTGTTACATTATCACTATGATAAATTGTACGATTTTGATATATCGTAACTTGTGTTTGTACGATATATTATACATCGTAACATCGTTAGATTTGTTCGAAATTTGATTGTATCATATTTCATGCAGACTATGCATTGTTCTTTAATTGTTGCTATTCAGATAGACTAGCTTGATTTATTGTTCAGTGTCATGTACGAGTTTAATAATGTCGTATAGACATGTACGATACTATGAATATCGTAACAGCGTACACCTAGTAATAAGAAAAACACAAATTGTACTATATCACTTGAAAACCCTTGACATAAATTGTACTATATCCTTGAGCTCATCCCTTCACTGCGGCCTTTGCTTCGGACCCGAAAAAGTCGAGCACTTTGTGGATCTCTTCAATTAGACCCTCGTAGCCATAAAATTGGACTCTGTAATGGGGTGGTTTAATCAACGCTGGTCGGACAAGTGTCCACGCAACCTTGAAAATAATTAGATACAAAGGTGTCAAATATGTATTCATGCACGAGTTAAGCAAAATCGTAACAAATCAAGTACGATTTTAGAAATATCGTAACAACATACACACATGCAATTACAAAAATACAAACAATCCATATTGTCGTGGCATCAATTTCTCACGCTCACGTACGAGATTAACAACATTGTAACGGACTAAGTACGACAACATCGTAACATACTAAGTACGATATTGGGAATATCGTAACAACATACACACTTACAATCACCCTCACGTACGATTTTACAAATCTCGTAACAACTACACATATGATTTCACAAAACCACAAACAATTTGAATTTCGTGCTATAAATTGATCGCCCTCACATACGAGATTAACAATATCGTAATAGACCAAGTATGATATTGCAAATATCGTAACAACATACACTCATCCAATCACCCTAACTACACACATGCATTCACAGATAATTCGTATTTCGTGGCATCAATTGTTTACCCTCACGTACGAGATTAACTATATCGTATCTACGAAAGTACTACTTTACACACATTCTATCCTTAAATCTCAAACATATCTCAATTACGTAGTCAATGCCGGTCGAAGGTGTCCATGCAACCTTGAAAACATTGAGAAACAAAGGTGTTAAATCGGTATTCATGTACGATATTAACAAAATCGTAATATAGGAAGTACGATATTGGGAATATCGTAACAATATACCTACATGCAATCACTATCACGTACGATTTTACAAATCTCGTAACAAATTACACACATGCATTCTTCTTTTTTGCCATGAACTGATCACCCTCATGTACAGATTAATAACATCGTAACATAGCAAGTTCGATATTGGGAATATCGTAACAACATACTCACATGTATCGTAACAATATTGATGAATATCGTATCAATAACGATGAATTTGCAAGAAATCGTATCAAATTCCCCAAATAACAAGCATCAAATTTCCAGATCAACCACAATACAACACCAAACGATGTTTTATGTACAATTTAACCACAAACAAATCGTACTAAGCCCGTAAAATTCAAAAATTCAAAATTTTCACCAAAACCCATATTTTTTTCCAGATCTACACAAATTTCATGTAAATGAAGAAGAAATTACCAGCATTTCTCCAAAAGAATCGTCGCCAAGGTCCTCTTGTTGATTTTCGGCGTCTTTTTCTTCGTTTTTTGTTTCATCGACGGTGGCGATTTTTCTCTTGCTTTTGCCGGTCGTTTTCCGGCGTTTTGAAGGACCGACTTCGTCTGCCATTTTTTCTGGTGGTCGGCGGTGGTGGCGGTGGCGTTTTCGAAGTAGTTGGTGGCGGCGGTTTGTACGAATTGGTGGCGGTTTCGACGATATAGAGAGAGAAAGAAGCGGAATGATAAGGATGGCGACGGTGGAAGGGAAGAGAATGGAAGAAGAAGAGGCATCGGTTTATGGTTGGTGAAGTGGCGGCGGTGGCTGTTGGTGGAGCAGCGGCGGTTGGCGGAGAAGAAGAGGTAGAGAGAGAAAAAAAGGTTTTGAAATGATTTGAAATGGAGTAAAAAATGAAAAAGCTGAAAAATAAATATCAACATGTAGTAAGGGTAGTTTTGTCCAAAAATTTGAAATATGGCCTCTTTTATTATAAATTAAATTGGGGTACAAAATTATTGTTTTTTCATCTAAAGTGGCATTTCTACTATCTAACTCTCATAAAAACTGCACTCTAACTTCTAAGTTTAACCTCTTAAATGAAAAGGACAAATTAAACTAGAAATTGGGGTTAATATAAGTGTCCACGGTTCATATGAAATCTATATTCAGTTCATTCAAAAAACAATTTCATTCTTCACACCAAGTTTGAATTGAACACTAGTTTATATTTGATTAATATTGAATTCAACGCTTTTGAGTGTCAAGTTTTGACATATTCATTCAGCAAATTAAAAAGAGTTCATTTGTTGAAAAAACATTATAGTTTCTCAAAATTGAACTGCGACCTTTGACTTAATTGAAGGTTGATGACTAGTTCGATCAAATCGAGAGAGAGAGAGAAAAAAAACAAGCAAATTTTGGTTTAATCGATTAGAATCATACTTTATATTTGATTATATAAAATATACGTACGAGGTCTTATGGAATCAATTTTCTTGTTACATTTATACATTTTGTATTCATTTCCTATAAAATTAAGACGAATTTATATGTAAAATATTTTCCCCTCAACTGCGTTTAGATGCGGCAACCATTTACCTGTTTTTTATTCGTCAAGTCAACTAATTTGGTCGTACCAAGAGTTTTTTGTTGTCTAATTATTTCAATGTATGCCTAATTAGTACGTTGCTATTAGATTAATTAACTGCAACATTATTTTTCTTTTGAAGTAACGTTTTTTCACTTATTTAAATTCAGCTCGTAGCTAGTATTGTAGTATCAGCCTGATTATTTTGGCCATGCTATGACGGCTGTTTTCTAGGGCTGCTAAAACTTAAAATCATTTAATTTTAGCATACCTATCTACTAATTTTCTCCATTGACGATTTAATCATTAATTAGTGTTGCTAATGGTCTTTAATGGGTCTAGGCTCTCAAGCAGTACCCAGTCATAAACTAAATAATAGAGATATAATAATCATAAAATAAATATGAGTTTTTGTTACAATGATCCCACGATACGAGTCCAAAAATTAAAATTTCATCTCATATTCAATTATATATTGATAATGACAGTCTCACAGGAAGGAGAGTTGAAGATATGAGTCCCAACGCATATTGGCGAAAAATTAATTATACTGGACTGGAGTATTGCATTTGTAAGAATAAACTTCTTACTTGAAACGGGTCGGGAAAAATAAAATTTAAAATTTAAAATTTTGACAGGTATGACGTGTGAGTTTCAGTCTTAAAGTTAAACTAATTGGAATGATAAATATAATTTGGCAAACCTAACCTAATGTAGGAATATCTCAAATTTATTATCTTTCGGTAGGCAAAGACTCTAAATAACTATAAATAATGGTCACAGATAATTATATTATCTTGATATTCTCCACAATTCATTCCAAAAGATTTTAAAAAAAGAATCACTTTACTAAATAATATAATCTCTTGCAGAAAATCTGTATAAAATATAATATATACTTCTCCAGTAAGTACAATGAGTGAGTTGGAAGTATATAACATTAATATTATCAAGTGATCGTTAAATTAATCTGACTCGCGCAAGTGTAGCAAATTTGACTTCTACATATGCCAAGAATGAGTATAGTTCCTCTAATCTTATCGTAGTTTGACTTGAAATTTTTTTAATTGGACAATATACCAAAAAAAGGTGTTTTTCTTTGATGTGGGTTCATTAAATATTACCTCACTATTATCTCAACATTTGATCCGAAATATTCCAAAAATAAAATTTGCTAGGGTACGGGAGACGAAAAAACATATTAAGAAAAGAATAAGAAGAAATATGCAAGTATCGAATGCGTGGTATATTAGTTCGTCTATTAATACAACCATACCATCGCTATTATGGATTTGATAAATACTACTAACATAATAGTAACAATTACAATTGTTATTTAATAATGAAATTTTGAAACTGCAAACTCGCGTAGTTGAAAAATTGTTGACACTTAGCGTGGAACAAAAATAAATTAAGTATTTTTTGGATTTGGCCAATGAGGCCTAATCACAGTGACAAAACTGAGACATACAAGATTCTTCTAAACAAGAGGTCTTGGGTTCAATTCCGATTATTGTGTAAATATCCACCTTATATGTGTAGAGGTCTCACTTTTGGTGGCGTAGTAATTTACAATGTGATCTCACATTTATATAATGTAAAAGTCACACCTTTAGTGATATAGTGATTTACTATTTGATAGAATGTACATATACTCATTGTAGTTTAAAACAAGTATATTTTGGATTTGGATTTCAAATATAATAAGAGAATACTCTTTTAAAAAGTAAGGGGAATCAACTATGATCTTGTTACAAGAATTCTTCTAATTCTCGACAGCTTTATCTCCATATTTATGAGGGATTATCTAAATTAGTTTATAACAATAGAAAAAAAATTATTCTCTAATGTAAAAGTAAAAGGGTATTTGAGGGAATAAAATAACTGATCGAAAATTAATATTAGCCAAAAAAAATATTATCTGAAATTAAACACATTTAAATGCATTATTATTTTAAGAAAGGAGGCCATATTAAGAAAAGAGAAGCATAAAATTTCAAATAATTCCTCCATATAGGCCACAGATAAGCAAGATTCCTCAGTTTGTCTCATGCTTCGTTTGTTTCATACCCTTCACCTATTTTCAACTATGTTGCCCTATTAAGTGAGGTATAATTAACATCTGAAATATCCAAACGGTAACAAATCTTGTATGCATTAAAAGAAATTTGTATCACTCCCATCTTCTCAAATTAAAAAAAAAAAAAAAAAAAAAAAAAAAAAAAAAAACCATGTTCTAATTAATTCGTACTTAATCTTTCCTATTGCAACGGCTTTCGTAGAAAAAAAATAATTTATACTCACAAATGAATTAGATAGTATTCACTTACTCAGAAAATCTATTTATAAAGTAAAGAGTGGTAACAAAATCGACCTGTAACATTATAGTAATCACGATTGCATAACTTTAGAAAACCTGATTTTATTTTAAAAAAGAAAGAAAACCTAATTTTTTGGCCATGTTCCGAAAACTATTTCAGGCAAATTGCATTAAATTCAGGCTTTTTAACGATATTTATAGGTGAAAATCACATACTAAATCTGCATGAAATAATTATACCCTTGGAAATTGATGTCATTTTCATTTATTTTTCACGGCCGAATCCTCTTTATAATACGAGCCGAACAGTTATTACTGCCCCAGTCAGTCTCTCTCTCTCTCTCTCTCTCTCTCTCTCTCTAACCGTCGTTAATTTGTTTATAGTTTGCCATCCTTGACCAGCTTGAAAGTACAGTGTTGCCCGCTACTTATATTTTCAGGTTTCTTGAAATAAACGGAGGAGTGTAGAAAACAAAGCAAGCACCTTTTCATTCTTCACCCTTTCTCTACATTTGATAAACCATGGCTCTGAACGTGATATCTCCAACTGAAATAAAGACGCTATCTTTCTTGGATTCCTCTAAATCGAATTACAACCTTAATCCTCTCAAGTTCCAAGGTATAACCTCAAATTTTGGTGTTTATTTATTTTTTTATTTTTTTTAATTTTGGTTTTGGGCTGGTGGGATATCGAGAAAATAGTGATTTTTGTCCTTTCATGTTGATTATGAGGCTGTAATTTGTTTTGGATAAGAATGAATGGTGTAAAGCTGTGTATTATTTTTCTGTTCACCTTTCTGATTTTCTCTGGAGATGTTGCATCAGCTGATTATATTCATTTCTTGTTAAAATATTCATCTTTAAGTATCCATGGTAAGAATTTTTTAATTTGATTCATTTTTCTTGTGTCCCATTTGTGGAGATTGATTTGTGTGTTGATGTTGATGTGTTTCTGGTTGACTTGTTATACCTACTGAAGATTCCTTTTTTCTTTCTTTTTTGAGGGGTGGGGTGTTTTGGGGGTTGGGGGGAGTATATGTTGTTAGTTTCTTGCTATTTGATTCGAAATTATACAAGATTCTGTTGAATTTTTACTCAGGTGGATTTGCTTTCAAGAGGAAGGATAGTAGATGCACTGTTGCAAAGCGAGTCCATTGCTCAGCACAGACACCGCCTCCGGCTTGGCCCGGACGGGCTGTTCCCGAGCCCGGTCGTATGACTTGGGAGGGTCCAAAGCCTATTTCAGTTATTGGATCCACTGGCTCCATTGGAACTCAGGTGAAATATTTTATATTATTTTGTTTATGAGACTGTCTAGAGTTAATACTTGAGGTTGTTTAAGTTGTTATACCTCATTTCATGCCTATATTTGATGGTTATATTGTAATTGACTTTCATATTCATCACCTAAATCCAACTTATTATGGTGCTTTACTTGTTAGTGGGCTTGTTCTTGCTTTTTGACAAGGCATGTGATCTTTTATCATTTGCTTTGGTTGCTTATGAGCTGACTTCACTCTTTGCAGACGCTCGACATAGTTGCTGAAAATCCAGATAAGTTTAGAATCGTCGCACTTGCTGCTGGTTCAAATGTCACCCTCCTTGCTGATCAGGTGATTTGATTGATAACTTGATGGCGTAGTATGTATTCAGGAAAATCTTGGGCTAATTAATCCCTTTTAGTTATTGATAATTACTATCTGTTATCTAATACTCATTACCTCATCTTGCAGGTGAAGGCTTTCAAACCCAAATTGGTATCAGTACGAGACGAGTCATTAATTAGTGAGCTCAAAGAGGCTTTGGCTGGTGTTGAAGACATGCCAGAAATCATCCCTGGTGAGCAGGGGATGATCGAGGTGAGTTTATATATGCTCGATAGCTGTTAGTGATGTTGGTAGATATAATTTGTTTCCCAGCTTTTTGACAGTAATGATGAATTCCAGGTTGCACGCCACCCCGATGCTGTTACTGTAGTCACAGGAATCGTTGGATGTGCCGGTTTGAAGGTACTCTTCAATGTCACTGTGTAAAATTTTATAGGAACATATCTTTGGTATACTTTCTAGATTATGTCAAACATGCATCTACCATAATCAGTACCATTTCTAAGTAATCTTTACGAAAGTTGCTTACTTTAACATTACAATTCCATTTCTTTTTTGTTTGATTAATATGTAATCTGCACGAATGATCCATGAGCTTTCTGGGCATGCTTTGCACATGCAGTTTCCCTTACGAAATTTGATCCATGAGCTATTTTGACGAACCTTGATAAGTTGGAGGGAAAAGTTTTGCTCTTCTCGATCAAGTATGCTTAAAAAATCTAGGGAAGGCTTTTAAAATTAGGTGCATTTGTGGGAAATATGGAGTCTGTATTAAAAGAACGTCTTAACGAATGCAGCATCAACGTACTGTTCATTCAAAAGCTTCTGTTATCACACGTTTAAAATTTGGAGAAGATATTGTAAGAAAGCATGCTTGTGTGGAAGATATTGTAACTATTCAATGCCTGTACGTTGATATTTTGTCACTGACTTCCCTGAAAAATTGAAAGTTGCAATATGTTTTCTTTCTTCACTTCTTGCAAAAGGTGTGTTGCAATGGAACAATATTCTCAAAAATCTGATCTGTTTGGTTTTTTCAGCCGACAGTGGCTGCCATAGAAGCTGGAAAAGACATCGCGTTGGCCAATAAAGAGACACTAATTGCTGGAGGACCTTTTGTCCTTCCTCTTGCAAAGAAGCATAACGTCAAGATTCTTCCTGCAGATTCTGAACATTCTGCTATATTCCAGGTACGTCTAGAAGGGGCCGAACAATGCCTAAATTTCTATGTTACTAGAATAATTAAATAACTATCATGTATCTGGAAGTGTAAAAGTTATATTCATCAGTTAACCGCCCTTATAAACACGTGGCCGTCTTTACTGATTCTAACGGCTGAGATAAGAAATGTTTTATCATACAGTGTATTCAAGGCTTGCCTGAAGGTGCTTTGAGGCGCATAATTTTGACTGCATCGGGGGGCTCCTTTAGGTATGGCAATGCGTTACATGTGAAAGTTTGTTCGGAAATTCTTGGATCCTTAGACTTTAGCTAATTTATGCATCCATAGCTTATAATAGAATTATAGTATCTTGATTGATTAACTACAAACCCTAACTTGTTTTTGTGTCATACTGAGATTTACCTTATTTAAGTACAAGATTTAGTGAATATTAGTATGATAGCTTAGAATTTGCTCATTTTTGGTGTCGTACTTCTGATTCTAGATTGTTTTGCTAGTTTGATTATGCTAGTATCAGAGTATGAAACTGACAATGCTGTCAATGATAGGGATTGGCCAGTCGAGAAATTGAAAGAAGTGAAAGTAGCAGATGCTTTAAAGCATCCAAACTGGAATATGGGGAAGAAAATTACTGTGGACTCAGCAACCCTCTTTAACAAGGTAATTTCCGACAGTTTGTTCTGAACTTCGCTTACATGTCTAGTGTCCGTTACTCGACTAATTCTGTACACATCAATCAGAAGCTGCATTTCATGCTTTATCAAGACTATGCTAAAAAAAGTATGACTAAGTTAAGTGATTTCATCTTGACAGGGTTTAGAAGTTATCGAAGCTCATTATTTGTTTGGGGCTGAATACGATAATATTGAGATTGTTATTCATCCCCAATCTATCATACATTCGATGGTCGAAACACAGGTAATTCATCTTCCTTCTTCAACTACTTTTTGTATGCTCGTTATTCTAGCCATAATCGAGGAATCTTTACATCTTCGTTTTATCTATTCAGGATTCATCCGTGCTAGCACAACTGGGATGGCCCGATATGCGTTTGCCTATTTTATACACCTTATCATGGCCCGAGAGAATCTACTGCTCCGAGATTACATGGCCTCGCCTCGACCTCTGCAAGTAATTTCGACGCACTCATACGTAGCACTGTTGTAAATCCACTTTTGCTTGCTTAAGTAGAACTGATTTCGGATCATGGTGATGGTTCAGGGTCGATCTAACGTTCAGGAAGCCCGACAATGTCAAATACCCGTCAATGGATCTAGCGTATGCTGCTGGACGAGCTGGAGGCACCATGACCGGAGTTCTTAGTGCAGCTAACGAGAAAGCAGTCGAAATGTTCATCGACGAGAAGTGAGTACTTTAATCCTTCACCTGAGATTCACATGCCCAAATATATTACTTTCATGAGTTTACTCATTTTTATCAGACAAATTAATATTAGCCTAATCTGCATGTACGTCGATGGATTGAATAATTTGGAGCTCGGTTGATCGTTTAATCCTTCAAATACTCTATCATACATTGATTTTCTTGCTCATGATACAAAACTGCAGCTGATGATGACCTATTTTTCTGTTGCAGAATCAGTTATCTGGATATTTTCAAGGTTGTGGAGCTGACATGCGATAAGCATCGCGCAGAAATGGTGGTATCGCCTTCGTTGGAGGAGATCGTCCACTACGACCAGTGGGCACGCGACTACGCGGCCGGTGTGCTGCGGTCAGGCAGCTTGAGTCCTGCTCTTGTTTGAGCAGAGATTGATGACTATGATCAACTGGAAAGGTTTCATTTTTTTATTTTTCTAGTTTACCTTCTCTGTTTTTTGGGGGGTGAAGTCATTTATCATAAAATGGAAAGAGTTATTGTAACAGTCCCTCCTTGAAATAGATTTAAAAAAAAAAAAAAAAATCACAAGAGTTTGTGATATGATAAATTAATTTAAGTGTAAATTTGTTCTCACAGGTTCCTTTTGTATTTATTTATGTGTTGCAAATAATATATGATTTGGCTGTGCTCAAATTTGGCCCAAATAATCTTCTAAAACGAGAAGTCTAATTATTGGGCTTCGTTATTTTATGAAGTAATTGGGCTTTAGACAATTATGTAAACAAATTAAAAATCAGTCACTTAAATGTAGTGGGCTTTTTATTTTAATCAGAAAAAAAGGGACACGTTAAGAAATTGGGTAATGATATTCGGCCACACTGTGGCTGGCCACACGAGCTAAAAATGGTAATATAGGTTTTTAAAATGGAAATATACCCTAATTGGGAAGCATAAACCCTAAAGGGGAAATGTGATTATGTAGAACCCCGAAAATTCGAGCCTAAAAATTTCATTGTAAGTATATAAAAATTTTATTAGAGTTAATCGGATAATAGAACGGTCACTTATTCCCGATAAATTTTATACGTCTAAATCAAAAAAATTTAGACGTCGTATGCATTGCATAGCATGAGCATTCATATTTTATTATTCAAGTGAAATATGTCGATATTATTATCGCCTATGCAATAATGTGATTAATTAGAAATAATTAATCAAAAAGATAAATTATATATATATAATATAAATATGAAGCGTTTGTTTATTTAATTTTGTAAAAGAATTAATTTATAGAATAATATAGATATTGGTCTCGTTAAGACCGAAATAATTAGTTCTACGTATATGCTCGATCGAAACTTTGATCGGATGAACGAATGTCGTATAATGGAAGAATAATCATTACGCTTTTTCTTCTCCCAAAATTACCTCCCATAAATCCCAATCAGAATGAATTAGAGGTAATAATTCCTAGTTGCCTACAGATTCTCCCTCCCCTTCATTCACGTTAAAACAAAAAAAAAAAGAGTTGCAGATGAAACTCTTCACCATCTCTGCAAAATCATCCTCTCCTCAAACCTCAACCCCTTCTTCCTCTACCACCATCTACCACCATCCATCACCACTGGAACCACCACCACCACCATCTAGGGCCGGAGAATCGGGCAGAAAGAGAGAGAGGAAGGACCAGCCGTGAGGGAGGAAAGAGAAAGAGAGTGAGAGAAGCAAGTAAGAAAGTAAGGAGGAGAAGAAGGCAAGGTATAAATTTCTCTTATTTCTTCCTTCTTTTCAATATCTTAGAAGCATGTTTAGGGAAAGAAAATAGTGGAACCCTTGATCTTGGTGTGAAGGAGATGATACATATGCGATTTTTATAGAGTAGTGAAGGCAATGATGATTTTAACTGGTCTTTATACTTGTTGTGAAGTTATACTCGATTATATGCATTCTAGGAAGAGTATGACTTAGAAAGGTGTGTTCTTCATAATCATATGGTTGCTATAGATGATATGTGAGTGTGTTTAAGGCTGAAAAACGAGTATATGCTGCTGTGTTGGTATTTTGAGTTTGAATAAACGAAGCTTGGAATGAAACATGTGCAATGTATGAAACTGCACTGCTCTGATTTATCCGTTTGAATATGATAGGTTTCGAATTTGAATCTCAAATTTTTATATGTTGTAGATAAGTATGTTAGGAAGGTTATGTGAATTTTTCAGAATTTTTCGTTGAAGCATGTAATTTTGGTGGATTTAATACTCTACTGCCCTTGTTTGAAAATCTAATCTGCGCAGAAAAATGTATAAGTATTTTTCTCCTTTGATTCGTAACTTTTGAAGGCTTAGCCTTTTGGAATTGAAACTAGATATCCTAAGGATTTTAAGTTGATATTTCTCATCCCTTGAGGCCAAATGAACGATTTTATATTGAATTTTCAAGTAAACTGTTGTGCAGTAGAACTTCAACTTTTGACAGATTCACTGATCTGCAAATGAGGCTCAATTAGGACAAGTAAAACCTTACAATTTTGAAGTGTAACAACTTCTGGAAACTCTATTATGTGTTAGGAGCATGCCATAAAAATTTTAAGCCTTTTTTTATCTCGTTTACTATTTTAATTAGAATTTACAACGTCAAAGTGTCATGCTGAAAAATTGCAGAAATATGTTTATTATCAATTAATGCCTAAATTCGATTTTATTGCTAATAAAATACATATGTGAGCCTCAAGAATGTACTAAATAAATTATTTCCAAAATGATATGATGGAGTATGAGTTGCTGGAAATTATTTCATGTGTTAAAATAACTAATTAATTAGATTTAAGCTAAGTTATTTTGGGCCAAAATAAATATAATGAATTGGACTTGGGCCAATGGGCCAAAGTTTTCAGATTTGTATGTACTTGGGCCAACTTAATAAATTGTGTGTGTGGACTATGTGGTTCGGGCTCGAATTTAAATATTGTGGGCTTTTGAATTGATTTCGTTTGGACCCGGATTTATTTTAAAAATGGGCTATATTCTTTAAAATTGAATGAGCCTAGTAACATAAAATTGGACCTATGTTGTTATAATATTGTTGGGTTGGACTATCCTAAGTTAATAAAAAAAAATATGAAATGGGCTTAGTCTTATATGGTTAATGTAATTATGATAGTCCAATATGACTTGTTATGTGTGTTATGGACCCTTATTCCATATCTATATGTAATTAAATGTGAAGTTATATATTATATGATTAATGTTTATTATTATTTATACATGATTAATTGTTTATTATTTATTATTAATAATTAATTAAATAATTAATTCTATAATAATTTGTTAATTGATAATTAATTAATTAATTAATTAGTTAAAATTCTTTCATAATTAATTACTAATTAATTAAATAATAATTAATTAATTGATTAATTAATTAATTAATTGATTGATTAATTAAATAATAATTAATTAATTAATTGATTAATTAATTAATTAAGTAATTGTATGCCTTAATTAATTAATTATTTATTTATTTATTTATTAATTATATGTATTTAATAATTAATAATTAATTAATTAATTATATGCCTTTAATAATTAATTATTTATTAATCAATTATATCCCTTTATTAATTAATTAATTCTTTATTAATTAATTATATGCCTTTAATAATTAATTAATTCTTAATTAATCGATTAAAATGATCTAAGTCAATTGAATAATTGTTATGTATTCAATAGTCAAGTATTAATGTCTTACATGTTTTAAAGTGTGATCATATGACATGAGATATGCGACTAATCAAGTGTACATGAATTAATATGATGTGATGTAAAGTATATAGTATGCATAAAACTTCTATGTGACTCACGTTACATAACATGCATGACATACATGATATAACTCGGAAGTAAGCTTGACCTAGGATGCTAAGACTTTAGACACTTTTATGCTTGTGAACCTAAGTGTTTAAGACAACTCTTGTAGGACCGAGCAATCCATAATTCGAGGACTAGTCAAACGAACTTGAACCAAGGTGGGTTTCTATTTTCAAACTGTGGGATTACAAACTCCCACTGAGGTAACTTTAGGGTTATTAAACCCAATGCTTTCAAAGTGTGATATGCATGCTAAATGTTTTATGCTCAATTGCTTGTGGTTTACCTATGTTGAAAGTTTTATAATACGATCGGCCTTGTGCTCCGTATAAGCCAATGTAGTGTACACATGAAGTTATGACGGTTCGGTTGGAGGGAGTGGCTCCCCTTTAATTGAACCTGGTGGTAACCCAAGAATGTGAGATGCTCTATGGTTCGAACCGTTAACTGTTAAAAACTTATGTGAAGGATATTTTTACCATAGTAACCTCCTTCCATAAGAATGAAGCATGCTATATCTTTTGAAAAATTATTTTCAAAATGGGGCACGGAATCCACTGAGTGCTTTTGTACTCAGCTCCCTGCATTGTTTTCCCTAATGCAGGTTGATCAATGTGGAGGCGAAAGAAGGGGATGTCGATGTTGCTATTGTCCGTCTGTTCGTTTTCAAGTACTTGTCGTGTCGGTCTTTACGACCATTGTTGTGTCTTCAATAAGGCTTATGCCACCAAACTCATGTTATCTCTTATGTTCTAATCATCTACTTGTAGATGGTTATCTTTTGAAACGCTTCCGCAGTGCGGGGCCGGTGTCCTCATACATCGACCCCAGTTATGTTATGCTAGGGCATCGATTTTGAACAATTACCTACCTTTCCTTTATTATTCCAAACACTTATCATTTCGACTTTTCAATAAATAACTATTTGTTATCATTTATGAATCATGATTATATGGTTTCACCCCACCCACTGCGTGGCGGCTCGGACGGATCCGCATAGGCCGGGTCGCGGGTCGTCACAGACTATTTTCATTTTTATAGTCAACTTTCCTTTTTTTACGCGTGTGGCCGGCCACACTGTGGCCGGCTATCTTTATTCTAAGAAATTTTATAGTATAGGGGTATTCCAACCCTTACAATAAGACCATCTCAATGATAGAAACACGTGCATTGCAACTCCCAAACATCGCCTACATTACAACTCCAACAAGCCCTAGGATCTGACATCCAACGAGTAATAGAAATATCGAACAAGTTCTGATCCTTTAAAAATATCCAAGACTAAACTCTAATATTAATCTCGTCAATCATCTTTGCGAACTCAAACACGCATCTCTCGAATATCATCTATTTCTAATCTTCCAAATAAACCATTTCACCCCAATTCATATAGTAGCAACAATTTTTGACAAGTTACCTTTTCCAAAAATATCACAAAATTGGATAAAGTGTATAGTAGGATGAATATGAGATACCATATACACATTCAATCGTTTGTGCATTCGTTCCAAATAGAGAAAACAACCTTACAGTTAAAGAAGATGTATATTGTATTTTCCTCTTACTCTTTGCAAAAGGTGCACCTTGAGTCTTTGTTGTTGAAAATGATTAATCTCTTGTTAAAGTTATCTTTCGTCGCTAGGAATGGCAATAGATCGAATATCCACCCATTAAGTATGTCCCAAACACAAACCTGTGAAATATTTTTACACTCAAATCCGTCCCGAACCCGATTGAAAAAATAATTTTAAAACCCGTACCCAACCCAAACCCGTTGGTTAATACCCGTTTAATTACCCGCTAAAAATCCGGATATTAAAAAGTAAATATCTCATACAGTGTTTGAATAAAATGATTAAAAAATTAATATTTATACTAATATTTATAACTATACTACAACATAATATTTTGTTTATCTTATAAATGGATTTGGGTAGCAGGTACCAAGCTCACATATAGTCATTTTGCGTAAGCATTCTATGTCTAATAATTAAAATATTACAGGCAATCCATTAACATAAAATTGAAAATAAAGATCTAAAATATTCCCTTAGAAAATATGATCCAAAATTTAACGCATAAAACTAAATCAACTTCTCCAAATCCATCAATCCAAATACAACCTCCCTAGATTAACAATAATTCCCATATATCATTTATTTATTTATTTATTTTATATTCATGGTGCTGCAACAACATTACAATTGGCTGACTAAAATCTAAACGTCTTTGTCTAAATATATTGGCCTTTTTCACAATTAGGCTTATTTTCTCTTGAACTGATGGCCCATGAAAATGAAATTATCGTTACCGTATTAAAAGTTCATTATATAGAGTGTGACAAGAGACTACAATTGATATACAACCAACCAGTTTTTGTTTTCCAAACCTACAAATTCAACAAAGTTATAGATTTGGCATTAGAGAGACAACACATTAGCATAATTACATCCAAATTATCCAAACAGAACAACTCGATACTATTGCTATCTAAATCTAAATATTAATAATAGCTATCTGGATTCGAGACCTCAACCACAATTTGATATTCTTATTTATCTTAAATTCTCATTATATACAATTTTTATTCATATATTTCATTATTTATATTTATATTACCAAAACTATTATAATTAAATATAGAATGAGAATATTGTGGTATCATATTTGACAAATATAATTAATTTTAGATGTATATTCTTTTTTTTTAGATGTATATTCTATATGTATTGCATATTGATTACCTGAATTAATTTTGTTAACATAAATTGTATATAAATTACATTAATTTAAATACAAACAAAAAATAACTAATTAAAGAATATAGAAATTATATGATTCATCATTGCCAACATGTGTCAAATAACATGGGAAAAGAGAAGTCTCCCATATCAAACTAAAAATCCATCAAGAATCCCGCAACTCCTACAAAGTACATACTAAATTGTTAATTGTTAAAGTATATACACATCTAAAAGCGTTTGATTCTTTTATTTGCAAAAAAATCATTTTATTTTCTATTACTAATCACTCAATTAATGATGTAGATTTAATATAGATCGTCCTCATAGTCATCAATTTTCAGTTCTCGTATCGTATTATCTATATTATTTGAATAAAAACGACTATATCTTGTCTTTCTTCTATGTAGTGCCTCCTCATTCTTCCATTTCTATTTATTTAAATTCTCCAATTTTTCACATTATTAAATATTACTATCAAACAAATTTTGCCTAATAGTTTTAACAATCTTAAAGAAATATGTGGATTAAAATTGAACTTAAAAAGATAAAAATAGTAAATGAAGACAAGATATCGTATAATAATTTTCTTTAATCTTACTAAGGCGCATGTAGATAAAATTGATAAAAGGATGAAAAATTAATAAATGAAGACGGTAGAACCGCAGAACGATTTTCTTCAATTTAAATAGATAATAAAGATTTTGACTTTCAAAACAATTTTTATAACAACCAAACAAACTACATCTAAATATTTAAATAATATGTGGATTAAAATTCAACTGAAAAATGATCAAAAATAGTAAAACAAAACGGAGAATCGCGGAACATTTTTTTAATTTAATTTACATATTAAAGGCTCTCACTTTCAAAATAAATTTTTATAACTACCAAGTAAATTGTGAATAATATTTTTAATAATCTTAATGAAGTATTTGGATTAAAATTAAACTTAAAAAGGAAGAAAAATAGTAAATGAAGACGGGATAATCTCATAACAATTTTCTTAAATTTAACAAGAAATTAAAGATTTCACTTTCGAAATGAATTTTAATAACACTCAAACAAATTGCGGCTAATAATTTTAATAATTTTACTGAAGTATGTGGATTAAATTGAACTAAAATGATATAAAATAGTAAATTAAGACGGGAAAATTGAGAAATAATCTTCTTTAACTAGAAAAAATATGGTTTTCATTTTCTAAATAACTAGAAAAAATATAACTTTTACTTTCGAAATAAATTTCTATAACTACCAAACAAATTGCGTCTAATAATACGAACTAAAAGTACTTTGAAATTGAACTCCAAAACTACTTTTATCTTTAATAGAGCGATGTATTGAATTTATCAGTATTTTGAAAGTCAATAAATAAAATTAAAAAAAATTGCTGTAGGAAATTGGAAAGTAATTGGACATTATGACAACTAAGTTCTTGGCTTCCACTCATAACAAAAGGCCATTTTATAAAGCCTAAAAATTGGTTTAGAAAACTGTTCATTTGACTATATATATATATATATATATATATATATATATATATATATATATATGTCTTCATCCTATATGCCAAAGTTATTTATAAGAGATAAGAAAATTCATGTTCAATTAAATGAACAATAATCCTATAATCCAAATCGATTTGATTGATAACATGAACAAGGATATGAACAATCAACAATATATCAATCACAGCATATAAATAGATTATTACATTATCTAAATTGTTAGATTTCAATAATTTGGGCTATAAAATAATTTCTTCAACTAGCACTGTGCTTAAATAGTACATCTCGTTCCATCATTTTCTACTTTTAGAAGGTTTATTTTTCCCTTAAGCGAATAAGAATTAGAAACCTATAAATTATACTTGATGTATATCTTGTACACATATAACCATATATTTACATGCTTTATTATTATATATTTGATTAATTAATCTTTTTATTTATTTTTCTTGTATATATTCCTATTTGTTCATAAGTTGACTTAGAGAAATCACTAGCTAGCTAGTCTAGCAAGAAATGGATAAACTATAGTGTAAAGCTAAACTTGAATAGACCTTTACCAACTTAACTTTGGTGTATTTTTAGGGATTTTAGGAGACCCTCTAACTATTCTGTATTTAGTATGTATAAATATTGTTTTCACGCTATTTGCAGTATAAAATTTTAATTGACTTTTGACCTTTAAGTTAGAATAGGTTTTCGCAAATCCTTTCTTTTCTTAACCATTTTGTTTCTATTCAATACATATCTTTTTTTTGAGATAAAATTATAGTGAGGTATATATTTATATAATAAAATAAAGCGTTATACCATCATATAGGTCGGATCTCTACACCGTCATACAAGGTGGGACAACTACTCCACCATAAGGTGTGAAATAAATTACACTGCTTGCAAGCGGAATTGAACCCAAGACCTCTCATTAAGGAGAAACTTGTGGTACCTAAGTCATGTTGGTGTATGGAGCATAAAAAGGATTACTTGGCCCACAATGTTTCTCTTTTTTTAGCCCATAAGTTTTTCCTAGATCAACTAGGGTTATGATTCAATTTGTGCTATTATAAATAGGTGATCTCCCATTGTAATTTGTATCCCAGAAAAATATAGTGAAATCACTGGCTTGGTATCGCCCCCAGACGTAGATATATACACATCGTATCGAACTGGGTAAACAATTCTCTCATGTTTCTTTTTGTGTTTTATTGTGATAGTGTGTGTGGGTATTATTTCCTAACAACTGGTATCAAGAGCTCGGGTTCAGGGACTAGTCACGATGAACGACGGAAAGGTGTCGATCGAGAAGTTTGATGGATCTAACTTTGGTTTCTGGAAGATGCAGATTGAGGATTACCTCTATGGTAAAGATCTGTATCAGCCCCTCAAAGCAAAACCAGAAAAGATGATTGCGAAGGAGTGGGAACTGCTGGACAGAAAGACGATGAGTGTGATTCGTTTGTCGTTGTCCAAGGATGTAGCTTATCATACGAGGGCGGCCAAAACCACGAAGGAGATGCTGAAGATCCTGGAGGAGATGTATCAGAAGCCATCTACGGCGAACAAGGTACATCTGATTAGGCGTTTGTTCAATCTGAACATGTCAGAGGGTACACTGGTGCAACAACATCTCAACGAGTTCAACTTGATCACTTCGCAATTGGACTCGGTTGATATTAAGTTTGATGACGAACTTCGAGCCCTAGTTATGCTATCTTCTCTGCCAGAAAGTTGGGTGAACTTAGTGACAATAGTCAGCGCTGGAGACGAAAAACTGACGTTTGACAAAGTAAGGGATCTGATGATTGGCGAAGAAATTCGCAAGAGACAACAATCTGGATCGTCTTCTTCGGGGTCAGCACTGAGCACGGAAAAACGGAGACAGATAGAAGGGAAGGCAAAATTGGAGAAGGTCAAAGTCCAGAGGAAAGAGCCGATCCAGAAAGGATGAGAGTTCAATCCAGTGCTGGAATTGTGAAGAGTTCAGTCACTACCAAAGTCAGTGTGAAGCACCACCAAAGAATAAGAATAAGAATAAGAATAAGAATAAGAATAAGAATAAGAAAGATAAGAAGACAACGAAGGCGATCACAACCGAAGATGAGGGCAAGGCATTGGTCTTGAGTGTGACCAGTCCGATGGAGTCGTGGGTGTTGGATTCTGGAGCGTCGTTTCATTCATACAGTAATGTAAGCGAGATGCAAAATTATGTCTCTGGCAATTTTGGGCGGGTGTTTCTCGCGGATGATGAGCCTTTGAAATCGCGGGAAAGGGAGCCTTCCGAGTAGCGATATCCAATTGAGGCATCTTGAAGCTTAGTGAGGTCAGACATGTTCCCGGACTGTAAAGGAATTTACTTTCGGCTGGGCAACTTGACGTTGAAGGATATTCAACAACGTTCGGCGGTGGCTGTTGGAAGATCACCAAAGGAGGTATGGTAGTAGCTCGTGGAAAGAAAGAGGGTACCTTGTATATGACAAGTAACTCCAAGTAGTGTATTGATCTTGTGAGTGCAGCGAACAATGTTGATTTGTGGCACTGTCGGCTTGGCCACAAGAGCGAGAAAGGGATGAAGATAATGTGTTCGAAGGGTAGGCTTCCTGGCCTAGAAACTGTTGAAGTTGGCCTATGCGATGATTTCGTGTTTGGGAAGCAGAAAAGGGTGAGCTTCTCGAGAGGCGGCAGAACTTTAAAGACACAGAAGTTGGAGTTGGTCCATAGAAATCTATGGGGACCAGCACCTGTGAAGTCCCTTGGTGGCTTAGAGTTTTACATTACTTTCATCGACGATTGCAGTAGAAAGGTATGGGTTTATTTTATTAAGAATAAATCTGATGCATTTGATGCTTTCAGGAAGTGGAAAGCCCTTGTAGAAACTGAAACATGAATGAAGGTGAAGTGTTTGAGGTCCGACAATGGAAGAGAGTATGAACTTGATAAGTTCAAGAATTACTGTGCTGAGAATGGGATTCGCATGGAGAAGACTGTGAAAGGAACCCCTCAGCAGAACAGTGTTGCAGAACGCATGAACCGGACACTGAATGAGCGAGCAAGATGCATGAGGTTGAAAAGTGGGTTGCCTAAGACGTCGTGGGCGGATGCAGTCAACACAACTGCATTCTTAATCAATAGAGGTCCTTCAGTTCCGTTGGAATTTCGAATACCTGAGGAAGAATGGACGGAAAAAGAGGTAAACCTATCTTTCCTACGCATCTTTGGTTGTGTTGCTTATGCTCATGTTGCTAATGTTGAAAGAAGTAAGTTGGATGCTAAGTCTGTTAAGTGTACGTTCATTGGTTATGGCGGAGACGAGTTCAGTTATAGACTTTGAGATGAGCAGAACCGAAAGGTTATCCGTAGTAGAGATGTGGTTTCAATGAACAGGTGTTGTACAAGGACAGAGCATCAAGCTCTGACAATCCGAATTCCCAAGTGGTCGAGTTAGACATCTCAACTCGAGTGGGAGCAAGGGGGGTCAGAATGTTGAAGAGGTACTTGAGGACGAGCCAATAACCCCACCACCGAACAATCCGATACCAAGACCGGCTAGAAAGCGACGTGCACCCAAAAGGTACTCGCCCTCTAACTTTTATTTGTTACTTACTGATGGTGGTGAGCATGAATGCTATCCAGAGGCATGTATTGGAAGTAATAAGCGAAGGTGGAGAGTTGCTATGGATGATGAGTTAACATCTCTTCTCCTAAATGACACTTGGGAACTTGTGGAGCCCCCAAAGGGCAAGAAAGCATTGCACTGCAAGTGGTTCTATCGAATCAAGGTTGAAGCAGATGGTAGCAAGCACTACAAGGCTAGGATGGTTGTCAAAGAGTTTGAGCAACGATATGGTATTGATTATATTGATATGTTTACTCCTGTCGTGAAACTGACCACTATTCGTTTGGTGTTGTGTATGGTAGTTGCAGAAAACTTGTTGTTACATCAGATGGATGTAAAGACGACATTCCTTCATGGTGATTTGGAGGAGGACTTGTACATGACACAACCTGAGGGATTCGTAGTAAAAGGCAAAGAAAATCTTGTGTGCTAGTTGAAGAAGAGCTTGTATGGCTTGAAGCAAGCTCCGAAATAGTGGTATAAGAAGTTTGATAGTTTCATGTTGGAGATTGGTTGTACGAGATGCCATGCATACCATTGTTGTTACTTTAAGAGGTTCGACAAAAGCAATCTTATCCTTTTGTTATATGTTGACGATATGTTGATCGCAAGAGCAGATGCAAAAAAGATGGATAAGTTGAAGAGGCAATTGTCAGAACGATTCTCCATGAAGGATCTTGGAGAAGCAAAATAGATTTTGGGCATGAGAATCGAGTGTGACAAGGCGACGAGGAAATTGTATCTTTCACAGGCCATTTACATTCAAAAGATCTTAGAAAGATTCAACATGGATGAATCAAAGCGAGTGAGTGTGCCATTAGGCAGTCAGTTCAAGCTGTCGAAAAAAGAATCGCCGAGTACAAAGGAGGAACGTGACGAAATGAAGAAAGTTCCCTATGCTTCGGCAATTGGTAGCATCATGTATGCCATGGTGTGTACGAGACCAAATATTGCGCATGCAGTGGGAGTAGTGAGTCGGTTCATGGGTGATCGGGAAAGCAACATTGGGAGGCTGTTAAGTGGATCTTGAGATACTTGAGAGGTACCACGGAGAAGGCCTTATGTTTCGATGGAAAGAGTGTTGAGATGGTTGGTTATGTTGATGCAGATTTGGCGTCTAATGACCTTGATGAGAGAAGAAGTACAACCGAGTATGTGTTTACTTATGGTGGTACTGCTATTTCTTGGACTTCTAAGTTGCAGAAGATCGTTGCTTTGTCTACCACGGAGGCTGAGTACGTAGCCGTGACGGAGGCAAGTAAAGAGATGGTGTGGTTGCAGAATTTCTTGAATGAATTTGGGAAAGAGCACAAGAATAGTACTCTCTATAGTGATAGTCAAATTGTTATATTCTTAGCAAAGAATTCGGCGTTTCATTCGAGAACAAAACACGTGGAGTTGAAGTATCACTACATTCAACACCTAATAGAGAGGGAGATCTTACAACTTGAAAAGATACTTGGAAGTGAGAATCCAGCCGACATGTTTACTAAGGTGGTGACCTTAGACAAATTGAAGCTATCTAGAGCTTCAATTGGTCTTGGAACGTGAAGAGAAGGCTAGGTGATGCTAAGCGAAGCAAGAAGAAGGACAAAGAAGATATGGTTACTTGGGATTTTCAGTCTCCGAGTGGGAATTGTTGGTGTATGGAACCTGAAAATGATTATTTGACCCCCAAGGTTTCTCTTTTTTTAGCCCACAAGTTGTTTCCTAGTTTAACTAGGGCTAAGATTCAATTTGTGCTATTATAATTAGGTGTTCTCCCATTGTAATTTGTATCCAAAAAAAATATAGTGAAATCTCTGGCTTAACATCGCCTCCAGACGTAGATACACATTGTATCGAACTGGGTAAACAATTCTCTCGTGTTTGTTTTCGTGTTTTCTCGTGATAGTGTGTGTGGGTATTATTTCCTAACAAGCCAACAAATTGAGTTAGGCCTCATAGCCTATTCAACACATATCATAAATTCATAGTAATTACAACTAATAATCTTTGCATTGGAAAAATATCCAAACTTTGCTTAGAAGTATGTTAGTATATACTTTTTTTTTTTCAGCAGAATGTTAGTATATACTTTAGCTTACTAGCTAGGTGCGAAAAAAATTATAGCAGTACAAATTAGAGAAATTATTCAAATATAGTAATCAGTTATTGATAGAGACATGAGTATCATCAAACTATAAATTTGATACTTGGGGCAAACGTACGGTGCGTCAAGAAACACCTAATTATTAGGTCTGAAAGTTAAATTATTTATTGGACTCTCTCTCTCTCTCTCTCTCTGGGAACATAAATCGCTTTCTCTTTGCATACTACAAAAGAAGCAAAAAAGAGAAAACATGTAGATGAAATGCCATCTTATTTTCACATGCTGTTTCTGCTCAAAATCTTCTTCTTATTTTGCTCGCTCACTTTATAGAATTCTGTGGCTTAATTTGCGAAAATTATGCCGTCTCTATTGCTTTTATTAAATGGGAATTTTTTTGCAAACCTTTTTCTGGTGTATATTTATACTTAAGACATAGTTTAATTTAATTTATTGAATTGTGGTTGTTTTTCTGGAATTAATAATGGTTGTACTAGATTAATTGCTACTGTATTGCTTTAGTTTAATTTGCAAAGACTGTTGATTCTATTAGGATGAGGCATGATAATTAGCTTTTGGATATTGTTCGTTTTCATTCTAGTTAATTAAGAAGAATTTATATTTCCTCAAAAAGATAAAATTGCTTTTGCAAACACAAAAAGGAAAAAATAAATCTGTATTAGAAAAGTCTTGGACAAGTAAACATTTCCGCTCAATGCTCGATCCCCCTAGACCAAGACCATGCCAAGTGGACTATTAATTGTACGTAGTTTAATAGAGCTTGTTATTTGGAAGAGCCCTCGATGTATTCTATTATCTATCTATCTATTCTATTTCTATTATATATTAAAGAGGAAATTTTTAATCCTCAATCAATTACAAATTAAATTAAAATCAATTTTGATGGCAGTTTTGTAATTAAAAATCAATTGAAGGACAAAAAAATGAGTCTTAATATGAACACAAAATATATAACGTGGGTTGTTGATAATATGCATGAAACGTGCCCCACTACTTTTTAAAATTTTTTTATCATCTCAAAAACAAATATTCAAAATTATGAATAATATTATAATAAATTAATATATCCTAGAAATCATACAAATCCATTATAAACTTTGTGTTCCTTAAAAAAATGAAAACTGAGAATTTTTTTTTATTCTATAAAACTGAGAAATTGCGCATCACTTTTCGTTTATTTAAGCAGTGGTGGCATGGAATTAGGACAAAAAGTTACATATAAACTATCAACGTTATGCACTAAAAAATGTTTAAGATTTATCTAAATAAATATTTTCACACAATGGATCGATCCTATTGTTAAATGTTCCAACATGATATTAGAAGGAAAATTAAAAATAGAGATCAACAAGTGACAACATATTCTTAATTTTTCTTGATTTATTAGAAAATACAGTATTTATAAATGTGGACCACGTAAAATTATCAAATTATATGATTGAAAGATTTAAATAAGTTAACATGATATTTTTCAATATTACAGTTCAATCTCGCAAATAAATTGAGAGGTTAAATTGAATGAAAAAATGATTTTGTAAATCATGTGTTTTTATAGGGAATCGGATAAATCGGTTTATTTACCACAAATACAAGGAATGGTTAGAATTAGACGAGTGCGGGCGGGCTACATATTTCCTACGACGTTGTTTTGGATAATTTCATACGTAACTCATCTCTCTCACTCATATTTAATTAAATAATAAAATAATAATAATAAATGTACTCTTTTCATAACTATAGTCCAAAAAAAACTTAAATAAACCTAAAGAATTGACAACCATCCCATAGCTAAGAAGAGAGAAAAAATACGCGTGGAAGTAGAACCAAGAAATGAAAGTTTCACTCATGTTGAATAAAATTAGTTTGTTGTTAGCTAAGGATAACATTCACATTATATATCTATATATATAAGAGAATTGTTTCTGTAATGATTTTGATTTCTTTGGCACGATTATCACCACAAACTTCAAACAGATGGTCATATTGCATTTGGTGGAGTTAATTACAAGAAATATAGAAGAATGTTGAAATATGCACATATGATGAACATTAACTGAATTATGACTTTCAAGAGTTGGTTATCTTATGTATATAAACTTGTTGTCTTGATCGACAATATTTCTTTCGGTGAGTTCTTCAGCGAGAGGGAAATAATTTTTCTCGATGCTTCCTGATTTGTATTCGAGATAGATTTTATTTTTTACAATCAGAGTTACAAAGAAATATTTGACTTACCATGGCGAAATTATTTTAGGGTTCATGTTTAATCTATTTCCTTTATCTGAATGTTTTGCTTAAGTGCAAGTCATTATTCTCAAATAAACTAATTCTTTTTCGGTAATTGTAGAACATGGCGTTTGATTAACTCATGTTAGCATTGTTGGGAGATCCAATTGTTAGTAATTGACCTGCAAAATTTGAGTCCTATAAATACCCATTTTATGATGTTGTTTCAAAATAAATGGAATCATGAATTCGAGGCTAGACTCCCATATAACTATAGCTATGCATTTAAATATTTACCAGAATCAAAACTACAAAAGCTTTTGCATAAATGATTGGATAAGTAATTTCTCTAACTTGCAAAATTCTATTATTTTTGCTTTTCAAATATGTTTGTAGTGCATTGGTCTAATTCCAAAACTAAAAATAAAAATAGTATGATTCCATAGTTCATACTATTGCTAAATTAATTCATGGAAACCAATGACCAATTCAATGTGGTTGATACTAAAAGACTTTAACAATGAAAGGTAAAGAGTGGAGAATTGATACCTCACAATGTTTCAATTTCAAAACTTTTGGTGGATTGATTATGGTGCCTTAATGCAGGATGAATGGATATGAGGTTGAACTCAATCAGATTTAATTCACAATAAGTTGCATCAAATAATTTTCCATACCTCCTTTACGGGAGATCTAAAAAACTTTCAAGATGTTAATAAATTAAGTTGAGGAGTTGAGTGATGAGAGTTTTATTGGGAACAACATTTTTATTTGTAGATTGCATTATAATAGTATTTGTTGTGCCGGGTTTCTTAATATCCGATATGTTTGGTCTTAATTTTTTAATCTGTAAATATAATGATAGTCATGTCAATGTGTGTGAGTTAATTATGTTTTTTCGTTACCATTACGTTTTAATATACTCCCTCCGTCCACGAAACAACTTCCTACTTATTCATATTTTTTTATCCATGAAACAACTCCCTACTTACCTTTTTGTACAATTATACCCTCCTACTTTTTCTTTATTCACTATCATTTGTCATTGATGGTCCTACCTCACAACTACTTTATTCATACTTTTTGGTCAACACAACTACTTTATTCCTACTTTTTTGGCCAATACCACAATTTTTTGGTCAAAACCACTATTTTTTTGTCATTATCTCAATACCCCTACATTCTTACTTTTATTCCACTCAAAACAACTTTATCAACTTTCTTAATTTCCGTGTCGAACCCCAAATTGGGAGTAATTTTTTAGGCAAATACTAGTTGAATGAAAACAGTAGTAACTAATTACGTTGGTATATAAAATTATACTTTTAATAATATTTTCATAATATCGGAATTTTGATAGGATTAGTGAGATTAAAGCCTATTATGTAAGAGCATTTACATCGAGGTGCGAAAGGGGGGTGTCGATCCGGTGTCGATGCCGCTCGACACACCTCCCACATCGACACACCCTGTGTCGAAGCTGCTGTGGGGGGATCGACACCCCCTGTGTCGACGGTGGTGTCGAGTGCGAGGTCGATCGTTCGATCCCTCCTTCGACTCCGCCACGTCAAAAAATGGGGACACGTGGCGTATCCCCATTGGTCCATTTTTTTTTTTATTTTCTGAAAAAAAAAATAATATTAACAAAATTAAATACTATCCAACGGTTACATCCCATTTTTTCACTATATATATCCCTTCAACTCATTCATTCTACACACCAATAAAATTGTCAGTTATTAATTTCTGAATTTAATTAAGTTAGTTTTTAAAATATTTATTACAAATAAAAAAAAAACAACAAAATAAAATTTATTCAATCATTAAAATCACGTTTCCCAGTGTTTAGACCTAGGTCTTACTCAACCCCATTGATGTGGAGAAATTAATCTATATCTAACTCAACACCACCAATCATTAAAATCACGCTTCCCAGTGCTTAGACCTAAGTCTTACTAGACCCCCGCTGTAAGTGCTGTAATTAACGAAGAAGATATTATCAACTGGGCCAATGGCAGTGATATAGGAGTAATAGTGATCGAAAAAGAGCAGTGGATTGATTGGATTCTTTCTTCACCCTTTCCCATTTTCCAAGATTTGTTAAAAGCTTTCGCAGTGCGATTGACATTTAGAAAATTTGTTCCATTTAGACCATGACCATTATTGACCATGACCCAAACATTACTTCTTTTTCTATTTAGTTAGTTTATTTAGATAAATGTATTTATATAAAAAAACAATTGAAGGTGAATGACCTAAACATTCATTTTTCGTTTAAATTTCCAAAAGTTATAGTGTATATATATTTTTTTAATCGTGAAAACCTGCAACTGCTACTTCTTAGTATGAACTGGTAAAATTTTATTCTTGTGAAATAGTCTGTAAACCACACAATGCTATTAAATCATACTTTTCAAGTACAGTGTGACAGACTCAATCCATAGATATATTAATGAAATTCAAACTTCTCAATTTTAAGCAGCTCACTCTATCCCTAGGTCATTAGTTAAAATTATTTATATGTTGTGGGAGGTGGCTAATTGTTTGGCTTTTCGTCTAAAATTGTTACGCTTCGTTCTGAAGTGAATGACACTATATATGATGTTGGGAAATTCAATGATATAATTCAATTTGTGAAATTAGTGAAACCTGGTTTCTGATTTGATATTTTTGTGATTTGATTTATTTATGCGCATTAAGAGACCTACAGAACTGATCAAATATATAGATCATGAAAATATTGACTAGCACAACCATTAATTGGCAATCTATAATAGAAAAAGAGAGAAAACTACAAAAAAAAAAATTGAAGAAGAGAAGGTTGCACATACATATCTTGAAAAGGACTACCATCTAACATGAACAAGAAAAATATGTCCTAAATTATTAAATTTGATGCAAGTGGGGGTAGTTCAGATAGTCCTGTTCCTAATCCAGATCTTTATTGACTTTGTAATTTTATTTTTATTTAAATTAAAAAAAAATCACACAATTGCAGGTAATTGTGATATACGATATATCCCAATAAATTTAAAGATTTCCCCTTTTTGTAATCATGGCATTGAATTTTTGTGTTTCTATAATTAATTAATATTACAGGTATACTTAACACGAGAAATTATATTTGTATTATCGCTTTTTCCCACTTTATGGTAATGACGAGAGATCAATCAATGAAATATTTATGAATATTGTAAATGTTATGGGGTGGGATAATTGAATTACGGTGTGAAAGCAAGATTTCGTCATAGCGTTAATCAGTCTTTTAGAATGCTTGAGAAGATGATTAGTGAACAATTCCAAGGAGATTAAAGTTTTGTGGCAATATTGACATTTTTCTGATTATGTCACGTCGTAAGCTTTTTTTCACATGATTTTGTTAGTTTGCGGTGACAATCGCAGTCTCAATTTTCTCTCTTTGAAATTGAGTTATGGAGGAGTATTGTGATTTCCGTAGTTTAATTCCATTTCTTACTTAATCCATTTGGTACTAATTAGTAAGAATAATTTTAATATGCAAATTTTAAAAGGGTAGTGATATTTGGCCACACTGTGACCGACCACACAAGCTAAAAATAGTAATATAAGTTTTGAAAATGGAAATACACCCCAATTAGGAAACATAAACCTTAGGGGGAAAATGTGATTATTTCCATTTTTAGAGTCAACTTTCCTTTTCTGACGTGTGTGGCTGGCCACCGTGTGGCCGACCATCATTACCCATTTTAAAATTTTATTTTATTTGTATTTTTTTTACTACCGTGCACTGTACATTTATGTCATGAGTATTATGTTGACTGCTACAAAATGTGTAAATGCCACATTTTGCGATTCACGAGCAATGTGAAGTTTGAAATTTAAATTCTCTCTCTTTCTCTTTTTTTAGAAAAATAATTTTTCTTCAAATGTTGGAAGGTTAAATTTTGGAGAACTGTAATGTGAATAGAAAAATGAATAGATTAATTAATATCGAACTAGTACGACGGTGTTGTTCTTGCACGCTACAGTTTAGAACATTCCAACTGCAATATTCAGATTCACATGGAGATTTTAGATTCCCAGAAATTTCATTTTTTTTTTTTGTTTTTTTTGCTGTAAACTTGATAGTTAGTGTTAAGTTTTATTTCGGTTTTACTAAAGCATAGTCGAAGTCGATCAATTTAAGTACTTTGATACTATTATCTAGTGTTTTTGTTAACTCCATAATTTGGTTTAGATAGTTATCCTTTGGTGTCCAAAATTGTTCAAATTCGACAAATTAAGTACTTTTGACCATTGCTGTACAAACTTGTGAAAGAATTTAATGAATTTGCCATATCACACTTCACACAGAGCCACTCACTTGCTACAATACATATGTAGTAGTAATTATTTTCTTATTGAGTAAGGAACCACTTATACTTAGATACCAATAAAAAATTATGACAATTCATAGTGAGATAGAGAGGTTATTAGATAAATAACGAAGCAAATGAAATTTGAACAAAAAAAAAAAAAAAAAAAATAGATAGTCCAAGAAACATATGATATAGTAATTTTTTTTAATATAACTAGCCCGAAATCATATGGACTGACCCTTTTGGCATTTTTATTTATATCTATCATGTTGTATATGCAATCATGTACTGTACTATTATATATAGTCTTATACATGTAACCTGGCAGAGCCACCGGCTTACCAACAATATTTGGTTTCTATTTAACCTTTGGTTTTATCAATGAACATCTTATTGTATTTGTATATACGCATCATACTCATGCACACACATAGATATACAATAATACTTATGAGTTTTCTAAGCCAAATCATTTCTTTACTTAATTAATTCACATTATAATTATCAATAGATATCACGCATATGAATAAAACATAGGCTTAAAATTATTCAAGTGTTCGATACGGAATATCCTATTTCTCATTTTAGTAACAAAGGAACTAAGACCATCCACAACGGTGGTATTTAGCCCGGGCTTCATGAGGGTGAAGGAGGTTGAAGCCCGGGCTTCACTAGGGCTCCACCATTGGAGCTGCTGCGGGCGGGTTTCATTTTTGAAGCCCTGGCGTTTTGAAGCCCGGGGGCGAGCGGAAGAAATTGAGGGGAGGAGGGACGCGTGTCGCCTCCTCCCATTTTCTATAACATTTTTCTTTTTCCTTTTTAAATCTGAAATGAAAAAATAATTAAAAAAATGCAACGGTATACAAACGGCTTTTTTTTTCCTATAAATATATCACATTCATCCCTCAAACATCTACACCTTCCCTATTTCTTCATTCTCATTTCTACATTCCCACAAAAATTCTCAACAAAAAAATATTTTTGAATTCTTGCAAATAATATTCAAGAACAAACATGTCTTGGAACGGAGAATTCGAAAAATATATTGAGAGACGCGCTCGTGTTCAAGATGCAACGGCCCACGAGCGTCTTGCGGATGATTTGATTGAAGAAATTTGAACGCGTTTCGGTCCGCTCAACTAGCTCTAGCTTTATTTTCAATATTATTGTATTTTTCGTATCTATTTTTCAAATTCAATAAAATTGTTCGAGTTTTAATCTTATTGTATTTAGATAATTAATTTGTTATATATTGCAAAAAAAATTAAAATTAAAAAGCAAAATTAAATACAAATCAATCATTGGATAGCCCTAGGGATCGGGCTTCACCATAGTGAAAATTTCAAGCCCGGGCTAACAATTATTGGGACCCCACCAAAATACCCATAGCTCTAGGGCTTCGGAGCCCACTGTTGTGAATGCTCTAAAACATACTATACATATAGATAGGTCCATTTCCAAACAAAAAAAAGGGTAATGGTAAGACTCCCCTCCAATCAAAAGGTCGGGGCTCCGGGGTTGTTCCAATGATGTGTTCGTGAGTAAACTCAAAAAAAACTTTTGCATTAATTGAATACTCAAACTTAATTTTGGTTCAATTAAATCCTCACACTTCGCATTTTGTAGATCAAACAGTCATTTCATTAATGGAATTTTCACATATCGTCATCAAAATCCTTTAAGTAGAGTTATAAAAGTTGAAATTAATTGTAATAAATGCAATTTGGAGTGCTAATTAAAATCAAAGAAAAAAATTTAGTCAAGCAATAATAGTGTGCCAACTAAATAAAATAAAATAAAAATAAGTCATTTTGTTGCAATATACTCCACAAAAAGGAGGAAGATTCAAGATATCAAGAACCATCTACAACAAGTACATGTAATAGTAGTATCTCACATAACTCCAAATTTCAAACCTCACTAATAAACAAATAAATACGAAAATAGATTAAAAATAAAATGAAAATCAAAACGGCTGCAAATTCTTACTCAGCCCATTTACATTCGCGAAAACCCCCACTAAATCCCGTCTATACGGCAAGTACGACCGCCGCTTCTCACCACCGTCGCGGCCGTACACTAGCGGAGGCGGAAGCGGTGGCGCCGCCGCAGATTTGACTTTCCCGGTACTCACCGGCGTCACTTTGCCTCTGTCTTCATTCTGTTTCTTTCTCCCGCTGTTGCTTGGACTCAAAATGACGAAATCGTCCTTGCTCCCGTCGCTCTGGCTCCTACGCAGCAGCTCCTTAACCTTAAACTTCCATCTCTTAGAATTCGAGCCGGTTGAGTTGCTCTTTTTGCACCGCTCCTCCTCCGCCGCGGCCTCCTCCTTCGGTCGCCACACGCAATACGACTCCGCCGGAATTCCGTCCAGATCGTCCGCATCCGACGAGGAGCACGACGACGTCGTCATCGTCGTTTCCCTTTCCTCATTAAACAATTTCCTCAACGGCAGCCGAATAGTCGGAGCCTTTTTATCGTCGCCTCCTTCATTTCGATTTTCGCGCGGAAATTCCGTACTCTCCAGAAACAAATCTCTGTTGAAAACCGGGTAGACCGGTCGAATCTGGCCGTTGTGGAAGATCTCCTCGGCGGAAATCGGAGACGGCAACTCGGAATCTCTCGTCACGAAAGCGAACTCGAATTCATCCTCCTCGCCGCCGACGCGATTTTCCCCTTCTCTCTCTACAAAGTCACAATCTCTTTCCACAACGCTATTTTCTCTCTCTCTCTTCACATAATCAGAATCTACTCCTTCCTCCAATCGTTGAATCGCTGAGTCTTCATCCCTCTCGAAGTAAAACTCGGCATCGTAGAGTTCCTGTGAATCGAACTCTTCGACGACGCGCGCGGCGATTTCGGCTAGTGAAGTGTTCGAGTAGCTGTTGAAGCTGGGAGATAGCGAGATTACAGAACTCGCCTGCATCTTCTCCAGCGAAAGTCCGTTCAAATTCTCTGCAAATTCACCTTCAGAAAATGCAATCAGCTGGTAAATTTCGAAGGAAACATTTATTTCATAGAAATTTCTGGTAGATAATTTTCTAGTTTGAGGGAGCAGAATGCAGGGATGGTTGGTTGGAATGGCGGAAAGTGTGGGTATTAGCAATGTGGGAGTATATATATTTGTGAATGGCTGTGAATAAGAGAGAGAGAGAGAGAGAGAGAGAGAGCTTTTGAAAATACAAAAAAGTAGAGAGAGATAATAAAGAGAAAGCAAATAAAAAGCATACGCGCCACGGGAAGGCTGTGATCGGGTGGGATATGGTGCAGCGTAGCGTATAGTTGTGCCACGTCTTTGATAACAATTGATGTTTGTGATTCTTTAAAATTTCATACTCGTAAAAAAAAATTAAATATCGATTTAGATTAGTTTACGAGTATACTGGTGTATTTTATATTTAAATGATGAAATGTGTTACAATATATTCCATTGTAAAATTATCTCCCATTTTACTTTACACGCCTACCTGTATTGATATAGTTACGCTGGTTGTCTCCTTAAGAATGTCCTGGTGGTAAAAGTGGGCATCTAAAATTGAAAGGTCTCAGGTTTGAACTCCATAACATGTGTTTATAGGTCGAGTCTGTCACACCTGTACTTTGCAAATATTGTTTACCTGCTCCGTGTGGTTTGCAGACTACTGCACAAAGGACGAAGGTTTACCCAGTACGCACCGAAAGTAGCGGTTGCGAGTTCCCACGACATAAAAAAAAGTAGTTACGCTGGTTGTTTAAGGGGTTATTACTAAAAAAACCACTATGAAAAGGTCACTTATTAATTATAACGCGTCTCAAATAAGAGGATATAGAAAATTTAAGGCAATTTTGACTACTAACATTTTAAATTGATCCCATAAGTGGTATTCCTTCCAAGGTCATTTAGTTTTCTGTATAGGATTGTTCTTTCATTGTACGATTCGGGTTTGAGTACCCCTTGTACTTTTTTTATTGAATTTTATTTACCCTTCAAAAAAAAAAGGTGATTCCAAAAGGAAAATAACGATTTATTAATTTGGTAATAAGGTTGAAAATTAGGTGTTAGTACTATACAATTAGTAAATATTGATAAAATATGACGTCCAATATAAACAATTTGTCAATAATTTATAATAGTTTATGACCAGGTTATAATGCTTGAACTCCTATTTTGCAGTTTTGAAAGTAATGTGTTCAGGTCGTCTCGAGATAATTCAAAAAAAAAAAAAAATTAATATCATTAATGACAAAACAATGGGATTTTGGAATCTAGTTGTTAAACTTATTCTTACTTCAATTTTGGCTAAACGAAAGTAGTTTGGAAAAAAAATGTTTTACACTTGTGTTTAGTATATATGGTAAAAAGATAAGTATACGAAATGCCGTGTCATTCTTTTTCCTATAAACTTTAGTACATAAATAATTACAATAATTCATCAAAATATAAATAAGTATTGTAAAGTATAGGCTCTCAGCCCAACCAATCCGAGGAATAAAATTGCAATTCAGAGTAATGTTAAAATGATAATAGTATTATTTTAAGAAAAATTCATAGGGCTGGCTTGTAGAGTTGCTTGAATTGGGTGTGACTGACTATAGGTCATACTCATACAATCTGATGTTTAGATGAAATGCACGTTAAGGCCCGTTATTAATCTCATGACTTCAAATTTTTCTTGTGCAGAATACCAAACTAACCTTCATATTTGCCCTTTGTATTGTCTCTCTCTTCACAAGTTCACGCACTTGTAAAAGAATAGAAATTGAGTCCTTAAAATTGGGCAAAACTCTGGTATGACCAACTACACCATGCGATTTACCATAGTTAAATTAAGAAGAATAGAGAATAATTAAGGATGCAATTCATCTCATTTGAAATTTATAACTCCAATTAAAAATAAAAGTATACATACCATCTGTATATGTATAAATAGATGTATGAACCATTGATTTGTCCTATTCTTCAGCTGGGACTTTGTATTCTTGTCCCATACGTAAGACTTGCTGAGGTTCACACGAAAACTGCAAGTCTTCTTATGTCAATTTTTCTAGAAGTAGAAGAATTTTCGATATTTTTTATTTCTCTATCCATAGGAACATATGGTTGTATCAAATGTCTGCTTTAAGGATAACAACGTAGTATTTTTCATTTTTGATTTTGCCCACTTTAATACTTGTCGGAATATAAAGACCTATATACTTATAATTATAAGTTATACTAGAAATGATAGGTGGTGTAACTATTTGAGCAATAAATATAAATTACTATTGTTTAAGTTGGGGGAGGAGAATTTAGGAAGAACTCCTCTAGTCGCTCACCTATATAAAAGTTAAGAGGTACCACAAATTGTAGGGCACGAGGTGTAAAAATAAGTTTTGCTCATCATTTTTAATGATTTAAATTACTCTTGTGGTTTAAAATGTCAATTATATTTCTCAAAATGAATCAACCACTTTGATTTTGGACTCGTTTGTGCGTTTTTTATTTTTGATGTCGTGGGAACTCGCAGCCGTTACTTTCGGTGTGTACTGAGTAAACCCCGTCCCTTGTGTAGTAGCATGCAGTCATGTGGAAAGTAGGGGGATCCAAATGTATATCATAAGCATGGATAAGTAATCGTACAAAAATATATTTATAGAACATATCTTTTATCATAAAATAGTATTGTACTTCCTCCAACCCATTGATAATGTTTCCTATCTTTTGGGCACAATTATTAAGGAGTAGAGGTAAAAGGATAGAAAATAGTAGGCATTCTCATTTTTGAAGAGATAAGAGCATTCACTACGGGGATCGAGCACCAAGGTCGTTGCCGGTGTCGATCCCCGCTCCACCTCCCTCCCACTCGACCCCGGGGTGTCGAAGCCATAGTGGCTCCTTCGACCCTGTGGTGTCGATATGTCGATACCAATATCGACCTCATTCATCCCCTTTCCGGTGACACGTGACATGTTCTTATTGGTCCGTTTTTTTTATTTTAGAAATTAAAAAAAAAATCAAACGGTTATTTTTTTTTCTTCTCTTATAAATATCTCTTCAATTCATTCATCCTTCACACCACCCCCAAAATTCAATTCTTCACCTAAAAAATTTCACTCTTCTCTTCTGTCAAAAAAAAAAAAAATGAGTTGGCCGGGAGCGTTTTTCAATCATGATGAGGATGAGGAGCAACGTCAAAGAAATATCGAGTTGGGTCGTCGAGCCATGCAGCTTTACCTACAAGTATACGGTGATGATTCGTCGGATGACGAGCTGGAGACGAGGACGTACCTGCTCCGCAATCGTGTGGAGGCCGAACAACGCCTCCGACGAGATTATTTTGCCGACAACCCTATATAGGGTGAAGCTGTCTTCCGCTGGTGGTTTCGAATGAGCAAGAGACTATTCTTGAGAATAGCTGAAAGTCTTGAGGCTCGGGAGCCTTTTTTCAACAACTCCCGGATGCCACCGGAAGATTGGCGTCTCACCCATGGGTGAAGTGCACCGTTGCTCTGAGGCAACTCGCCAATGGTGGAGCGGCCGATCAGTACGATGAATATCTGCACATTGGAGGGACAACGGGCAATACGATTCTTAAGACTTTCTATTGAGCCATCAGATCTGCTTTCGGCGACCACTATTTGAGGCGGCCAAACGCCGCTGACGTTGCTAGGCTAACAGAATTGCACGAGAGGACGCACGACTTTTCCGGTATGATTGGAAGCATCGATTGTATGCACTGGGCATGGAAGAATTGTCTAACGTCTTGGAAAGACACTCTATCCAAGGTGGGCCTCTTTCGTAAAGATACTCCCTGCGCCAACAGATCCGAAGAGACAATGATTCGCTCGGATGCAAGAAGCTGCTCGTAAAGACGTTGAAAGGTCTTTCGATGTCAACCAAGCTCATTGGGCACTGATAAACGTCCCTGCTCGCTTGTGGTTTCGAGAACATTTATGTGACGTCATGTATGCTTGCATTATTTTACATAAATGATCATTGAATATGAAGGACCTAAAACAACTAAATTTAATTTTGAATCGAGTGCACGGAGCGATAGACATGTGAACACGGCACTAGTCAATCAAGGTATGATAGCGCCACTCAACGTATATATTGAGAGACAAGCTCGGATTCAGGATGCGTGTGCCCACGACCGTCTTATGGACGATATGATTGAAGAAATTTGGACACGTTTCGTTCCATTCAACTAGTAGTTCTTGTATTTTTTTTAATTTTTTAATTTATTGTATCTTTTTTCCCCTTAATTATTGTATGTTTTTTTATTTTAATTCAATAAAATTATCATTTTTAAATTTTTCTATTTAATTAAGTATTATTTTTATTATTATTTATTATAAATACATAAAAAAATAACAAAATAAAATCAATTCAATCATTACCAATGATTATAGACCCAGAATCTGTATCAACCCCATTTCAGAATTTTCTACCGAAATCTATTCAATTATTAGGACCCACCAAAATTACACTTTCCGGCGATAGACCTAGGATCTGTCTTATAACGGTAGTGAATGCTCTAAATAATTCTAGTTTTAAAATGGTGACATTATTAGTAGGACGGAGAAAAAAGGAAATAGTGATATTATCTGCGGGTCGGAGGGAGTAATGTATAATCTTTCAATCGTGCATGCTTTGTTACGTGCATATATTGTGGATCATTTTGAACAGGTGTTGATTAGTCACACGATCTCAACTTGTATTTAATCTGGATCCATCATTATTAATATATTATGAAAGGGAAAAGATTTTTGGACAATGGTTGTCTTAGACAACTTGGGTTTTTCATGAAAAAACCGGTTCAACCACTAAGTGTGACAAAAATAGATTTTAGGCGATTTTGAGGGCATTTAGTATATGTATAATATACCCTTTCCGATTTTAGGGTAGTTAACCGGTTATAAATTAAATTTCAAAATTTGAATTTGAAATTATAGATATTTTCGGTATTGATTTCTAATTTATTTGTTTCTAAAATTATATAATTGATTTGTTTCCACTAATTTAGGGATTCTCCTAAATTTTATCCGATATTTCAATTTTAATTTTTTAAATCAGAATTATTTTTATTTTAGGAATTAATTTGTGATTTATTTGTTTCCAAAATTATTTTATTGATATGTTTCCACTAATTGAGGGATTCTCCTAAATTTTATCCGATATTTAAATTTTGATTGTTGAAATCAGAATTATTTTTATTTTAGGAATTAATTTGAGATCTATTTGTTTCCAAAATTATTTTGTTGATTTGTTTCCACTAATTGAGGGATTCTTCTAAATTTTATCCGATATTTGAATTTTAATTGTTGAAATCGGAATTATTTTTATTTTAGGAAGTAATTTGTGATTTATTTGTTTCCAAAATTATTTTATTGATTTGTTTCCACTAATTGAGGGATTATCCTAAATTTTATCCCATATTTGAATTTTAAATTTTTAAATCGGAATTATATGTTGGTTTTTTTTTCAACCATTCAAAACCTAACGTGGTTGTATGTCTTTCATTTTTCTTTTTCGTTTACCATCCCACATACAGTCATGAAAATAAAATCCAAAGGAAGCAAGAAGAATAAGAAGAAGTTCTACGTAGTTTTCGAAGGTAGACGAACTGGAATATTTTCAAAATGGGAAAATTGTGCTCCATGTGTGCTAGGTTTTAAGGCAACTTGTATAAGACTTTTCCATCAGAAAATGAAGCCGTCGAGGCGTACACAAAATATTTGCAATTGAGAAACAAGTCTGAAGATTCATCCAGTTACAATGTCATAGAAGATTTTGTTGGCGATTCAAGGCAACGTTATATCCGAAAAACAATTCATCCTAATCGAGATGCAGAAGAGATAGTTGATGAAGATAATAATATGAAATTGAAATTTTATGTTATTATAGTTTTGTGTGTTGGATTTGTAACGGGAGTGTTTTATTCACTATTTTAGTTGTTAAATGTTTATTATTGAATGTTAGTTTTGAATTGTAATCGATTATTGTTAAGTATCACTCAAGTATTCCCTCTCTCAAAATCTCATTTGAAGTCAAAATATTATCTTTGATGACATTTCCTAGATAATAACATTGAATACCATACAATTGGTCCTACATGTAGAGATAACACAAGTTACATAATTAATTAGATGCACATAACTTGCTTAACTCTTCAAATAATTATCATCATACATGCCTCCGTGGTCTCTCTGCACGACTCACACACTCTTCATATCTGAAGCAATCGACAAGATGATCAATGGTCATTCCGGCCGCCTGCATGAACGAGTACATGATAATGGGCCCCACGAGAAGGAACCCTCGCCTCACCAAGTCTGCCTTGGGACTCAATGGAATACTCTTGGAATACTTGAATTTGTTCATCATTGGTTTGTAGCTCACATATTCCCAAATGTAGCTGCTCAAAGATCCACATTCTCTTACAACCTACATGAAATTTGATTTGGTACGTTGTGTTCTAAGGCTCGAAAACTTGAGTGATGATTATGAATGAAACGCGTAAACTTTTGAATTTTTGGCGAAAAATTCACCTCTTTTATGCATTTTGCATTGTCCACAATGCACCTAACTCTGCTTTCAGCCACGTTAATTTTCTTTGTTGGAGGCTGTCTCAATAATCTTATTTTCTCCCATTTTGCATAGAATATTATGATCAAAGCCAGCAAAAGCTTCTCTGCAATTAAGATAATTATTTATTAAGATTATTTCAATTAGCCAACATGATAGTATTGTTTGATTGCAAGTTCTAACCTCAGAAGCTCTCCCCTTTTAAGGATTTCAGTCCAGTTGAAATCCATTAACATTCCACACATTGCAAGAAGCTCAAACAACTGACTGTTTTGCATAATGTCATAATCGATACTTTGTAAGAGAATGAATATTAGTACTAAGATATTAATTCTTGAAGTATATAAGCTTACTTGTCATCATAAACTGGAAATCGGAATGTAGTGTGATATGTGTAAAACTTTATATTATTTCATTTAGTTTCGTAGGTTTTCATTTGTGTATCATGGAATTAATGTCTCATTTCATATGTTTTTTAAGAAGAAAAATGCAGAAATTAAATAACAAATTCATTAAGTAAAACTAATAATCGATAAATTTTTATATAATTAACATAAGAATCGACAATTAATAGAACGACTAGGACTTCATACCACAAAAAAAAAAGACTTTACTAGACTCTACGAGAACATGACACTGACGAAAACAAAGGGTTTAAAATAACCCTAAAATTCATAATTCAAAATAAACATTATGGTATTAAGCACTGCTGGAATCCCCAAGCACCTCCAACGACGACGTCTTTGCTTCGTCATCAGCATACATCTCCACCTCTTGCACTTGGTCATCGGTGACATCAAGAAGAATGTTCATGAGCTTCGGAAGCGTTGGTTCTTTCATCAGAATATCAACAAGGTTACCCGCAGAGACGCCAACATCAATGAGACGTGTAAATAACTGAAACATCTCACGTGTGATAGTATGACACTCCGTTCTCATGTCCCTGTACAACTTATTACCATGGGCATGTGATGTAGCAGATGATGAAGGAGACTTGAATAGTTTTTTAGATGATTGGGATTGTGTTTTTTTTTTTTTTTTTGCGAAGTAAGGGTTTTGGGTGATTTCCCGTTGCCATGCATCTTTGGAGATTTTCGTTTTCCGATATCTTTGGTTTATAGGCATTTTAGTCGACTATAATTTCTAGGGTTTGTTACAATATATTTCGTTATTTAGGGTATACACGATTTTTGGAAGAAATCCCACAAAATATCAATGCAAAATACACGATTTAGGTTATGATTTGGTAATTGAGATCTCGAAAAATATTTAACCTTATATAAAAAAAATTCGTGTGAAATATCTTAGAGGCGTGTGAAATACGGAAGGGGCGTGTGAAATGGTTATCCCCATCACTCCCGTAGGTTTTAGGGTTTGTTAGGATTTAGATGGAAAGATATACACGAATCTAAAATAATAATTCAGAAAATTGAAAAAATCACGTAAATAAAGATAAATATTGTTATTGCACATGAATAAGTTCAATTTCTTCAGTATATAGGTAAGTAAATTGACTGTCACTTAAACATTATACTATAATAATTTTCAACGATATTGTAGTGTAATGGAGTAACGTATTATTCTTAATTTCACAGTGTACTATGGTAAATTGTTTATAAAATATTTATTAGTCGGTATATGAATTACTTAGTGGTGATTGACCGTCATTATACAATAGTTCACGTTATAGGGAAGTATCATCCTGAATCGATCCAAGTCGACTATTGTCCACCCTATATCACTTATATTAGTAAAATTAGAATAATTAAATTAAAAATTAAAATATTAACTATTTAAGTTATTAATTTAATATTATTATTATACGCTTATAACTTCATTTGTACAATAATATTAATATTAATGATATTATAAATATAACCTATTATTAATATTTTGATAATAATAATAATAATAATATTAGTAATCCTCCAAAAAAAATGACATAATCATTGAAGAGGTCCACAGCGAAGATAAATTTTTTTTCCCAAAATTAACATTTTTAATTGATTTTCGACGTCCAAGAAATAAGGAACTAAATTTGGAGAATAATTTTGATTTTATACCATAAATACGAGAGTTATAGAGAAGAAATAATATTTTTTTCCCAAAATTAACATTTTTAATTGATTTTCGTCCAAGAAATAAGGAACTAAATTTGGAGAATAATTTTGATTCCATACCATAAATACGATAGTTATCTTCAAATAAATATTTTTCTTTTTCTCAAAATTTATATTTTTAATTGATTTTCTTCTAAGAAATAAGGAAGTAAATTTCGAGAATAATTTTGATTCTAATGAAATATGAATTCGTAATACGATTCTAATATGATAATTATCTTGAAAAAATATTTGTTTCCCAAAATTATATTTTTTGATTGATTTTCGTCCATTCCCTAAATTTGGAGAATAATTTTGATTCTAATGAAACACGGAATTCGTAATACGATAGTTATCTTCTCTAAATATTTGTTTTCCCAAATTCATATTTGGTCGTGTCCCAAATTAATTCAATATTTCTTTTTTAGTTTTTGTCCAGTAAGTAAGAGATCATAACAAAAGCAAGAAAATATCCTAAAGCAATTGTCCAGAAAGTAAGAGATCATAACAGAAAGTAAGTTACCATTTAACATGTAGGTCGAAATTGTTCATAACAAAAGCAAGAGATCATAACAAAAAGCAATAAAATTGTAGACATAAACCCTAAAAATAAAAAAAATAAAAAACGACTATAGAAATTTAAACTAAACCCAATAATAAATCTATAATCATTACACTTCTCTTTTGAATCCAGTCCAAGCATCCTCGCCACCGTCAGCCACACATGTCTAATATGTATCCTTCCTCCACCTCCTCAATATGTATCTATCATTCACAAGTCTAATATCCTTGTGCGCGACAACTTTCAAAATGTGACAACATAATATACCCTTACTCTCAAACTTCTTGCACTCACATCGAAAATAACCACCATTTGAGCGATACTCAAGTTTGTATATATACTCCCTGTGATGCCAATTGTCAATGATCCCAATCTCTCTTACTTGATACCTACGTGCCAAAATACTTTTATAATTTCAGCCATACCATTCCAACATTTATGTCGCAAAAAAATAATAATAAAAAAAACTAATACAAATGAATTAGTACTAAAAGGGCAACAATTTTTTTCGAAATCATGCTAACTGCATTTTTATCATGAATACAATTTAGTATTAATATGAATCAAAAAGAAAGAAAAAATCATGCTAATAAATAAGATGAATCCATAGTCTCAATCTCATTATTTTAGCAATACAAAATTGTACGTACTTCTCAATCTCGGCGAGCACGTCTGCAATGGATCCATTGACATCAATCAAATTGCAACATAACATTTTGTCTATTTCCTGTTGCAATAACTCGAACACCTTATTCGTGTACACACGACCGAATTGGTCCTCCCAATTAAATCGACTTCGCCTTGTCATGATCGAACACTTAGACTTGAAATCAGCTTCCAATTCTTTATGTGTTTTGTTTGTTATAGCAATCTCGTATTGCTCAACAAAAGACTTCAACGTGCTCTGGGAGTTGATGTAGCTATCAAAAGAAGCATGCATTGATTCACTCATTTGTGTTGACTTCATACCAGCCCAAAACATGTGATTCAAATATATCGGCACCCAACTTTCTCTCAGTTCATAGAGGTCCGCCATCCAAGTATTATCTTCAAACCCATATTCATCTATGAATGCAGCCCATCTCGTTTCAAATTCAACAATGCTTAGGCTATCATATATAATGTTTTTGAAAGCTGTTCCCATCTTGGTATATTCTTTCATCCCCTTGAACTTATCGGGCAACTTGTACAGAATATGCCAAATACAAAAGCGCTGGATGGTATTCAACATAACTTCTCTCAAAGCATTCTTGATGCTATCGCATTGATCCGTCAAAATTGTTGTAGGCGCCACGCCTCCCATAGCTTCCAACCAATTGCTAAAAAACCACTTAAAAGACTCAGATTGCTCGTGCGTCAAAAGTGCACACCCTAATAGGATAGACTGATAATGATGATTGATACCAACCATAGTTACGAACAACATACGGTACCGGTTCACAAGATACGTTGTATCAAAACTAATAATGTCATGAAATTCTTCGTAAGCTGCTTTACTTCGTGGATGAATCCACATGATGTTGCGCAGCGTGCAATCATCACCGATATCCATCCTGTGATAAAATGATGGGTCTTTCCTTTCTAGTCTATTGAAAAGTTTATGAATAGCAGCAACATCTCCATCACCGAGTCGCAATCGTCTCATTGTGTCGATGAAAGTCCAGCAATCTCTTTCCGAGCAACTTAAATTTCCAGGGCCACCCGCTTTAAATTGTAGCCATCGAATATTCTTGCACACCGGCACACCACTAATATCGACATTCTTAAGATGTCTCTTCTGCGTATGTGATTGTTCTATGACCAGCCATGAACTTCAACATATCCGGAACCATCTCATGATTGGGAGCAGCGTTCACTATGGTCACAACCCAATAATCATTCTTATCTTTACGTGTAGAAATTTTAGCCTCACATTCGACCCTTTTGGTTTTTTTCTTTGCCTTATCATTTTTTCGACCACGAGCACAACTTATGGTGACATAGTTATCCCTTGAACTTCGAATGGAAACATAAAAACCCTTCATCTTGCCGAAAACCTTATAAGCATCTACAAGATCGTCTCTAGTCTTAAATATCATATCAACTTGAGGCCCTGAAACAGCGAAATCTCCTTTTTCCTCCTCATCAACATTTGTTCCATCAATTTCAGTTGTTTCTGGTTCGGCCTCCTCACTATAGTTTTCACTTTCCTCTTCTTCATCGTCATGCATTTCTTCATCACCAGTGAGTTCTTCATCACCATGCAGTTCTTCATCATCATGCATTTCTTCATCGTTGGACTGATTATTGGAGTTTAACTCATCAGATTCATCATTCGACGGTGCGACTTCACCGAAAATTGAAGTCATAATGTTGGTTACATCTACAGAGGCCATAATTGAACTTGCAAAGCTTGCACGATAAAATTTTCAGCATTTACAGTGGAGTTGAACACAAAAAATAAATCACGGTTATTATTATGCTAGTTTTAATATTGTTATTATTGAAATAAAATAACCCTAATATAATCGTGTCAATCAAATCTTGAGTGAATCAAATCGTGTGAATCAAATCTTGAGTGAATCAAATCGTGTGAAATTATAATTCCACAAATTTAGGAAACAATTTGATGGAGGGAAAAAATCGTGCTAAATTAGTTGGTATATTTGATCCCACCAATTTAGGAATAATTTTGTGAGAGGAAAAAAAAAACCCTAATATCGGATAAAATTTAGTAAATTCTAGGAATTAATTTTGTGATTTATTTATTTCCAAAATTATCAAATCGTGTGAAATTATAATCCCACAAATTTAGAAAACAATTTGATGGAGGGAAAAATCGTGCTAAATTAGTTGGTATATTTGATTCCACCAATTTAGGAATAATTTTGTGAGAGGGAAAAAAAACCCTAATATCGGATAAAATTTAGTAAATTGCAGGAATTAATTTGTGATTTATTTGTTTCCAAAATTATATAATTGATTTGTTTCCACTAATTTAGGGATTCTCCTAAATTTTATCCGATATTTCAATTTTAATTTTTTAAATCGGAATTATTTTTATTTTAGGAACTAATTTGTGATTTATTTGTTTCCAAAATTATTTTATTGATCTGTTTTCACTAATTGAGGGATTCTCCTAAATTTTATCCGGTATTTTAATTTTAATTGTTGAAATAGGAATTATTTTTATTTTAGGAAGTAATTTGTGATTTATTTGTTTCCAAAATTATTTTATTGATTTGGGGGGTACAAATATTTTTTTCTCTTAAATCATAAATTTAATTGATTTATATTAAATTAAATTAAATTTAATTAATTTTCATTTTTAAACATTATACTATAGCAAGTAATATGAATAAGAAAAAATATTAAAATCGATAAATAAATTTATTTGCATTAAATATATCAATTGATAAATAATGTATTTATTTATAATATATATAATTAAAATTAAATGATAATTAATTGTTTTCATTTTTATTATATTAAGACAAATAATATGAAATTGATATATAAAGAATTTCACATGGATAAATTGATGTTCAACCAAAAAAAAGATAAAAAATTTATCAAAAAAATTCGAACAGAAGTAAATTATGTTAATTCATTAAGTGAAATTTCATGTTATGGAGGGAATTAGAAAATAAAGGAGGGAAATGGTTTGATGATAAAATGGGCATACTACATATTATGATAAAATCAATTTTATTAGTAATTTTGGTTAAACTGTTTATTTCATGAAAAATCCAAATTATCTAAGACAACCATTGTCCAAAAATCACTACCCATTATGAAAATATGCACCAATTTTTATTTTCATAACAATACGACAAACGACTTAAGTCGTGACCCGTTTGAGAGGTATTGACCCGTCGGACCGTCCAAATGATGATTTCGCGAGTACGTTGATGGGCCGTTAGCGCAAGTTCGATTAATTGTTTCTAAGTTGACCTTTTTTTTTTTTATTTTTATTTTTTTTTTTTTTTAAAAATTTACCTTCCTTCGAACCTGTTGCGATGGCCCCATTTAGGTAAGACTTGAAATACTAATATATATATACCATAAAAAAGCACTGATATTAGAGAAGATAGTTACCCCCTCAAAAAAAAAAAAAAACACACACACACACACACAAATAAGAAAGGGAAGACATAATTTACTTATATACAGTAAAATCTCTATAAAGAAATATCTTTGGAACCACAAAAAGTTATGATTAAATAAGAGGTTATTTCTAAATTAAAGTAAAAAATGAGAAGTTATTTTCAAATTAGAACCATGAAACTTTAACTAAACCCTAAACCCTTAAATAGAGTGTTTTTTTATAGAGATTCTACTATAGTAGATTGTATTCATTTTAATCTGTTATCTATGATAGGTGCATTATAATCTCTTCGGGGACAATTTAAGCGATGATAGATCTTATTTGTGAATAAAAATGTCTCGGGTTCAAGCTCTACAACTCGTCCTTCCTATGCAAAAAATAAAATAAAAATGAGAGCTATATATAGTGACAAAACCATAAAAATTGTTGAGGGGGCCCAATTTAGCATATATTTTTCAGCGACTTAAAATAATTCATTTAAGAAAAAAATAAGCAATTATTTTCACAAAATAGAAATTACAAATTTGGAGAAAAACATTAACCGTCATTAAAATTATATCACTGTGTTAAAAATAAGAGCTAACATAATAATTTTATGACTTTCTTTTGTTCCTAATATTTTAAAAGAGCTCTATAATCATTTCATTAATAATATTTTATGAAAACAATTTCATTAGTAACATTTACAAATATATCATTTTTCTTCTATTATAGGTGAGGGATAAATGTGAAAATAGGATTGCTTTTGCGAAAACAAATATTTTTTTGTAATGAAATTGGTTCACTATTGAGTATCGCAATTATATGATTAAGCTAATTGTGTATATAATAACAAGATTAAAATATCAAATACATACGACTAACCATATTGTGTACCTACAATGAACACAACACTTAAAACCATATTTTATTTTTATTAATATAGTATTAGTTTAGAAATCATTTTTAATAAGTTTTTAATTATTAGTATATATATATATATATATATATATATAAGTATTAAAAATAATTAAAACAAGGTGACTCTGTGACCCCGTGGGCCCATTGTAGATCCGTCACTGGCTATATAGGAGAGATGATATGCTAATTTCCGGTTACTTTCTTTGAGCACCTTCTATGAATACCACTTTTATTTTGTTCATATTACCTTATGTAATTTATTTTGTATTTCATTTTTACTATTTTAGAAATTATTATTATTAAAATTATTAATTTTAACAAATTGCATAAAAGCCAAAGCTCAGCTAGTTTTATTTATTTTTGTTTCAATGGGGGGGGGGAGGTTGAACAAATGAACTTTTGACTTCTTTTTTTTAACTGTTTTTTTTTGAGATTTTTTTTTTGTTAACTTAAAAAGGGGATAGAATGAATAAAAATTTTCTTTTAATGTTTTTTGTGTAAATTTAGTGACTGCAATACCAACTTATAAAGTAATAATTAAAAAAAAGAAATTTAAAAGATGTGAAATAATATTAATGTAGGCAATAATAACATAAGTGAGTGATGCTTATGAAAGGCGATCAACGAAAGGTGAACCGTAACTAGAATTTCATTTCTCGTAAGAGCATATACAACGTGTGTCGAAGGGGGGAGTCGAGTGGCGGTGTCGAAGCCTTCGACACACCCCCCCACTCGACACACCCGGGGTCGATCCCATAGTGGGACTTCGACATACCCCGGAGTCGAGGGTGGTGGCGAGTGCAGTGTCGAGGCGTCGACCCAGCTTTCGACTCCACTCGGCTAAAAAATGGGGACATGTGGCGTGTCCCCATTGGTCCTATCCAATTTTTTTTTTCTGATTAAAAATTAAATAAATCAACGGGTATATTTTTTGTGTGTCGAACGTATATATCTGAAGTAGCAACGGTAATATCTCCAATTTTTTCCTATATATATCCCACCACACCACCACATCAATTTATCCATACCACACCACCACATCAATTCATCTAATTCATTCCTCATGGGATATTATCTCGCCAACGGCATCTATCCGAAGTGGGCATCTTTCGTGAAGACGCTCAATGCGCCAACAGATCCGAAGAGACAGCGATTCGCTCGGATGCAAGAAGCTGCGCGTAAAGACGTTGAAAGGGCTTTCGGCGTCCTGCAAGCTCGTTGGGCAATCATAAAAGGCCCTGCTCGCTTGTGGTTTCGGGAGCATTTATGTGATGTCATGTATGCCTGCATCATTCTGCATAACATGATAATTGAAGATGAAGGACCGAGGGCAACTGAATTCCATGCTAAATCGAGCGCAAGGGGCGATGCAAACGTGAACAGGGCATCAGTCCATCAAGGGGCGCCAGTGCCACTCCGCCAAGTTATTGAGAGACAAGCTCAAATTCAGGATGCACGTGCCCACGACCGCCTTATGGAGGATGTGATTGAAGAGATTTGGGCACGTTTTGGTCCACTCCGCGAATAGTTATTGTGTTTTTATTTATTTCCTAATTATTGTATTTTTTTTAGTTATTATCTTTTTTTTTAATTCAATAAAATTGTCAGTTATTAATTTCTGAATTTAATTAAGTTAGTTTTTATAATATTTATTACAAATAAAAAAAACAACAAAATAAAATCTATTCAATCATTAAAATCACGTTTCCCAGTGCTTAGACCTAGGTCGTACTCAACCCCATTGTAGTGGAGAAATCAACCTATGTCTAACTCAACACCACCAATCATTAAAATCACGCTTCCCAGTGCTTAGACTTAGGTCTTACTAGACACCCGTAGTACATGCTCTAAGGATAACATACATGTGTATATAGAAAAATTAATCGGAAATCGTCCCCTTAGGGATGGCCTAGTGGTAAAAGTGAGCACCTGAGTCTGAGAAATCTCATGTTCGAACCTCATGAAACGCCTCTATAGGTCGAGCCTGCCACACCTGTACTTGGAAAGTGTGATTTACCTGCTTTGTGTGGTTTCCAGGCTACTGCACAAGAGACGAGAGTTTATTCAGTACGCACCAAAAATAGCGGCTGGAGGTTCCCACAATATAAATAAAAGAAAAAAATCGGAAATTATTAAGTCTTCTTTTTTTCTTTTAACAAATTATTTTGTAATTAGTTCGGTTGGTTATGTTTAGAAATTCCTTGTAAAACTTTTATTAATTATTTATCATATATTAATTATTAATTAGGAATGCTTCAAACTGTTATTTTTATAGAAGAAAGAAGGAGCGGTGAAGTTTGAACCAAAGATCATCTGAGTGCGTTCAAATTAAAGTCGCTCTGCTTGGATGGAATGTCCTTGCTACTAGGGATGACAATCGGGTACGGCGGACACGGATAGTGGATATCCATACTCATACCCGCGAGCCAAACCCATACCCATACCTATACCTATACCCGCGATGGGTAGTTTTCTCTACCCATACCCTCTACCCGCGGATACCCGCCTACCCGCCACCCGCGGGTATCCATCAACCCGCCACCCGCGGATATCCACTAACCTACCACCCGTTGGGTACCCACCACCCGCGAACCAGAATTTAATCAAATAAATTACAATTTAACACAAATAAAAGATTAACCACCAAAGTTCAAATCCATAAAACATAAAGTTCAAATTTACAAAGTTCAAATCCATATCAATATCTAAATTCATCAACTAAAATTGAAAGTCCAAATTTAAAATAAAAAGTTACATTATTCCAACTCAACGGTTGAAATAGAGCAATCTTCCTTCAACTCTTCTTCTTCGTCTTCAAGACATGTATAAAAACTTCAATTCTTTCCTTGACCTACGAACAAACAATTATTTACATTAGAAATTGAATATTACAAAAAAATAAGATTAATAGTAATTATAAATTTACCGTGCAGTAGTCGGGTATTTCGTGGATATTTCACGGATATTTTTAATGGGTATTTTTTAGCGGGTAAATGGATATCGCAGGTACGGATAGTAACTATCCATACATATACCCGCGAACTAAATGGATAGTATTTTCATATCATGAAGCTATCCATAAGTATCAAATGTCCTTCAAACCCGTACCTATTAGGATCGGGTATCCGCAGGTATCGGGTACCGCGGGTAAATTGTCATCCTTACTTGCCACATGCTTCAAGCTTTATTTAAAAGTGATAAACAGTTCTTTCATCATAATCATAATAAAACAAAGCAGTTTATTGAGTATAGAAATCCAAGAACCCCCAACAGCTGAATTTCACTACAAGAAACCTTCAATTTCCAACTAAGGGAACTTCCCAATTCAATGATTCATCATGATTTGATATAATTACCCAATTAATTTTCATAATTTTCTGCAATTTGATGGCTGGATTAGAAGAGTTGAAGAAGAAGCTCGTGCCACTCTTTGATGCAGAGAAAGGATTCCCATCTGGATCAACAATCGACCCTTCTGATTCTTACATGGTAAAAAAAAATTCAAACTCAATTCTTCATTATCACAATTTCATGATTTTGTACATATTTCTTTGTCAATTCGCATGCGAATTTCCACATTCGTTGCTTGAAATTTTTGTACTTGAATCCGTGGAGCAGTTATCAGATGGCGGAACAGTGAATTTACTGAGCAAATCATACAATATATACAATATCAATGAGCTGGGCCTGCAGAAATGTAGCTCATCTTCATCTTCTTCCTCTGCATTTTCTGCTGATGATGGGGAGAAAACATACAGGTGTGCTTCTCGTGAGATGAGGGTTTTTGGGTCAATCGGTAGCGGCGCCAGCAGTGTTGTTCAGAGGGCAATTCATATCCCCAATCACCGGATTATTGCCCTAAAGAAGATTAATATTTTTGAGAAGGTAGGTGGATATAATTTTTTGTCTTTTCTTTGATTGTGGTGGAGCCTGAAATTTATGGAGAAGGTTTTATCTAGGAATTTCATTGTCGTTTCTAGGTGATTAATATGTTACAATTTCACTGTGGTTGTTTGTTGTTGATTATTTCAGCATTGCATTCATATGAGTGTTGTAGTTAACATTTTGCCTTCTTAGAGGCTGAGCTAATTTATTCCGAAGAACTTGGTATCGTGTAATGAACTGGATGAGGTCATTCTCGTCATTTTGTCAGTGTCTCTAGAATATAGATGCAAGAAATCGATTATTTTAGTAATTTGCAGGATATGTAATTTAAATGTCCTGCATTTTTATTCATGTTGAACATTTACATGTTCATATCAGGAGAAAAGGCAACAGCTTCTTACTGAGATAAGAACGTTGTGTGAGGCACCGTGCTATCAAGGCCTTGTCCAATTTTATGGCGCTTTCTACACTCCAGACTCGGGACAGATAAGTATTGCTTTGGAGTATATGGATGGTGGATCTTTGGCTGATATCCTTCGTATACGCAAGACTATACCAGAACCAGCTCTTTCCATTATGGTGCAGAAACTCTTGCTTGTAAGTGGTTTCTTCAGTTCTAGTGACGCATTATGATCAGAGTACCAATTATCTAGATTTTCATGATTTTTTCTTTATATGAAGGGTCTAAGTTACTTGCATGGAGTTAGGCACTTGGTTCATAGAGATATTAAACCTGCAAATTTACTTGTAAATCTCAAAGGGGAGCCGAAGATAACAGATTTTGGTATTAGTGCTGGTTTAGAGGATTCAATGGCCATGGTTTGTAATAGTAAATTAACCATTTGTAATAATTAGTACTATTATTTATCACAAATCTTGTAGCTATTTCTTGCTGCTAACTACATTTGCTACATTCCACAGTGTGCAACTTTTGTAGGAACTGTTACATATATGTCTCCTGAGAGGATTAGAAATGAGAATTACTCCTACCCTGCTGATATTTGGAGCCTTGGGCTTGCACTGTTTGAATGTGCTACTGGTGAATTTCCTTACAGTGCTAATGAAGGGCCTGTTAATCTTATGTTGCAGGTAAGCATAGACTAGAAAGTGGCTTCATTGGCAGCTTACTCGATGTTTAAACTTCCATTCATTTTTTTGGCATCGTGCATGAAAGGCAATTGATTTTCTATTGTCCAAAATTCCCTTGTACTGAGATGAAGATAATGAGTATTGAATGTCTTTGAATTAGTGAGAATAATGAAAGAATAGTCTAAATTTTTTTGTTATAGTATTAAATGTGTATATGTATATTACCTTATTTAGATTGTAGCCCTAGCCCTAGTAGTCTAGTATATATATCTGTGTATCTTCTCATATTCTACTTACTGAATAATACATTCTCTACTCCCAATATGCTTTATACTATTCTTCTCCACATTTTTAATAGCTTAATTAGTCGTGATGAAATTGATTTAAGTCATAAAAAGTTAATTCCCAGTTTTAACTGATATTTTATCGTGTTATGTCTTTATCTCCTATATTGATTGGCATTTAAAGATTTTGGACGATCCGTCGCCTTCACTTTCGGATAGGAACTTTTCTCCAGAGTTTTGTTCTTTTATTGATGATTGCCTCCAGAAAGATCCAGTTGCTAGGCCAACTGCTGAGAAGGTGAGCACAGCACGAGAAAGTTCTTTTTCTTTGTTGTATGAAGTGAAATTACTTGGTATTGGATTAAGTGTAACCGACGATGGTTGATGTGTAAAGCAAAATTCTATGGGCTTTGCGATATCAATATATGATGATGTCACAATCACCATTGATTTATGAATTCTAATAGAACTAAAAATTGGTTTGAAAACCACTTTGACTATGCCAAGCCTTTTCAGGTTAGCGAAGGGAAAGAAAAACACATGCACTGTAATTGGACTAGTTTGATTGATATCAGTTTTTGCTTTGCTAGTCTCATAGATAAAATGCATGCATTAATAACTGACGTGTTTGGATGGATAAAATTAAATCACTTAATGATATTATGAGGAGTATGTTTCGGAAGGATAAGGTTGGATTGCGTAATCCATTTCTCTGTCACCTGTTAGCTGCTCTTCCCTTGCAGTAATACAAGGGAAGAAAGGCTAATTTTAAGCAGCTAAATAACAAAAATCACTTGAGTTTTGTATTTTTTCTCATTTCGACTTCTTACGTATTATGCAGCTACTATCACATCCATTTGTCACAAAGTATGAGGAAGCTGGAGTCAACTTAGAAGCTTTCGTCCAAAGTATATTTGACCCAACACAGAGGATGAAGGATCTAGCAGATGTGAGTTAATACCTCCAAATTTTTATTTAGTTTTTGTCTTAAAGAAGGCCAATATTTTTTGGTCGTCCGCCTGACTACTATTTCTATATTATAAAAAATGAACCATAAAATCAAATTTGGATAAACTTTTTAAATGCGTCTCGACGTTTACCTAACGACTTGTGTTCCTTGATCAGATGCTGGCAATACACTATTACTTACTTTTTGACGGTTCTGATGATCTTTGGCATCACATGAAGACTTTATATGAAGGGCATTCAGTTTTCAGGTATCGAACATTTTGGTTACTTTTTCCAAGATCTATAAAATATATATCAAATATTTGCTGAAACTAATTGAGTCAAGAGGACAATGGAATGACTTTTCTTTATGGAGAATAATCTGAAATCTTAAGCCTCCCAATAGGTCTGCCCAACGTAAAGCTGATTAATATTGACGATTCCTTCTTCAACAATTTACTCTTTTTATCCCTAAAATTAGCTAATTGAATCATAACTATCAATCAATTAATCTTTCTGAACTTGGGAAATGAATTGTCTAGGTTGTACAGATTGTAAAGGCTATGAGAAAACAGTTGACACCATCAAATATCCACACGCACATTGTAGGTTGTACAGATTGTAAAGTTATTTATAACATCATGATTTGCAGTTTTGTTGAGAAGGAATCTGTCGGCCCAGATGATATCTTCGCAACCTTGTCAAATATTCGAACAACACTGGTTGGGAAATGGCCACCTCAGAAGCTCGTGCATATTGTGGAGAAACTTCAGTGCCGTGCTCATGGCCAAAACGGAATAGATATTCGTGTTTCAGGGTCATTTATTGTTGGGAACCAGTTCTTGATATGTGGAGATGGTTTGCAAGTAGACGGCTTGCCAAATTTTAGGGACCTATCAATTGACATAAACAGCAAGCGTATGGGGACATTCCGGGAGCAGTTCACTCTAGAAATGTCGAGCTTCATAGGCCGCTATTTCATTGCCAAACAGGAGCTGCACATTGCTCAATAAATATGAAGCTGCAAGTTTGGATTGCTCCTCAGCAGTAACATTGTCTCATACAACACCAGGATGGCAGCTCACAGTGGAAGGGTGTTTTGGTCTTATTGAATCTGATGGTTGTCGATACCCGACGTCGGGCACACCAAGCTTCAAACATGCACTGGGTTACCCCCCCACCCCCTCCCCCGCGGCGGAAACTCTGTTGTATCAAAATAGTTAAGAGGTAAAGACCATTTTGTAATTTCCTTAATTTTGGTTTCTTTATCATGGCAAAGGCCAAACAATTTAGGAGGTATCACTCTCTTTTGTATATAATTCAAAACAGCCTTCCAGCAATTGTGAAGTTGCTAGTCCAAATTAGTGGTATATTATCTTCTATTTGAGCAAACTATATAGTTTAATAAAGTGATGCTACATAAATATGGTGAGAGGTGAAATTCTTGAATTTATGAAAATGCTTTCAACCCCGTTTCACATATAGTAATAGTAGTGCTAGTGCCAACATAGTCATTTCTGCATAATGTCAAAAGGGGAAAGTCAAGAACAACGAGCGGATACATACTACAAGGTTTCCTACATCCTAAAATTGCTATATACGCTACGGCACAGAATCGTCACCAAACTCAATTAAGCATCTGCAACGGGCATGTCATAATGTCACCCCAAACGTTTAGCAGTACCATCTTCAAAGACAGATCAGTCATCAAACTCGATCAAGCATCTGCAAGGGGCATGGCATAGTGTAGACTCAAACGCTTAGCACTTCCATCATCAAAGACTGTCTGCAGCAGATCAAACTTCTTGCATTGTGCTTTTAATGTCTCACTTTGTTGGTTTGCAAGTGTTTCTTCCTCTGCTCGTTGTTCCTGCATTACCACAACAAAACTTGCTACAAATTAATTGCCAAAAATTTGAATAAAATCAAGATATCAAAGTGAGACCAATGAATTACCGCGAGCAATAGTGCTGCTTCTGCAGCGTGCTTCCTCACCACATTCTTGACTCTCTTGGCTGCCTCAAACTCGGGATCTTTAGCATCCAACCAACGACATACTATTTTTTGCCCGGGTTTTCTGGGACGATCATCAAACATCTCGAGTCGAGCAGCAGACGCTCTGACGGGCCTTGGCATCCCCAGAATCATGAAGGGGTAAGTCGCCATCTCAGCTAGGATTTCTCTGGCCTGTTTAGGGTTTTCCATCTCCACGAGAGCAGCTCGTGGTGCGTTCTTCGCCTCCAGATAGACGGGGATAAAGTGAACACTCCTCACATTGCCAAACTGATTAAAAGCAGTTCTCATCACGGGTTCAGTAACTTGGGGTGACAAGTTGTCGACATAAATTGTCCTATTAACCTTTTCCAAGAATGCATTATACTCTTCTCCAGATGAAGTGCCCATCACTCGAAGATTTTTTTTGCCTAAAAATGAAATCATTAACCAGAATCACACAGAATTTCAGTAGGAGGACATAAAAAATTAAAGTACAAAAAAAAAAAAAATGTAACAACTGTGCTAAAATTATGAGGAAACAATTCTGTCAACCTTTACCAATCGAATCGAAGCAAGACTTTCCAACATTTAAGTTTAAATAATACCATCATCAATAATAGAAGCGATAAATGAAGACAGAACTTTTATCAATATGAAGATGATTGCATTCTGATTTCAGGAAACAGCACAGTTCAAATATCTCTATGATTCAATATGCCAGTGTGATACTCCAAGAACTATATACAGAACTACAATTCTTGCGCTCAAACTAGACAGAAAAAAAATTTAGTTAATCATTATCGAGTAATCTCGCTCAAAATTTCCGTTGAGAAAAGGAAAAAAAGGAAATTCGAATGAATCGAGAGAAATACCTGTTCGATCAATCACAATGAGCTGGTGACAGAGGTGGATTAATTATAGGGCTTGAAATCAATTTGGGGATTTTAGGGTTTCTCAGGAGCTAGTGTCAGCCAGTTGTCCGATCGTTTCGGGAATGGAAACCAATTTCTGTCTCCAGGGATTTTGAAGAAAAAAATATTTGGAGAAAAGAGTGTAAAGTTAAAATACTAAAATAAATAATACTCTTAAATATATAAAACATAAAAGATATCTTATAATAAAAAATAAAAAATGAGTATCATACATGACGACTATTACAGTATACATGAATATCATACATAAGTATCTTATATGACTGACATAAAATGACGAACATACATGAGTATCATACATGATGACTATTATAGCATACATGAGTGTTCATTATATATACATGAGTAGCATACATGACTAACATAAAATGACGAATAACATACATGAGTATCATACATGAGTAGCATACATGATGACTATTACAACATACATGAGTTCTCATTATATATACATGAGTAATATACACGGAAACATTATGTATACTAATCATGTATGTGATTTTTTTTATTATAAATTATAGGGTATAATTTATTTTTACTTTTTAAAAAGAGGTATTTTTACATATTAACTCTAGAGAAAACTATGGTAACATTTAATAATATGGAATACTTTAATTAATTCTTGTATTTAATAGTAACTAACAAAAAAATACCATAACATAAAAAACACTTCTTTTATAGCCTCTCTTTAAATAACACTCTTTTGTATACCAAAATCGTGTAAAAGTAATAAAATACCCTTAGGTTTCAAAGTCAACCGTGTCAGATTTTTAAATCCGCACGTGGTCACGATGGGAGTAGTCACGATGGGGTGGTCTCGATGGACACTTCCATCGTGTGGTCATGATGGGAGTGTTCATCGTGATCAAGACAGATGCATGCGAAACCCTATTAATTGCATATGCACATTCGATTTAGTGAATATTTTCGGGTGTATTAGGTAATAAATGAAGTCACTTTCTTAAATTTTGTTAGTTACTCTTCACTTCAATATACGCACCAAAAAAGAAAAAGAATCATCATTCCAAGCATCCAAGATCTTGTCTAAGAAGAACGAAAGCATCAAAGGGGGCTCCGTAGTGTTCCTTACTTCATACAAAGGTAAGCATAATATGTAAAATGTTTGTTCATTTGATATAGTTGATGATGAAATTATGGTATTGTTAGGGTGAAATTAGGGTTTTCAAAGTGTAATACAAGATATGTTTCATCTTATGTCATGAAATATGTTATTTTGTTCATATAAGGGTGTATTAAATTAAAAATTTCATGTTATCGGGGGCTTAAAAGAAGTTGAAATACCTAGTTCTGAGCTCACCACGAATTTTGTCATGGTCACGATGATGAAGTACATCGTGATCACGATGGTGATGACCATCGTGAGGTCACGATTCGTGACCTCACGATGACTTTGACCATCCTGAGCTCACGATGGTATTGTCATCGTGACCTCACGATGGTGATTACCATCGTGACTACTACAAATGTGTCATAAACAAGTATTTTCATTGATTATTTACACTTTATTTTGTATCTTTTGTTAATTTCAGATGTCTTTACGCCGTATTATGATACATCACGGCGGTCATTGGGACTGATCGACATATATGGACGGAAATTTATTTCTTGTCTACATCGACCCCGACACGATTAATCGTGCTAACCTTGTGGAACTCATTAGAGAGGGTGTGAATGGTGGGAAGGAGACCGAATATGTGTTATGGTACATCACAAACTTTAGCGGCATGAAAGCAAAAGTGCTATTGCGGGGCGATTTAGAATTACTTCGATGGTTAGCGGACCCTAAAGAGGATCAGGAGGTTTATGTGATTGAAAACGGCGTCAACTCCGTCCCCGAAGTTAATGTGAGAGGTAGCACCTCGGGTGCATAAGATGATAGTGACGATAATGATGATGAATATGATGAAGATTATGAGGAGGATGAAGCGGTGTTTACATGCGAAGACGAAGAGGAAGATCGTCGTAAAGATTTGTTTGAATCAATGAAAGAAGAATTTTATGCTTTGATTGGATAGCCGACACAAATGGATAGGCTCATGGGGCAGCGACACTTTTCATCGGACCATCAATCAGAAAGCGAGGTTGAGCATGAGCGTACACAGCGCAATTGGATCATTCCATATCCAGACCTTGAAAGCGCAATATCATTGGCGTGGGTTGAGCGGCCTATCATCATCAATGGTAGTGTCGAGATAGGGTCCATCTTTCGATCAATGCAAGAGTTGAGAATAGTTATAGGAATGTATCATTTGGAACACTTTGTAGAGTGTAAGACCGATCGCTCCGCTTCGAATCGTGCAGTGTACCTATGTAAAAGTGGTAGAAAGAACTGCACGTTTAGGTTGTGTGCTGTGGAATGTGCAACTCTTTTTCGGATTACTCAGTTGATATTGGATCACAGTTGCCGATCAGATTTGAACCGTGCTGCACATGCAAGGTTGGTGAGTGGCAAGGTGACCGCATTTTATTTTTCTAAGAAATTGATAGATGAGAAAGTCGTTCTGAGGCCAAAGGAGATTATGGCAGAGATGCGCATGCGATACGGCGCGTCCGAACGAGGCAGCTAGCGATAAAGAGAATGTACGGTGATTTCCCCTCGTCATATCAGAAGATTCCGTCGTATTTGTATTTGTTGAAACAACGTAATCCTGAGACTGTATACGACTTGCAGACGACTAGTGAATGAGTGTTCTGTCACATGTTCCTTGCCCTTGGAGAGTCGTGGACTTATTTTCTCTATAACCTACGCAAATGCTTCAATCCTCCCGAAGATTTGTTGATCGTGAGCGACCAATATAAGAGTATTAGGAATGCAGTTTGAATCGTCTATCCAAATGCATTCCACGGGTTGTGCTATCACCATCTGCAGAAAAATTTGACCCCATACGATAAAGTTGTGGCCACACTCTTATATGAAGCAGCATATAGTTATCGCCACGAAGTGTTTGAAAACTTTTTCGAATTGTTGTACACTGTAAGTCCTAATGGTGCTCACAGACGACTTTCTCAAATTGGACCAGAGAGGTGGGCTAGGCCAAAGTGTCCTGTGCGGCGCTATGGATTACTGACATTCAATGTTGTCGAGGCTGTGAACAGTGTTTTATGGTGGTAGGCGTTTACTAGTGTGCTCATTCCTTGAAACATTTCGCCACGTTTTAGAGGATTGGTTTGACAAGCGGCGTACCGACGCTGAATCGAGAGATCATGTGTTAACTGTCACTACATTCAACAAGCTTTCTCTATCAGTGCAAACGAGCCTCACTCTTCCTGTTTGATCAATCACAGAACATGTTTATAAAGTAGACGAAGATAATCAACAATATCAAGTCGATCTTCAAAATTGGACGTGTGATTGTCATGTCTTCGATGAGGATAGGATTCCATGTAAGCATGCCGCTGCCGCTATAAGGTAAAATTTATATTATTTGTTAAAATTTTCTACTATTTTTATATTCATTTTATATGTAAGTAATTTCATTTTTCCTATTTTAACAGGCAGGCCGGCATTGGTTTAAATGTGTACGATTTTGTATATAGATATTTCAAACAAGTGGGCCTAAGACAAACTTATGCTTAGCATATCAATCAAATACCACACCCTGATGAGTGAAATGTGCCGTCGGAGATCAAATCAATTAGAGTTTACCCTCCAGAAGATGTACGTCAGGCCGGTCGTCCAAGGCCGAGTCGTGCTTGGTCAGCAGTTGAAATCACGAGAGCACGACGTTCTTAAGTTTGCTCAAGGTGTGGTGGATCTGGGCACAACAGAAAAAAATGCACGACATCTATCCCCCCGGGTGGAGTCGATTTGAATATCCCTCTCCAAAAAACAGAGGCTGTACAAAATTTTCATGATTTTGGGGGAACAGAATCAAGTCAACGGCGTCGGAGGAAAAAAGATGTAGCAATTGCCGTCGTGAGGGTCATGATATTAGAGCATGTCCTGACCCAATTGACGATGAAATATAGGAGTAGCAGAACTTGTTGAGTTTATGGCATTGTATTGACCTTTTTAGACCTTTAAGTATGTTTATAGCAAAACTTTCAAATTATGTTTTGTTTTAATTCAAATATGTTTTCTTTTTTCTCTTTTGCTTTTGCTTATTTAATTATGTTTAGCTAAGTTTCTCTATCCTGATCGGGACAACGATGAATTAAATATGAACTAGTAAATTTGAGAGGTCTAAGTTGAGCTTGATAATTGTATGCGCGTGTTTCCGATATATTAATGAGCTTGTTCAAATATGGTGTAATACTATTAAGGGGTTAATAGGCCGTTAATCACTTAAGACAAATTAGATCACTAATCAATTAAGAGGTAGGAGTGTTTTCCATAACTTATCTTAGTTAAGATCGATTAGTATTAGAGAAAGGTGTCTACCGTGTTGGACAAGATGTGATGATTCCTTGTTGGGCCTACTTTAGATATTAATGCTCTCTGGGCAAGAAACTGAACGATGACTCCGATAGAGGTATTCCCCAGAGTAGGGAGTCGGCGGTGCGTCGCCAACTAAGTAAGGATACGTCAAGGAAGGGTTTGTTGAGAGCGTGACGAGTAAAAAGGAATCTCAGCATTCAAGTCCTATAACCAACGATGCATGCATGTGATAAATATATTTGCACCGATGACCGAGTAAGCGTTTATATTGTTGGGAAATTTAAGTAAAAGTTTTGATTGATTCTAAAACCAACTGACCCCAACCGAGTAGATGTTGCCAGATCCTAATGTTAGTATTTAGGCTCGCTGTTTGAGCAATATTGAGATTTTATCTTTACAGGTCTCCAGCTGAAGATGGCAACATGGCTACACTCGAATAGAACTTCAGATGCAAACATCAGATGTGAAGCCAACTGTTCGGATATAGAACATCAGTTGTAAGAATGACAACTGAGCGTTCAAAGAGGAAGATGTAAGAGAACATCAGATGGAAGAAAGTCATCTGAGCGTTCGAGCCAACTGATCAGATTCAGAACACAAGAAAGACAACTGAGTGTTCAAGAGATAGAACATCAGTTACAAGAAAGACAACTGAGCGTTCAAGATACAGAACATCAGTTGCAGGACTCGAATTGATAAGATCGACAACATGAAGTTCAAGACAGCTGAGAGTTCAACGGTTCCAATTCAGACAGAAGGTCAGATGGAACATCAGCTGAAGACCACTCGGATGAAGACCAAAACTTCTCAACCGACTAAACAAGGATGAAAGTCAAAGGTTGAAGATTTGAAATTAAAAAAGGAAGTCACGTGAAGGTTTGACGTTCTGTCATTACCTCATTTGGCCCAACATAAGGTTGTCTCAGATGGAAAACAGAAGTTCACAGTTGCTAAATCGGGAAAGTCTGCAGAGATGAGAGACAAACCATCGCTTTCACAGAACAAAGATCAACGGTTCATCCAACGGCTAGTTGATTCTCTCCGCCTATAAATAGAGGCCTTCATTCATTCACCAAGATATCCGATAGAAGATAGACAAGTGCGAGAGAAAAGAGATAGACGAGCGAACATCACCAGTTGAGAGTTCATATCGCAAACGAGCTAAATTGAATTCAATCTCTAAGAACATCACTAGTTGAGAGTTCCTAGAGTGTTAGATTCTGTCTTGGTGTTTTTGATCTTAGTTTGAGTTTTCATTCATTCAACCCTAGATCCTAGCTCACTCCTTTGTTCGAGCTAGTAGTTGGAAAACCCACCTTTTACATATCCTCTCAAAAGGATTGTTAGGACCATACTCTTCTCGAAATTGAGTAGATAGGTTGATAAGTACCCGTAAACTTATCTGTAAGGTTGATAAGTACCCGTAAACTTATCTCAACGGTTGCAAAGCCCGCGTAAGCTTTGTGGTTCCAGTCTTAAAGAACTTGGACTGAGTTGTGTGGACTCACAACTCCCCGTGGACGTAAGAGTTCTCTCCGAACCACGTAAATCTTTGTGTGTTTGTGTTTTCTGTTCAGTTATTTATTGCATATCCAACTGACCAACTAACGAGCACTCAAACTGTATTTTTACATTCTCAATTATTTTGGTTATTGACCAACCTTGCTTCTGAGCGTGAGTTGTTTTTACGAGTTAGTTTTTTCCACCACATTCCGCACAACACTACACTTCCAGCTGAGTGTCCTTACTCAATTGTGATTCCAGCTAAGTCGTTTTACTCAGTTGTGATATTTTTCAGGGGGTTGTTTCAAAATTCTTAAGTGGTGTATTCCCCCCTCCCAGACACCAGAACTCGTATCGGGACCATCAAGTGGTATCAGAGCAGTGGTTCAAAAGACTGCTGTCTCTGTTTCACGAGGTGTGAATCGAGGTGTTTTTCTTCAGTGGTCAACTGAATAGATCTTTTTCACGCTAGTACATATCTGCTTGCATCTGTTTTCTGTTTGTTGTGTGCAGATGGATGTTAAAGACAAGATTGTTGTCATGTTCTCGGTTGTGAATTATACATCCTGGAAGACTCGGATGAAGAAGATTCTACTGTCCAAGCATCATCGAATGCAACAAGTGATTACATCCGGACCAATCACCATCATGAAAAAAGTTACTCGCACTCCTACAAATCCCAATGATAGGGATGCAACTGAGGTGATGGTTGAGAAAAAGCCAGAAGACTTCACTCCTGAGGAAGCGAAAGTGAGCCAGCTGGATATCTGGGCTCAGAGCACTATCATGTCCACAGTTGGACAAGACTATCTTCCATGGATAGAAGAGTGCAACACAGCTAAGGAGATGTGGGATATTTTGGCATCTCTTAGCGAGGGGAGTGACGAAACCAAGGAGAACAAGTTCTCCCATGCGTGTTAAGATTTTGACAACTTCTGTCTAAGAGTTGATGAAATCATTGATCAGCTGGAGCTTCGGTTCATGGATATCATCCGAAGGATTCAGTCTATCCGATGAGGAAAATATACTCTGAGAGAGATCAACCTCAAAGTATTACAAGCTCTACCAGCTGAGTGGGACACCTTCACCAACATTTATGAAAGCCGAGCTGATCTTGGTGAAATGGGAACTGACAGACTGTTCTTAATTCTGAAAGGAAACGAGTACAAGGTGAACAGACGAAGATCAACTCAGTCCTCGGGGCAGACGAGTTGACTTGAGGATGTTGGTTCAGGAACAAAGACAGTAGCGCTTCGAGCTGACTATTCCAAGCCGCGAACATCAAGGGCAACAAGATCTGCGGACACAGCTTCGAAGGAGCCAAGCAGAGAAGAGCTGCAACAGAGTATAGCCGCCTTGTCAAAGAAGCTAGCTGACATGGATACTCGGTTCGAAAAATATAAGCGGTTTTACAAATCCAACCGAACTCGAAAAAACTCAAAGCCTGTAACCAACAGTTGCTTTGAATGCGGCAAAGAGGGACATTTCAAAGCTGATTGTCCAGATCTTTCGAAGAATGATAGAGAAGCGTTGAGGGCCAAGCAAAATGCAAAGAACAAGGCCATGGTTGCAGAAGAAGCAGCTGACGACATGGACATCTTCACCAACACCGAAGATGAGGACGAGCTGACTTCCACCAACAACGCTATCGAACAGGATCAATGTCTCATGGCACTTGGAACTGACCAGGATGATGCTGAGGTACATTCTAGTTCAGTTAATTTAAATTCTTCTATTGCTACTAACATGCAGGAAACAGTAGAGGAAGAGTTGGAACCCTTTTGGGGTGATTTCCTAGAACTCAGTGAGGAATTGCATGAGCAATCGGTTGAGTTTAAGAGTCTTCAACAACAGTTTGCCAGACTTTAAGAATCTTTAACCGAAAAGGACGATCTGATTAAAAGTCAAACCGAAGAGATTGATAATCTCAAAAGTCAACTGAATGTGGCCAACCGAACTAATGCTCCAACCGATGAGAAGTTGAAGGAGCAGATCAAGGAGCAGCACGATCAGTTGAACAAGCAAGAGGCTCAGATCGACCAGCTGATGAAGAAGTCAGACGCACAGACCGAGCATATAGCTGTTTTCCTCAAAGAGTTGCAAACTGAGAAGGACAACCTGATAAAGCTATATCAATCATCCAAAATCATCGAGAATCTTATCAGTTATCAAAGACAAATGGATGACGTGTCTGGACTCGGCTACGACATGGTCAAGGACTCTGGAATTCCACCCGCAACCTTTGTCAAGGCTGTGGATGTGACGGTTGCGAAACCAAATCCGATTGAGTCTGCAACTCCCCAAATTAATCTAACCTCCACGTCACAGCAAGCTCAACCAGCTAAGGAAACTGCAACTGAAAAAGGAAAAACAGCTGTGGTTGGAGAACTGAAGAATTCATCGGTTGGGACAACAACCGAGGGGGAATGTTTCAGGACTCAGAAGAGGAATCGAAGACGTCGGAGATACAATCAGAACCAGAACCGACCTCAGAACCGACCTCTGAACCGACCTCATAACCGATCTCAAAAGAGACGGAATCAACCGAATCAACAGGGATTCAACCATCATAATCAACATCGGTTCCATCATCAAAACAACCAGGGGTTCCATCAGAGTCAACCGATGTGGAACAGTTCCAACAGCTGGAGATATTCATGCCAGAACTTGAATCAACAACAGGGCATGAACAGTTGTCGTCAACAGTCAGGAAGATGGAATCAGACTCAGCCACACAGATTCCAAAATGGCGTCCGACCACGTCAACAAAACAGGGGGAACGCCTCTCCTCCTAAAGCTCACAATGGGAGAAATCAATCTCCTCCCAAGAAACAGAACATCAATAATAACAACAAGCCTAAGGATAATCGATGTGTTGTTATAGTTGATGGAGAAGGAAAAGTAATTTGGAATGATAAATCTATCCGAATATACAGGGAAAAGCGACCCACAGTTCAAGGGGGAACTGGTTCTAAACCTCCAGGACCCAACTAAAATTGGGGACCTAAGCGTGTTTCTCTGTGCAGGAGCAGGAGGAACAGCTGAGGAAGAATAAAGCATCACGAGCCATGTGGGTGATGGATAGTGGATACTCGAAACACATGACAAATCAAAAGGTCACACCAAAGGCTACGGTACCCTTGAAATCAATCATGTATCCATTTCTAATGTTTCATATGTTGATGGATTGAAGCATAACTTGCTCTCCATCAGCCAATTCTATGATAATGGTTTCTCTGTCAAGTTTGATGCACAGGGCTGCAGGGTTAAAAATGTTGAAACAAAGCAAGTCATATTGTTGGGAAATCGATCCCCAACCGGAAATGTCTACTATGCAGATTGGAACAGTAGTCCTCATGAAACCTGTCTGTTATCAAAGAGCAGTTCAGATGTGAGCTGGCTGTGGCACAAAAGGCTCAACCATCTGAATTTCAAGACAATGAACCGACTTGCGAGACAGGAACATGCAAAGGGCATTCCGAACCGTGTGTTTTCAACAACACATATCTGCAGTGCATGTCAGTTGGGAAAGCTTGCTAGATCTTCCTTTCGGTTGAAAACGATTCCCTCAACCGACCAAGTATTACAGCTGATCCATATGGATCTCTTCGGGCCTGTTACACCAAAGAGCATGAATGGTAACGAGTATACACTTGTTGTTACTGATGATTTTTCTAGTTACATGTGGACCATTTTCATGCGACACAAGAGTGAAACCCGAGATGAGCTACCCAAGCTGATGGATCGGATATCAAACTAACAAGAGATGAAAATTATTTCCATCCGATCAGATCGTGGAACCGAATGAAACCATCATAGAATACTGCGAGAAGCACGGAATCACTCATCAAACATCGGCTGCACGTACTCCACAACAGAATAGAGTAGTCGAGCGAAGGAACCGAACGCTGAAGGATGCGGCTACATCCATGTTGACAAGCTCAGCTCTGCCAAAGAGATTTTGGGCTGAGGCAATCAACACAGCTTGCTACACCCAGAACCGGTCTCTTCTAACCAAGCGGTTGGGAAAGACTCCATATGAGCTATGGAGACGCAAGAAGCCTGATATTTCATATTTTCGCGTTTTTAGTTCTAAGTGTTATATTCACAACAATGGGAAGACTCAGTTGAAAACTTTTGACACCAAGGCTTCGAAAGGCATATTTCTCGGATATGCCGCTCAGATCAAGGCGTATAGAGTTTTTAACAACAGCTCTCGTGTTGTGAAGATAACACCTCATGTTAGCTTTGATGAATCTACTTTTGAGTGCAGGGAACTGGCTAAAGGACAACAAGCTGATCCACATGTTCTACCAGCTCTCACCAGATCGCAGGTTCTAAGGCAGAAAAAACTAGCTGAACCATTGGTATAGACAACCGAGGATGATGATCCTTGTTCCTCTGAAGATGAATGTGAGGACCCCAGCTCATCTCAAGGGGGAACCTAAGCTAATGTCACTCCAACTGCATCAGCATCCGAAGCCCAACCGAGCCCGGTTTAAAATATTGTCCATGTTGAGGATCCAATCTCCACAACTGATAAATCACCAGCTCTGAAGATCCCAGCATCTCCCACAGCTCAGGTTATCCCATCAGTTGAAATCACGGAACAACCACTGTTGGAAGAAGAGGAAGACACAATAAGAGATGGTATGAAGATCATTCCAAGGACAACATCACTGGAGATCCAGCCAAAGGTGTGAGTACTAGAAGCAAAGTTGCAAATCCAGACTCAGCTGAGAAAGATTCCAACACTTACGCTCAATACGCTGAGGAGTTGGCAGTTCTGGAAGAGTTCGAACAGGCAGGAGATGTTGCCATGATTTCATGTTTCGTAGCTGATGTGCCAGAACCGAAGAATGTTGTGGAAGCTCTCAATTGTGTTCACTGAACAACAACTATGCAAGAAGAGCTGAATGAATTTCTACGCAACTGTGTATGGGAGTTGGTAGAAAGACCAAATGGTGTCAAAATCATTGGATTAAAATGGATTTTCAAGAACAAGAGAGACGCCATTGGATTAAAATGGTGTCTGAATCGTGACCCAACGATTTTCAAAGACATTACACACAGCGCATATCTGTTTGAATACAAAAATAGAATAATTTAAATCAATGAATAGTTATAAACTTGAAATATATTTCATTAAACACTTACATGGTTGCAATTCGACCATAGAATAGAATTTTCCGAGTCTAGCCCTTTCACCTGTGCATGAATTCTGGATCATTTTTATGGAGGAGTCGCAGCTCGGCGCACAAAACTTGCTATCAAATTGACAACATACAAGATAAATATCATTTTTCAATATTTGTAATAAAAAATAAAGAATATATATTAAAATCTTACAAGTAACTGAGTGCCGACGATGATCGTGTTAGTTGGCCCAATCGTTGAAGCAGTCGTATTATGCATTCGGATCCTCGTGCGAACCGAAAGCATGTAATTGTTTACTACCTGAAACAATATAAATTTCAAATGAACTTCAATATAAGTATAAACTATTTGCTATAGAAAATTACTAACTTACTTCTTGAACAAAGTCCTCCATCGGATTCTCCCTCAGATCAAAGAATTTGTTTGTTAGACGATAACCCGTCTCAATCACAGGCACATAACACTCTATATTCATGCCTCCTAAAGTCAGCATACATCATCCTCAACTTCTCCGTTCTAGTTGGAGTTGCACCCTAAAAAGAGGTGCGGACAGCAGCAGACGGTCTACGTTGCCGAGGACCCAAGGCAACATCACCTACCTCCTCACCTGCCTCTTCACCACCCCCTTTATCCAGCTCCTCATAGTGAGTATCATTCTCGTCAACCAGATCATCTACAACATGCTGCTGGGGAATGTGTGAGCTAGAACCTTGGTACTCACTAGGACCATAGGTGAGCTGCAAAGGTGTATGGTAAGGGAGCTGCTGCGATGTCTGGTAAATGGGTTGTTGCGGTGTCTCGTAAGGGGCCGGCATCGGCATCGGCTGAAAGAGCTGGACAAACAAGTCCTGACTAATCTGCTGTGACGACTGTGCCTCCTGATTGGCTTGGAACGACCCAAACTGCTGGAAAGGCTCATCACGGACTGTAACACCGATTTTAAGGTGATGAAAAGGAGCTGCAAAGTCGTGATGAGGAGCCAACTCAGAGTGGTGGGAAGTCTGCCGGTGAGAGTGGTAGAAACGCACCGGCTCAGAGTGGTGGGAAGTCTGCCGGTGAGAGTCGTGAGAACGCACCGACTCAGAGTGATGGGAAATCTGCCGGTGAGAATGGTGGGAAGTCTGCCTCTCATCGTGGTGAGAAGTCTGCCTCTCAGAGTGGTGGGAAGTTTGTCAGTGAGAATGGTGAGAAGTCTGCCTCTCGTCGTGGTGGGACCCAACTCCAAAATAGTGTGACCGAAGTGGAGAGTGGTGGGGTTGAACTGGAGAAGTCTGCATGTGACTAAAACCTCCAGCATAAGAGTGACAGGCCGGATCCAAGTCCTGGTCGACCATACCCGCCAGCATCTAATCGTCGAATGCCGAGGTAGAGTGATGGTGAGCGTCCAATGCCGTCCTACGACTTCTATGTGACTGTTGTGGAGGGCTGTCTGGGCGTCTCATAACAAAAAACTGACTCATTCTCCAAATCAGTTTAGCAAGGAAGTGTTGTCAGATTCGTCGTTCAAAATTCTCCTCAACTGGCGCTCAATCTCGTCCTCCCTGCTGCTCGTGCCCTCATCGTGTAAACAACAGACCTTGTCTGGTTCTTCCGAGGGCCCCTACTGTGATGTACAAGGCGGTGAACTGCGATGTGGTGTACGAAGAGGTGGGGTACTCTCCCGACGATGCTTCGCCATCTGTCGTGTCGAGTCACCACGGACCACCTTTGCTGCTAACTGCTTCAACTTTCCCATTGTCTTCTGCTTTGCATTTTTTGTAGTCGAGTTATTCTTGGAAGCAATTTGTTTAGCAGATATGTATTTACATAAAAAATATCTCTATTTTCGAAGCTCAGCATGTAATACTCTGAACACTCTGTATCCGTGGATTGTCGAAGAATTGAGTGAAATCAACTTTCATCTGTCTTGTGGTCCACCTCAAGCACCGAGGCACTCTCTTAATGCGATCTCTGATTCCACATAAATCTCCCAACGTCGGAATCATCTCATAAGTCCCAATCTGTAGAGCCCAAACCGGACCATAGAGGTGGTAGTCCTTGGGGACTGTCTGGGCGTTGTTTACATAGTGACACAGTGCTCCCCACGTGTACGAGCCCCATGGAAAGGCATCCCAAGTCTCAAAGTCTTCGACTAACGTCCATGCCCAATCCTCTATGGTGGGTTTGTCTCGACATAGGAGAAAATAATAGTAAATGAGCAAGTTGGCCGCCTTCAAATAGTCTTCGATGTCTCTATCAAGTCCTTTTCTATTGAAGACGTCGCGCAACTCATTGGTCTTTATCTCTCTGTTGTTGAAAAATTTGTAGTGAATGTCAGTTCTAGGAAGTACATGAACTGCATGTGGATTAAATGTAGAGTTTCCAAAGTGAAGCCCGGTGATGAGAGCATATTCCACTGCCGTCATACGAATGGTCGTATGACCAAGATAAAACCAAAGCTCGTTCTCTGGTAGCGGATTAACACCAATCCCTTGCAACTGTCGGGCTATTGTGAGATTTAGTGCATTACTTGCACTCTGATTTCTTCTCGCATCAATCAACCGCCCAACAACACCGGTTCTTAGGAATGCCTCGGTTTGATGATCACCGGAAATTTCAAATAAAACTCTCCTAATTTCATCAAACACGTCCACCCTCAAGTAAAGGTTCACTTTATTAGACGTATAGAGCATGACAGGTCTAATAAATTGATAATGTTCCTACAAAAATAATAAAACCAAGTATTAAGTGCGTGATAAAGTGTTATAATTCAACAAACCAACATAATACAAGAAGATGAAGGACGGGGGGACAGCCCGTGACCATGGTCACGACGGGAGGAGGACCGGCATGACCATGGCGAAGGGTTCTGCCGTGGTCACGACAATCGTCATCATCGTGAGGTCACGATGAGGTTGCCATCGTGAGCTCACCATGGAGTTTCAGCGCCAGCCACACGATGGCAACCTTATCGTGACCTCACGAATGTAAGCCCATCGTGAGCTCATTATGGTTGCTCACCGTGACCACGGCAGAGTCGTCTTCCCCACCTCCATCGACCCCATAAGAACACAAAACCAACACAACAAATGTCGAACTACCCAACACACCAACAAATTAAAAAATGTCGAACTCTAAACACAAAAACAATGTCGAAATTTTACACTTTTCATCCTAACTCTTACATATAACTATTTCTAACATGTAGAAACATATAAACATGCATTCAATCGAAGATTTAAGCATGAATTTCAAAAAAAATAGAATTAAGGCACTAACCGGTGGATTTAGGACTCGAAAGTTCTCCAAATTTTCCTCCTCTTTGTCGGAGGACGTCGACGGAGAGTTGCGGCGGCGGTTGCGGTTGCTCATCTTCTTCCGGTCACGACGATCAATCGATCGTGAGGTCGTGAGGGAGGGAAGAGATGCGGCGGGGGCAGGAGTCGAAATGTGGGAGAGAGAGTGTGTGGGGTAGCCGACAATTTTGGGGTGGGGGTCCATGTTCTTTTTTGTTGTTTTATATTTATTTGTTTTAATTTTATTTTTTTTATTTTTTTAAGTCGAGGGTATATTAGTCTTTTAATGAATTTTGGTATGTAAAAAAGTGTGTTTTAAAGAAGGGGTATAAAACAACTCTTTTTTATGTTTTAGTATTTAAAAAGTTAGACCTCCTTGTATAATCAATCAATACAAAAATTTCTCTAGGATGCCAATAAAATATCCAATATGTACATAGGTCTTCTAATCTCAAAAAAGTCTTAAGTAGGTGAAAACATAAAGCATTTTAATTTTTTTGATTTCAATTTATTTTCGTGTTTTAGTTAATAATTTACTTATTCAAATTATAATCACTACAAAAAACTGCCAAAATACCGAGGGAAAAATTACCCTCTTCAAATACCGACGGCGAAAAAGGTGGGTTGGTTTTGATAAACTTACCGACGGAATACTGACGATAATTTGGCAAGCTTATTCCCGCTAAAATCACCGACGGCATTACTGATGGCATTTTCCCTCGGTAAGTTATCAACGGCAACTGCCCTCGGTAAAAATGATTTTTTATTTTTTTTAATTTCTGTACAGAATTATTGACGATATTTCCCTCGGTAATTACCGAGGGCAGGTTTGTCGTCAGACTTTACCGAGGGAACACACGCCGTCGGTGATTTAACACGGGTCGAACAATTACTGACGGCATATTCCGTCAGTAAGTTCGTAATTGAAATTGGGGCTTCCAGCCCTAATTCCCCATTTCTGCTCCGTCCTCGCTACACCGTCGTCCTCACCTTCGCCGCCGTCACCCCCGTTGCCGCGTTGCTCCGTCGCCCTCCGTCGCCGGTAAGTCCTCCTCTGTCTCTCTCGTATTCCTTCTCTCTCTCTCTCTCTCTCGAACTGTTATCTCTCTCTCTCTCTCTCTCTCTCTCTCTCAGCCGTTTTCGCCGCTGCCACCGGCCCCGCTGTCGCGCCGCTCTGTAGCCCTCCGCCGCTGATAAGTCCTCCTCCGTCTCTCTCGTATTCCTTCTCTCTCTCTCTATAACTGTTATCTCTCTCTCTCTCTCTCAGCCTCTGCCACCGCCCCCGCTGCCGCACTACTCCGTCGCCGTCCGCCGTCGGTAAGTCCTCATCCTTCTCTCTCGTATTCCTTCTCTCTCTCTCTCTCTAACTGTTATCTCTCTCTCTCTCAGCCACTGCCGCCGCCGCTCCACCGCCGTTGTGGTAAGTCCTCCTCCCTCTCTCTCGTGTTACGTGTTCGTATTTCAATTATTATTTGATAACGTTTGGATAAAATAGCATAATTTGATATGTTTCTGTTGGTGTTCGTGTTTGATATGTTCGTATTTGATATATATGAATTTGATATGTTTGTATTTCTTGTTATATACTAATTTGATATGTTTGTGTTGGTGTTCGTGTTTGAGATTGATTGAAACTTGAACATGTTGAGATGAAGTTGTGAATATGAAGTTAAGATGAATATGCATAAGTTGTGAATTTGATATGTTTGTGTTGGTTAACATAGCTGGTAGAGTCGAGCACTTGGTGGTTAGGATAGTGGGGTTATGCTGTCGAAATTTCATCTGATTTATCACTGATGTTCTTTCTTTTTTTTAATTAAAAATTACAACAATGAATGATAATCGTCAGTTGATGTATGCGAGATATAATGATCGTTCTGCATTTAAAATTGGACTTGTGGGTTTCCTTGAGTATGCGATAAATCAAACGGCTTACACAGATGGAGTGGGTAACATTAGGTGTCCGTGTAAGAAGTGTAAGCACGTGGTCTTTTTATGCGTGCCTACAGTCAGAGAACATGTTACTATTATATCTACCCACACAATCGTAGATGATGACCCGCCACGTGTAGTTCATCCCCGTGGTGGAATTGTTGAAATTGAAGACAATGAGGATGAATCAGGCAACGATGAAGACATAAATACATCATCTAATGATGAAAGTAGTGATGGTTACGACATAATTTGTGATATTTGGTAATGTAGGTGTTAATGTATGTGTTGTGTTTTTTGATATGTTTTTTTGTTAATGTATTTGTCAAAATATATGTTTATGTATTTGATGTATTTTACATAAATTTAAATTATTATATCTTATTGGGTCTAAGCTTATCTGATTTTTTATTTGAAACAGGTAAAATATCGACTCGTAGAGGTTTTCGTCTTCCTATCTCACAGCAGACTCCTCCCTCTTCACAGCAGACTCCTCCCTCTTCACAGCAGGAGTCTGAGTCGACTCGGCTAGGTACTACTCCACCGAGTTCACCACACGTTTGTGAGACTCCTCCGGAGGGTTCTTCTTCACTGCCGAAAAGGCCCAGAGGCCACACACTTGTCGAGCTGAAGCGGCAATGGCCTAAGGGCAGTAGAGGGAGGCTTCTCTTTCGGAGAATGCCTAATGGGTACGTTATTATTATTATTATTATTATTATTATTATTATTATTATTATTATTATTATTATTATTATTATTATTATTATTATTATTATTATTATTTATAGAGAGTTGATGGAGACACCGGGTATCTCAAACAATGCCCTAGGAGCTTTTAGGAGGATTCTTAATCCTGGGGGGTACAGTTGGAAGTTGACTCCACAAGCGGTGAAAGACGCATACTGAGAAGAATTTGGGGTAATTGAAGTTTTATTACAAATAAAATTAATAATTATTATTGTTCAAATGTTATCTACTGATTTAATCATTTTTTTCAACAGAAATAATATTATTGGGAGCCTAAGGATGAGGTGGAGGTGAAGAAGATGTGGGAGGCCAAGGCACGTACTAGGTACAGTGACACCTTGAGCGATCTGAAGAAGAAGCTAAGGTTGAAGAATGTTGCGAGGCAGAAAATGGCCAGACCCGACGGCATGACTGAGAAATACTGGACTGGCCTCCAGGCGTACTGGCAACAAGAGAATGTTCAGACGATTTCCCAGCGACACAGCCGAAACTAATTGTCTGAGCCCGATGAATCAGGTACAGGGATCAGCAAGCATGTTGGAGGGTCTCAGTCCACTTGTATCCTGCAGCAGAGTTTGGTTAGTAATTATCAATTCATTTCATAAGTAATATATATATATATATATATATATATATATATATATATATATATTATATCGTTGTTAATAATTTATTTATCTTCTATACATGTATTAATAGAGCTTGCAGAGTGGAGTACTGGTGACTGTCTTGAACTATGAAACTTTCCTCATAATCCACACAAAGGAGGATGGCACTTATGCGACACAGAGGGATCAAAATCTTGATGTAAGTATTTAAGTTTATTCAAATATTAGTAAAATATATTGAAATGTATTTATTTTCTAACAATTATGCATTGTTATGTATCAATTAGGAGGAAATTCATCGCATTGCTACTGAGACAGGACGAGTGGTACGGTGTGAGCCAGATCAGTAGGGATCTACTGGTAGCACTGACACTTCAGCAATAACGTAGGAGATGTACGAGACTTGGATCTCCACGTTGTAGGAGCGGTTGCAGAAGGCTGAGGAGGACAGTGCTGCAGAACGAGCAGCACGTGTAGTCATGGAGCAGCGCATAGCCCAGTTCGAGCAGTTTATGCAGTCGGCTCAGCTACCTCCTCGTTCTCCCCCTAGTTGATTAGATCTTTCGTCTTATCCTGCAGTTATTTATACACTTCGTACATCATTGCACTCGTATTTTACATTTGTTTATATGATTTGGGATATTGTGATTTGCGGTTTTGGTATTTGCTTTGTTATATTGTGGGTTGTGTAATTGAATCGTGAAGAAGGTATTAAAAAAAATAAAATCAAAATAAAAAAAAATTAAAAAAATAAAGAAAATTACCGACGGTAGAGATACTCTCAGTAATTACCGACAACGTTACCGTCGATGATTTCTCTTAGGAAACCGGTGAAATCACCGACGACAAAGACCCCCTCGGTAATTTACCTATTTTTTGTAGTGAATTATTCCATTATCTAATTGTAGGATAGAAAATCTATAAGACTATCCACAGTAGTAGGCATCTCAATAGGGGGCTCGATCGAGATAGGCTCAATCTTGCGCGCTTAATTTTTTTTTTAAATCGAATTTAAATGGCAGAAAATGGGGTGCAGCGGTCAAAATTTGAAATGCCCACTTGGCCAACGGCTAAAAGCCGTTTGGTAGGCGTGATTAGAGTGCATAATATGTTTATGACGCCCTAATATTTTGTTTGGTACAAAGTATACGACCATTAATAAAATTCGGGCCCGTATGAATTATACTCTTTTTTTGTTGTTATGTATACTGCCTATGAGGTGGTATACATAATATTGCAACTAATTATAACACAAAATTACCATAATTATTATTTTTGCAGAGAATTTAATACTTCATACCAAATGGAGTATTAATTTTTTATACGTATAAGACATCCGAGTCAAACATATCAACTTTTATCCCATACTCCGTAGTAAACGAGCCTAAATATACCCCTTCTCCGCCCTTTTATCCAAATTCATCTTCTTCTCAATTTTCTCTCTATTTTGTCCTTAATATTCGCCCAAAAAAACCTCGTCAATTTCAATTTCCTCCAAGGAATAAGATTCTCACAGTAATGACGACGAGATTTTCTCGCTTGTCAATAATGTGCAACAAGTTGTAGTTCAACACTATGCCACAAAAAAGAAGAAGAAGTAAATGAGGATCGTTCTCCATCGCGAGGGCATGCTAGTAGCTAGAAGCCGACTACTTTGTCGACAATCTCACTTACGTCCCTTCTTTTTTCCGAAGCCGTTTTCAGATGCATAATGATTTGTTTTTGTGCATTTGCAACACGTTGGAGACCAACGTTCGCTATTTCTGTCAAAGAAGAGATGCAACGGGAAAATGAGGGTTGACGTCGGTGCAAAAATGTACGATGGCGAGGCGACAACTAGCCACAAGTGGCGCAGCGGATGTCTTCGACGAGTATTTAAAGATCGGAGATACGGATCGTCAATACCTTCAGAAGTTTTGCAAAGTTGTCCTCGAGCATTTCGAGGACAAGTACTTGAGGAAGCAAAACGCAGAAGACATCGCATGGATGCTATAGATGCACGAGGAGAGGCACAGGTCTCCGGGGATGCTTGGAAGCCTTGACTATATGCATTGGTACTTTAATTCTCGAGGCAGTGGCGTCGAAGGATATGTGGATCAGGCATGCCTTTTTTGTGATGGTCGGCTCCAACAACGGTATCAATATCCTCAACCAGTCGTCCTTATTCGCCGACGTTCTTGAGGATAGGGCTACGCTGGTCAATTTCAGCGTGAATGGAAGATACTACGACAAGAGATACTATTTGACCGATGGAATATACCATGGTTGGCCAACACTAATAAAGAGTCATTCCGTCCCCACGGACCTGAAGACAACGAAGTTTAAGAAGATGCAAGAAGCAACGAGGAAGGACATTGAACGAGCATTTGGAGTTCTTCAAGCCCGATGGAGAACAATCAAAAATCCGACTTGGATGTGGTATACAAAACACCTCCGAAATATCATGTTTACTTATTATTATGCACAACATGATTATCGAAGATGAGAAGGAAGATGCAGGGAATTGGAGGGATAACATGGATGGGCCGTCGTCTAGCGATAGTGGTGCAGCTAGATAGGCTGTTCCGACAGCTTTTGAAAATTATCTCAAATGAGATGAAAATTTGCAAGATGCAAGAAAGCACGCTCGGGCATGATTTGGACCTCTACAAAATTAGTAGTATGTTTAAATTATGCATTTTTTATTAATGTGATTTTCGAATTAATGTACTTTTTTATAATTTTAATCAATGTACTTTTCGAATTTCAATTAAAATTAATGAAAAAAATCAAATTTCAGAAATTAATTCTATTGACAACTTAAAGACAATCTCATTGCATCAAAATCTAGGGTCCGCAAGAGTTGAGACACTCTCAACCATTGTGGATAGTCTAAGGAGTATATGTAAAATAAGTTTTATCCTAAATTTTGTGATGGTGTATATTAAACGCAGCTAACTATATGCATATAAATGCATCTCAAAATTACACATCTGGGAAGAGAGAATATAGAGCCAAAATCTGAAATTGGTTGTGAACTTGTGAGGCAGAACACAAAAGTAAAGATTATAATTGTGTTTATGTACAATGAACTACAAAAAATTTATCAAAACCATGACAAAAGTGAACAATTATGGTGTTTCTGTACTATGTACTACAAAATTGAGAGGATTTCTTTCATCACAACCATGCTGCCCATCCAGGAAACATATGGCACAGACGATCGGGATCGATGGCATTTTGTATAAGTTGTTGAACCTAGAGCAGCAAAAAGGGAGTGATTTGATGAGCTTGAAATCTTTATCATGATCAAAACTCAAGAGAAAGTAAACAAAGCAAAAAAGAAAAAGAAAATTGAGCAGGATTCACAATAAGTTAAGATGGCATCTTAAGAAACCAAAACAATCTTACTTCAGTACAAAACAATGTAAAACTATGCTCGTGTCCAGTGTAATGCTGATACTGAGTTAAACAAGTACCTGCCCATGAACACTTCTCATTTCACCGTCTTCATATCCATCTAGCTTTTGTTTGACGCGCAACAAGGCTCTAGCAGCATCTTTGTTGCCTTCATATTCATCTTCTTCGGAATCTTCCAAGCTTGCATCTACGTCGACATCTATATCCTAGTAAGAGAAAACAGACCAACATGAGAAGCAATATATCCACGTAGAGCAGCCAGCAACCGGGGATTCAGAAGATACATATTGGGAATATGACTCAAAAATATAAATGAGTTAGGATGTTTATGATGAAAATGGGTTGTAGGAACTTTCTGACTAAATATTAAATGAAACAGTTCGCATGAGAAACTAGACCAGCTATAACATGTTTCAAGATTATAATTGACAGCAGTAGTAGAATCTGGGCACCAGATCCTACTAAACTACATAAATGCATTCCCCAAGTCAGATTCTTCAATAAATTTTTCATAAAAGGGGACTCCTTTCCAAGTGTTTGAGTTGCTATTCGTTTTAACACTATCGTATGATGCCACCATTTTTTTAATTATTATTTCAACTTTTATAGTATGAATTCTTAAACCCTAATTGTTAAAGCAAATCTACACTTTTAACATTATCTTTCCTTATTCCGATATAAAACGTTGGAAACACGTTGGTTTGTACTCCAGCAGATAGTACATAGGTTTCCAACATCCTACTCATTGTGCATATAACTCCACGGGCTCAACCCTAAAACTAAGAGGCATGCTAAAACTCACTTACCAATATCTATAAGTAGTTTCAGGGTTGAGCCGTGAGGTTATATACACAATCAATTAATTATTCTTTTCTTTCCCAAGTAGATTTATTTTCAACATCACGTATATGACTGCAGGGTTATATACTGCAAACCAACGTGTTACAGTTGTGAAACAGGATAACAATATACCTTTTGACGCTGCATAGCCTTCAGCGGTGATAGAGCCCACTTGTATAAGGGATCGTGGATAAAAACCTGCACAAAATTTTCATAAGTAATACATAGTTAGTATCATCAAGTTAAATAGCAATACCATATAACTCATTATCGCACCTCAATAATTGTCAGCAATGCTTCTTTGTTTGTTCGCATAACAGAGAGAGTTTCCTCACAGCATCTTCTAAAAACTCCTTCCACCCCAGTTACACCCATGCCATCTATGATGTCCCTTGTCAACCTAAAAGGTACCTGGGAATGACAGTTCCATATCAGTTAGGATAAAATACTTGGACATGAATAAAATAATAGTGGCAGAAAATGCAATCATTAAAAACTAACTCTTTCAGGTGTTTTCAGCATCAGGCCTTGCTCAAATGCAACTCCTAAATCAATATGAATAACTTCTGCTGTAGCTTGATCAATCAAGATATTTGAGGAATGCCGATCTCCTAATCCTACTATGTAACCCACCTGCATGCAATAAACTAGACTTTTATTGCTATCAGATTTGTATCATTCTACATAAGTCAAAACAAAACAAGTTGATGCTTGGTGTTTTTCTCCAAGCAAGAAAGAACCTAACATTGTGACTTGCTTCAATGAAATTACTGAAAGAATAGATAAGCAATAAAAGACAAACCATCGAACTAGCCGCCACACTTCTTGTATATGCAAGTCTCTTCTCAAACCAATCAGCAGGACATGAAAACCTTTCCAAGAAGAAGTAATGCATGACTGGCCTGCATCGCATGATAATAGGGTCCAAGTTAGTTTAACAATTTAAACATTGGGTGGTTTAACAAAATTTCAAGCACCTGAAATTATTGCAGACTTCTTGGAATGATTTGCGCTTGTTGGTTTCCTAAAAAAAATGAATTGATGTTTAGTTGATTATCAGAAAAGGTTCCTTGTTAACTGCAACGACCTTGACTTAGAATATGTTAGAAGTAAAGGATAACACACACCAATAATTAGAACTCAAATGCTAAAATACAACTGAATATTCAATAAACAAGAGAAACGAGAACAATCAAAGGAGAGAACTCTTCTGCCAAGCGCTCAGCGCCTATTCTGATCTTTAGATAAAATCGTAGATGAGTCAGTAGGAGAGAGACTTCTTTTATTTACTTTAGCTTCCTGGTTAAGCTTTACCAATAGCTTCCCAGATAAGCTGATCATAGTTTCCTAGAGAAGACATCCCACCTAAAGAGATCTGCTAGGCCCATAAAAGAAACCTGCAGCCAAACAGAAATAAGTAATAAACCTGGCCCAATAACCAAGCCTACTTATTTCCCCTTGGTGCATTAATCTGCTTTGGTGTAACAAAATATTCCCGTAGACTATGAAGTTCAAGTAAATTCTGAGGTACTGTTTGTTTCATTTACATGGGTTTGGGGCATATGTTGTTCTCTGGTCAGTTTGGACTTTGGAAGATGATAATACAGTAAAACAATATTTGGTTCTTTTACAATCTTCTATGTAATAATTTTTTGACTTGAGCTTATTTTACAATAAAATAAGTGCAATGGGGAGAATAAAATTGAATGGGCTTGGATAATATGACGACAATTGCATTTAAAAAATGTATTGGGGATGATAATATACTAATCTCAGATATGTCTTCTTTTGTTTTAGTGGCACAGACAAGTTGCAATTGATGTCAAATAAAGTCTTTTAAGAGTTTCAGTGGGAATACAATTCTTTCTTTAATTTTGTTCGTTCTAAATGTAATCAGGGGTATTGAAAAGAAAATAAACAAGAGGGAGGAACAACTACAGATATATAGACTGGTTTATTAAGATAAAAGTACAGAGTTCATTTGAATTAACAAGATATAGCTTCATTATGGGAGAACGAAAACATTTTAGCTAACTCAAAATAAAAATTGCCTTTATTTAGAATAATAAGATCTCATCAGATATGTAACAAAACGAGAAGTTCACGCAACAAAAGATTCATAATGATTAATGGATACCAAAACGAAATGGAATAAAACAACTATTATAATGGAACAAATGGACACATACTGTAGTCATGCGCTGCCGGCATTCCATGAATGTCCAGTCTCCTACTCCATAGCAACCATGAGCACCTCCATTTCTTGAGCTGGATAGGGAACACCCAACATATTCAACATGCAATAAATCTCTTTTTTGTAACGTTATTAACATGCAAATGGTAATTATTATACTGACCTTCCAACAAGATAATCACCGAGAGGAAAAGTTCCATCCACCCATTCTAGAACTCCAGCGCTCGGAGTAAAAGATACAACCTGTCTCGTCAAAAGAAATGATCTTAGAAATATTGTGTAGAAAAGAACAAAAAAAGTGCTTGACAAGATTCATGATGCTTTTTCAAGTATAAAACAGGGTCAGAAGTCAGAACATTGTATAAAGGGGCCTGTACATAATAAACTGAATGAAATATATTGTACGAACTACATACGGTGTACACTACTCTGGGAAGAAAAAAGAAGAGAAACGGAGTAAGAGAAGAAATCAAGTGAGCGGAATGGAGTAATATAAGTCATTTGAGGACCAGAATCTAGAAGACTGACAAAGCTACTACAGTATCTGTGCAGTTGGATGATGAAATTTAAGACACCTGCTACCAGAAGAGGACCTCACACAAATAACCAAGCAATTCATTTGTTTGAGATGGGGAAACTACCTTGTAGGTACGTATCCTTAGTCTCCTCCTCCATGTGTCGCGATTATTCTGCAAGAAAGTGTTTACTAAACCAAAAAACTGTTCCATCACCTACAAGATAGTAATGAAAATTTTGTGAGAAGGATTGAATCTACTAGTTCTCAATCTAAGAATTCCAGATAAAAGCTGAAGGAAATTTAAAATAGAACTATTAAATTAGCTACATGTGAACAAGCGAGAGATGAGTCCAAGCTGTTGCTTAGGGATGAATACCATATTATACTGCTCTTGTACTATGTGTTGGTTTATATTATCATCTTAAAGGCAAATAGGATCCATAAGAGAAGGTGATCAGAATTCATACAGCATCTTGTCTCAGGTCATCATTGCCAGATTTTGCAAGTTGCCGGTATTTGTTCCCATCAGAACCTAAGCATTCCACCCTTTTAGGGGCATTTATACCATTCATTACGCTACATGTTTCAAGTACAAAAACAAAATATCAGCAAGAAAAATAATAAATTATTTATAATGACAGAAAGAGGTTAAGGGTTGGGATTTCATGCATGAAAGTCAACTGATTATAATTTAAAATTTCAGCATTAGATATAAACCATCACCCCCGACATTTTCCACTCATAAAAATTTACGACTTACGTGACTGAATCCATCAACCCTCTGAAGTGGGGAAAAAACCCTTCGGGGTATTGACAAGTCCGGTCAACAGGAATATTAGAAGTTACAACTGGAACCTGAAATGCCAAATATGCATCCAGATATCTCGGGTAAGACACCTGTGGTGTTACTGATCCTACCTACCAAACCAGTAAGAGACTCCAGTGCAGAGGTATCAATTATGTAACGACTGTCTAGTAATTCAATATCTATAACCAATCAAAAGAATAAAAGGAAGACGAGTCTTACGCGGACAAGTTCCCGGACGCTGCGTAGTTCTCTTGGTAGAGGCACTCTTTTGTTGGCATCCTGTTCAAGGGATTTGTTATTAGTTCAAACAATAAAGACAATATCTCAATTTTCAGAATCCCCTAAGTAGGAGGAGGAACAGATCCAAACAGTAGCACTTGTCAAATCAAGATGTAACAAAAAGGCTGTAAGGAAAAATGACCAAAGAACCACTTAAGTACCTCCCTCTTCGTTTCCATTTCTGCAAGTTTAATATATATCTCCACCATTTGCTTCATCTAAATAACAAAACATACTTAATAATAAATGAAGACAGAATATAAGATACGGATGTATAGTAAAATGAGCTGTTACTTGTATGATGGTAGCTCCATGGTATGACGATAGCTCTTTCAAGAGGTCTTCTGCAGCAATTTTCTTATCCACATCGACCACAAATGAGTTTCTACTACGCTGCTTGTCCTTGATGCGGTCGCCATTTGCCAAGGCCAGCAGCTAATAACAAAAGGAAGAAAAAGAAAGCATACAGTTAATTTTAATTCCGCAATGCATACCACTGGGGCATGGGCATAGGTATCATGGCTCCCAAGACTTCTGCAAACCGCACATAACTAGTAACTTAAATGCATGGCATGTAGATAGAATAGTAAGCTAATTACAAAGGGTAGAATAATCTAAGGATTGGAAAAACGACCACCAAAACTTGGCAATTGAAACAGCAGATGATCTTTATCGAAACAGTATAAACTTAATACCTGAAATATTGTGTGATAAGGATGGTCGATGGAAATTTTCTTCACAAGAGAAAGCAATGCAAACTGCAACAACCAACAATCATGACGATAAGGTAAAACAGAAAACTTTGAATAATGATAAATCTGAAATAAAGTAAACCATGGAGAAATAACCTGAAAGCTTGTAGGTCCAAGAGTGTCTTTTGTACCACCCATCCTTGATGCAATTTGGTATACCAATAGTATGAACTTATAAGATTGCACCTAGATAAATATGCAGTACACATGGTGGACATCAATCAAATCCAAAATATGGGCAAACGTAATTTTACTATTTGTCCCCAGAATCAGTGAACATTAAATAAAACAATATTTTAATATATATTGGTAAGTAATTTACCTCCTTGATAGTGTAAAGCATGCTATCTACAACAATCTGCCTATTAGAAAGATTGAACCACAGGGAAACAAGTCGAAATACCTAACAGTACACAAACAGGGATCAAATTCTATGAAACATAGGAAGTTAAAGAAACAGATAGGATACAAAATAACATCAACAGTATCAAAGCCACTGATTATACCATTCTGCATTACATAACACATGAGATATTAGAACAAGATAAAAATATCGATAAAATGAGTTTCCATACCGCTCGGACATCATATTTCTCGCCAATGATTAAACAACGTTTGTATCCCTCTAAAGCTGTACACAGAAAATTGTCCCTGTCTTCCTGGGAGCCAAAGGTTAAACGGTCAAAAGAATAAGATAAAGCTCCGGCCCATAAACCACAATGAGCTTCAACTCAATCAAGTTGCAAAACACACCCGTTTCATAAATATCAGTTTTCCAGCACTACCAGATGCACAAACAATCAATTAATAAAAAAAAAAAAAAAAAAAAAAAAAAGCTAGATATGATGACTCGTTTATGTTTCTTAATAAACAATTATTCAAGACCTTAAACTGTAAACAAATAATAAGCTAGATATGATGAAGGTAGAAACTTCACGTAATCTGAAGCTTAAAACTGATATATCACAACAGGATTCTCTAGACTTTGAATCCTTGACTTTTACTTCAATTACATACCCTGAGACAGCTTAAAGGCCATGCAAAATTGATCATCAACGAGCATACCTGTAACTTTTCTTCTTCTTCTTTGTCCATGGCAAGTTGCTTCTGGAGCTCTTGTATTTTTAATGTATAATCCGTTTTGTCTCCCTAGCATCCACATAGAAAACCATATCAAGATGACTTATCCCTCCCTCTAGTAACCAGCGATTTTTTTGTAGGGGGTGTGGGTTGAGGGCGTGAAATTTCATCAATAAAAAAAGAGATAGAACAAGATATATATAGTGAAAGCAAGTATATATTGCATGTGAAGGTGTAGGTTACAAGTTTGAAAAGAGAGAACGTAAGAGTACTTGCCTTTGCCGCACTCCTAAACCGCTTGATTAATGCTTCCAGCTCCTTCTTCTGCACATTACAAATATCTTTTTTAAGTTACAATTTACCAATAATCTTTATGACTGCCCCTCCTCCATAGACCACCATCTTCTATGAACTTCTTCTTCTCTTTTTGTAATCTATCATGTAAATAACATACCTTGTGTTTCCGCAATCGCATTGCTACTTGCCATTCATTAGAGCCAAGTCTTTCTTCATGACTACGAAAAAGAGCATCTGCATAATGTGCAAGATGGAAATGCATTTGGTTTCTTTTTTCAACAGACAATTTGTCTGCAGAATCATATTTTTCAGCTACATTAACAGCATGCTTCAGGTACTTCTCTAACACAGTCCTTGAGCTGCATCACAGAGAGTAAAATACAAACACTGAGAATATGGACGATATATTCAGATGTTATATGCTCAAAGACTATACGGAAAGTGATTACTTTTCACCAGAGTTTGATGACTAATACTAATTCAAGTTGGCCAAACTAATCCAGTTTGTCCACAAATTATGGGACATCCAATACCAAATTTGGCAACAAGAAAATTTGAGGATTCATAGATAAAGATAAATCCAATTGCCACCTTAGACACTTCACATGAGTGCAAGTAAAGCCTACTATTTCAGTTCAGGATATTAACTAACCATTAAACCGGGGCCACAGAATGAAGTAAAGATAACTGTCAATTTAGATCTGCTGATTGAACAGTCAACATGCATTAATGTCTCTAAAGATGGTTGACACACGAGTGCAGAAAAAACCAATTTTTTTGTTTTGCTATTTCAAGTCAATTTTGTCAAACTACTACTACGGTAGTTTTTTCTTAACCAGTGTATAAAAACATTAAATCAATGTCTATACATGCATAAGCCATAACTGCAGAGGCTCATCATCATGCTAACAAATGTGAATGTATAACATATTGGCATAGTACTAACTTGCTTGACCGAGTTTCTGCCAGCCACTTTCCAACTAAGCGAAATACATCAGCAGCTTCTTCCTTTAACTGGTGATTTTGTGAAATATAGTCCGCAAGGTTGATCGCCAGTTCATGCTTCCCCTGTGCCCTGAGAAGCTTAGCTTCTTCTAGCTTTTAAAACAAGGATCACAAGTGTTAGGACCCAATTAAAGATGACAACTTAGAATTGGATAAAGAGTGGATCACATAGTTTCATGAGTATGAAAGTTTATACCCTGCCAAGCCAGTACAAGTTAGAATATTCTTCTCCCATTCCAGAGCAAAGGCACAGAAACTCATGCGAGGCTGCAGCAGCCTGAGAAATCCTAGAGCCCTGCAGATGAAAGAGCGAGCTACTGGCTTAGCAGGTCTGTTCTGGTCTACTCTGATATAAATTTACAGCTTTCTAGAGTATACCTTACGAAGAATTGCAGCTGATTCCCGAAGATGATGAACTATACTATCCATAGAATTTAAAACCCGAAGCAAGACTGTTCTAAATGCAATGAACGGTTTCCAATAAATTCATATGTAAGTCTGTCTGTTTCAAAATGCACTTCCAGTTTTTATGCAGCTCTTGCAACTGTATATTCAAATTCAGAAGTTAGTGAATTGTAGAAAAACAAATTATCTTTTTCACTAGTGTGTCCTCTTGGATACTAATATACAGAAACCATAGTATCAGATGACTGATGGCAATTTAAACCGTACAGAAATAGAGTATCGTATCGGAGATACTTTGTTTTAAGATGGAGAAGCTGACAGATAAGTGAGGAAATGGAATTTTATTCCAACCATGGACCAATCTGTGGAAGTGAATCCATACCTGGTCTCTGAAGGGGACTGTAGGTTCAGATAGCAGTTTCAATTGTCAGAAGAAGAATCAAAATTCCCAGATGATGATCCCCAACGTAAATCCCATGCCATACCGAGATGATAAAAGATCTGGTAAGAAAATCAGACCAGAAAAAGATGATAACTCTGACATTTCAAAGTCTCACGCAATAAGTAGTTGACACACACTTCTATTAGTTTCTGTAATTGAAGGGCATCATGTCAGCCCATCAATTCCAGAGACTCAACGGGGCTTCTCCCTAACAACCAAGAAAATTGATCCCCAAAACTTGCTAGGAACGTTTGGTACCTGAAGCTTAACAATGTTTGAGTGAATATACTCAGTGCTCTCCTTGCTTGCATGGAAGATGGACATCAAAAGAGCCTGAGTAGATTAATAGCCATGAATTCCAGCAGTTTATGGTATAATAAAGGTTACTTACAGGTAGTACAGTAGTACTTACTAACCTTCTTTGACTCTTTCAACCTTGTATGAAATTCATCAAATTCTCCTCCTTGTAGTGCTCCCAAACAGCTATACCACAAAAAGTAGAAAGCGTTAACTAATGGCTTGAGAAAAAGAACTGAAAGATAAAAAGTTCCAGAATGCATAAGACTTGAGACACCATGAGCTACTTACACACAGGATACAAGCAAAATACCTGTGCAAGTTTTCATTGAAATGTTGTCCCTCAGTGCAATTATATGAAACTGATGACCCAGCAAGAGAATAAAGTGGACAGAAGTCCCAGTTTCCTACCCGCCAAGCAGCTTCATACTGAAAAAGATAGGAAATAAAGAAAAATTAAGTCATGGACAAGAGAAAGAGTAATTAATGAATAAATGAAATCAAACCTGCAGCTCGATAAATTCTAAATCATGCTCAAACCGCCCTCTCTGAGAGGTCAACCCTTGACAATACACATCTAACAAATGACTACAACCAACTTTCTGTAATGATCTAATTAGTCCTTTATAAGGCTTCTTCTGCATGAAGTCATTTTCTATTTTAGAGAAGGATCCATGTTCTGCCTGTCGAGAATTCTCCTTGGAAGAATATGGAGAACCACTTAATTGCAAAGTTGGCACAGAGCGTATTTGCAAATCGTAGTATTCAAGTGCTTTGCTCCAATTACCCTCATGTTCAAAAGTGATAATCTGAGAGGTCACCTGGAAATCAAGAGGAGAAAATGTTTGATTTATGTTGGGGAAATGTAAGGAGGGAGTGTCATATCTGTAAGATACTGTCATATTCAGAGTACATGGGAATATAAATTGAAGTTCCATATTCTAAGGGAATTCAAATTTAAAATCATGCTATGTAGGAAATGCTAGCTTTTTTACTTCATACACGTGTAAGAAAGGGGATCTAAAGGAATTAAGGATGCAGTGGTCAAGCGAGCAGAACTCGTCCACAGCAATATATTGACTAACGATGACATGCAAATGGAATAACAGGAAAAAGGACAGCTTGGCAACTACTTTAAGAAACCCCTATCTTCTCTATGGAGCATTTGATTTTGAATTTATCATAAAGATTTGGTCAAATAATAGTAATGAGTCTAGAGCATAGTTTAGTCATATAACTGCAGCTAACCTTGTGCGATTGAATAATCCCATAGAGACTGTCAGGCTCATTGATTTGGGTAACTGCTGATAGAAGTATTTCAACATGGGGTGGCAGCTGACAGAAAAAGAGAATTAATGAAGAGCTGCACATTGTGTATACAGTGAACAGTGGAGAAGGACAATGTGTAGTGCACAGCAGGACCCAAAAAGATACCGTTTCGTGATGAGAAAAATCAGGTCTGCCCAATGTTAGGCCATTAAAGTGCTCCTCACACCAGTGTTCAACATAAAGAAAAGCCGTAAAGTAAGACCCACAATCCTGTAGCAACAGATGGGAAAAATTGAAGATGGAAATTACAGGAAAATAGATCTCAAATACTGCAACGCACAAAGATGGAAGAGAAAATGTACTTACAATGGCACATTTTGCAACTAAAAGATAATCCACAGACAGCCAATAAACCTGGAGAAAGATACCAACCCATAAGAATATATACACATTGATCAGTATTAGAGAACAAGAGAAACAATGGGAGAGAAGAGAACATTTCAAAATTGTAGTCATTAATTTGGTGATCAATGTTTTTGTCCAAACATAGAATTTTCTGGAAAGCTCTAAAAGGATTTATTTCATTTAGCTGTGTCATCCTGAAAATTGAGAATGATGTCACAAACCAAAAACTACGCGGAGTCTAACACAAAAGCTTTCACAAAAAGGAGAATCTCTGACTTTGAACTGGTATAAAAAATATATTACTATGAATGTCAGAATAGAAGACCAGTCAGGTGTAGCTAAAAGATACAATAGCTGAACCTTACATGTAGTGCAATCATAAGAACCACATGTCATCGGTTACATGACAATGATATCCGCAGAGGAGGAGGGGGGGGGGGATACAGAAAGTTGGGTGTGAGGCTGATAAAAATCATATAATTACGACGAAGGAAGATGCATTTTTTTAACAGAATAAGCACATGGTACTGTATCAAATGTACTTGGCAGAAATCCAAACCTTTTCCCACAGTGATGTTGAAACTACTGATCCTGAGGAAGAAGCCTCAGGATCCTTGACTTTCAGTGATGAAGAACGGGACTTCAACCCAGAGCCAGGAGACCTATTATTCTGTGAAACAGTGAACTAAAGTTTCTCAAAACCTTGAAATTATGTAGCACAATGTCAATGAGAGATTAAGTGCTGAGTCAAATTACAGAAGAGCATAAGAAGAGAACTTTTTTTTTCCCCCAAAGTACACATGAAAATAACCGAAAGAAAGCCAGAAAGAATTCCCATCAGAAAAACTGCTCCCTGATCAAGATATTTGCCCAAAAACTTATAAAATGAATCTAATGACAAACTCGTAACTCCAACCTTAATACTTACTACTAAATCACTAAACACATAAAGTGTTCATACTTCGTCAATTACAACCTTGTTTTTAATAACCACTATGAACTTGTTGGAAGATTTCTGGTAAACATATCAGCAAAAACAGTGAAACATTGGATTCCTATGCTGGGTAAAAAATGCAAGAAACCAACTCAATGCAAGATTTCTCAAAGTTTGAGGACAGAAACGGAAAAGGATTCACCATAAGCAGATTAGCAATTATAAAATTTCATCTGATAAATTATGCAGTTGTATATATAAATTATTAATATACTGTTTATTTATTGAAATCAAACTTAATCTAGTGCTCACATTGCTAGTTACGCAATAATTTGAACAGTATTTTAGCAGAATCTCAAGGGGTGGATGAAATAGGAAAAGTATAAAAACATGGGGTAGGTCTAGAATCAGAGGGAAAAATAGATGTTAACCCAGTACGTATTACATAGAACTATAGTCGCATAAATCACTCCTGGAAACAACAATGACAGAATAAAAAGATCTTGTAGAAAGCCTCTACCTTTGAAGATTTTGGCTTTTGCAGTGATGATGACTTGGTTTTTTCCATTACATTACAAAGTCGAAGCTCATTTAAAGCATGCAAGAACACCTGAATTGATTTGATCAATCCATTCGACTCAATAAAGATGTTTTCTCGTACCTAGAGAAAATGAAGGGAACTTTTAATCCTGATAATATAAATCAAAATTTATGTCAGATGGAATCACAGACCATGGTGTGAATAAACCTAACACAAAATTAGGACTGGCCTAAATATTGCTAGATCCATAACCAAGAAGTTGAGCGTCGCATGACATGACAATCAACATATTTCATTTATTATCCAAGAGAAAGATACAAAGTGCATTATAGTATTTCCCTTTTGAAAATTACGGAAAAGAAAAGTCAAACAGACATGTGGGTGAAAAAACTAAAAGAATATGATCAAATCACTAGTCAAATACTCTATGCATGAAGTGCAAACAACCAACATAATTTGAAAGCAGTGGTAAATAGAGTCATTTTAGCATAACAAAATTAACTATCAATGTGAACCAGCAGACTACTTCAGGAGATCTAGGGATATGGAACCCATTATTCACCAACTTTCATAACCCTATTTTTCAAAACTATGCTAGAAATGTCAAACGCACAAAAGTTTCTTTCTTTCTATATTCATTTCTTTCATTTTCTCTCTTTCTTTTCTGTTTTCCATCTTTTTTCCCTTTTTTTCTTTTTCTTTGATAAGCTGCAGAAAACATTAAAATGAGGGTAAACAGTTCAAAGGGCAGTGATCCCTAACATTCCCAAGACCAACTGCCTTGTCTGATAATGCAATTCCAATCTCTAGCAAAAAATAAAAAGTTTCAGGGCCCAATAAGCAACCATGAACAACCAATTAGCTTTACAAAATTTGATCTAGCTTTATCCTTCACCATGATCTTCATCCTTCAACTATCTTATTTGAAAAGAACAAATACAACTAAGTTGAAAAACAATTGCGAATGCAGTATATAGAAAATTATTTCTTAAGCAAGACAGCATAAAACTGATCAGTTGGAGAAGCAGGAAAATTCATGCATTTCAGTAAATGATTTATGCAGGAAAGCAACCATATAGGAATCATACGAAATGTAGTTTCTCATGCATCAAGTCATGAAACAAATGTTCCAAACAGCTAAACGAGTACGTCAAAGCCAAGCAAAAGTAACCTTGAATGAGATAATTTTACAGAAATCTAATTCTGAATCCTTTCTTCCAGCTATATTAACAATGACATTTGAGAAAAGATGTTCTGAAACTTCAGCTTTCACCAGCACAATATCTTGGCATAATCTGAAATAAACACAAAAATCATCAACCAAGTAATCATTAACAGAAGACAGCTCTAAAAAAAGGTATTAAAGCTGAGATCCTTCTCAAGGAAGATGGACAACCTAAGAATAAGGTCGTCGCAGTAACTTATCAGAGCATAGACAAGTGGACAAAGCCATGCCTCGAATGTTTTGTCAGTTGTGGTCCACACGGATGAGTCCTCTACGGAAATAGATTTAGCTGAGACATATACTAGAAGTCAATTGTAGATAGATGGATGTACATACAGTCTATATAAGAATAAATTAAACATGTATTATTTCCCCAGCTCTTGAGAACTTGATTGGGTAGCCAGTATGAAAAAAATGAACGTCAGGGGACAGCTCTAGTTTTAAGATTGCAACAAAAACAGGATACCTGACAGCAACTACCATGCATAGCTAAAACAAAGCATTTAACCTGGAAATTGTTACTACATGCGCAGCTGATGAAAAAAAGGAGCATTTTCCTTTTGTACATTTAGCTTCTTACATGTTGGAGATACCACATAGATGACACAATAGTTTCTCAGAAATATAATTTTATCAAATATTAGAGCTTTGACTACAAGCAGAAAATTTTAACTAACAGTTTACCATGGAATTTACGCTGTAGATCTGCAATTAAACTTTGTACAAGCTTCAAATTGACACCTTTTGAGTGGACCTACAAATTATGCAGAGATAATTGAAACACCACATTATCCACAATTACTTTTAAAACAATCAACAAGAAAATGAAAGACCAAATATATTAATAAAGCAATATTCCATGGCCCTCCGTAATAAATGTGGGGTACACACCAATGTGCAGCTATAACGTAGCACATGAAATTTTGCTATCGTCGTTAACAAAAAAACAGCATTAGCAGTTCAATTTCGTCGTTAACAAAAGAACCCAATACAGTTTTTGGAAATGAAGAACCCAATATACTAACATCAAGAGTCGAGAGCTAGTATTCAGTTCAATTTCGTATGTGTTGGTTTTAAGAGACTATTTTTGCAATAATCTCTTGAGACTAGGATTAGAATGTTTCTTATTATAGTTAATTGGAATTCAGTGGTCATAATTATTCAGTTATTTGTCATAAATTGAGACAATAAGAAGATGCAACACTATGAAGAACCCAATACAGTTTTCCATAATATTACCAAAAATAATTTAGAAATGGGTATACACAATCACATAACATGATAAGTGAGATATAACTGAACGAGAGTAGGATTAAACCTCAACAAGAGACCTCTCATAGGAATCCAACTGTAGCAGAGATTGTTGACCCCTTTCAGTTGAAAGAATACCCTGTACAGGTGCACATAAAAAAAATGTCAAGAACATTAACAACTTGAAACCAAACAACCATAAACTCCTTGTGAAGATAAGATTATTCTGTTCAGTATATATTGACATACTTAGGGTCTATATCAAGGCTAATTCTAAATATATATTCGCAAGCCCAGCACATTATTATTCATTTCTACCAAAACTCATAAGAAAATATTACAAAAGACTTACACTGAAAGTTCTTGAGCAAAGGCCAACTCAATTTAAATTTATTATTTGTAATGACCTAGGTCACAGGGGTGGTGGCCAATAGTGATATAAAGGCACAACAGGCTCCGCCACCAACTACTTGACAATCATGAGGTCACTTATAACTTATAAAGTCTTTGAAACATAAGGTTTCCATCCAATGTGAGACATGACAATCTACCCCTGTTAGGTAGTGAAGTGACAGTGCAGTGCATAGAATGTGGTAGGGGCGAGGGCAGGCACCAGTTTGTTTGTGGTACTAGTTGAAGCTTTTTTGAGTATGTAAAGAGAGAAAAATACAGATGTATAAATGATATGCAGAAATAGCTAACAATTTTTTTACTATAATATCAACCTCGAACATTTCAAGAATTACAGAAACCTTTCTATCGTATTCAACAAAAAATATTTCAGCAAAATTCCACAATTGGAACAATATTGTGAAAACTATGCATTTACAGTATTTGCCATATGAACTAAAATACAGTATTTTCAGTAGTATTTGCTGGACCCATTTCAATATTTCCCCTGTTTTTCCACACCTGGATAGGGTGGTGCACATAAGCCTGCATATGCTGTACAAAAGGTTGGTGCCATGTTTGCAAAAAGTTATAAATAAAAAATAAAGATACAAGGCTAGTTCATAAAATGCCAAATCTGAGAATGCGTTATCTTTGGCCAATTTGGCATCTTTAAGCAAGCAAACCATCAAAAGCAAGAACCAGGACAAGCATAAGACCTCAAAACAACATAGAAGCTAATGGCACTTCAACAAACTAACCCGTAAAGCTTGTGAAGCCATGTCAATTATCTCGACAGAGTCATCCATCAGATACTTCTTTAACAGCCTCATAAGTACAAGAAGAGCCTCGTTAGACATTCTTGTATCCATGTGGATACTGGAATCATTTGTATTAACCACATTAACTGTTCCAGAAGCAGGCGCATGAGACTCCCGGGGAAAATGGAAAACCACACGATAGGGATCACCAATACCAACCTAGAATACAGTTACATATTCAGAAAGAAAAGTTCACCCAATCTGTCTTGAACGATATCTTACAGGTATTAAAATAACAACGCAAAGATACAGCAATACCCTCGATATAAAGTCGGACACCATAGCTCCAAGATCAATTGTGTTATCTAAGCTGCATATAGGTACAAGATTCCAGAAAGCATGAACAATTTCACTGTCTGATTGCCAATATTCATCTTTGAGGATATCCTCATCAAGTTCCTTCTGTAGATGCTTTCCTTTTGTAGACATATTCTTATGCAATGCTTTCAGACTGCAAGAAAAATTATCATTAAATAAATTGAACGTAATTCTATATACCCTTAAAGAGGTAAGTACCTGCAAAGAAGTATTCTAGGCGGTACGTAGTGGGATTTCTTGGCGAGCTAAAAAATGACAAGAATAAAAGCCATGTTAGAGTTGGAAAAGTAGGAAACACACTAGATATAAATGGTGAGTCTCCTAACTACAAACCAAGGAATCAAGCAAACGATAAGGATGATACCACTTGCTTACATTAAGTAGGTGAACTCTTGGTGAGTAGGTTTCACATATTTTCTGATGGAACTTTCGTACATCCTCGAATGTGTCAAGTTCAGGGAAGGGTTCTAGCTCCTGAAGTAGCATGTAACAAATGATCACGAACAGTTAAAATCAAAATCCCTGAAAGTAAACATATAACAAAAAAGAACAGAAACAATTTTTATGACTATAACAAAGATAGGAATAATTGCAGCAAAGATATACCAAGCAATACCTTAATGTATTCATGCAGACATGAATCAGAACTGATAGTAAGCTGATGAAGCAGTGATACCAGTTGAGAAGAAGCAGTCACGGAGATCTTGCCATAAGATTCACAGGGAACACAGCATGCAACCAACTTAGACACCAGAAACTGGAGTAAAGCAACTCCGTTAGTGTCAAATATTATAGGCACTTTAAAAACAGAAAGATGTGATCTTACCTGAAGTTGTTCGCCCAGAACTCTTGTAGTCTGGCCAGTTGGGTTATCTCTTGATATCTTCAGTATTGTGGAGATAATGTGGCAACATTGATCCATTAAATAATGGGAACCAATGAATTGACCAGCCAAATTCAGAAGATAACTACTCACCAGATAAGAAAGGGTTAGACTACACTATCAGCAAAATCATACGGTTTTATTCCACAATGTGGACAGGAAGGAAGTCGGGTAGAAAAAGGTCCACTTAGCTTCTTAATTAAGCTTCAACAATCATTTTCAGTTGAAAAAATTTAATGGCTCGCTGACAGAGAAATAGGGGGTGGTATGGTGGGGGAAAGAAGAAGAATGAACTGCATCAGTTTTTCTTTCCTTGGAAACAAGACAAGCACCACTATACTATAATTACCTAGTCCTGCGTGCAAAGACGTAAAACAAAAACTCACTTGAAAGTACTAGGAATAGAAGCTCTAAACCCAAGCAAATTGACAAGCACTTCAATGCCAGCCAAATGGTTACATTTATGGCGGTGATGAGCTGCAGTAGTAACTTTATAATGCATATCAACAATAAGCTGCACAAAAATTATGACAAACAGTTAAGAAATAGAACAGCATTGATCAATACCAATGATGAGCTGGATGTAACCATCTAAACAAATAAACAGCATTTATCAATATTTGAATAAAATATTAGAATCCTAGAAGGCAGTGACATAAGATCTAATAAATCACCATAAAAACTCTGTCCGGTCTGAATATGTTGATCTTGTCAGCAAGGTTGTGATTTCTAGACTGATCCTCACTGAAAAAAGAAAGCAAGCAAACTAGGAATTGCAAAGTTTGCACAAAGAATGAAAGTAACTAGAAGAACTAATAAAGGGTAATGCACCTATCCAAGAATCCATCAACAACAGTTTGAACAGCATATGCAATTGCATCTTTTGAGAAGAAAGGAAGTGGAGGTTCTAATGCACTGGAAGCCAAAGACAAAGTGTGATTCACAATAGCAACCTGCGCATAATGAGAATAACAATGAGAACTCCCAAATAAATTTGAGAAAAATTCCGAGTTTCACATAAGAAGAAAACTCTGATTGCATTCTCAGTGTAAAATATTAAGACTAATGATATTAACATTGAAGTTGTGGATCTTACCATATGCTTCTTAATTAGTTCATCTCTTTCAAGCTCAGATATTTCAGCAATTTGTAGGATAGAAGTTCCCAGCACCCTAGATCCCTTATCTGATCCAGCTTTGTTGCTGCAGTGCAAAGCCATACTGATAGAAAAGATGTGTACGAAGTGATTCTTAACTAAATCAGCAAAAGGCTGGCAAGCAACCTGGTAAGCAAAAAATGTTCGCATAAGTTCCAAAATAGTCAGAAATAAAAATAGTTGACAAACGGCGAAGGCAAAATAAGAATAATATAAAGATACAAAACGGATCAAGACAAGAAACCTGCTTTCTCAATTCCAATTTCATTAGACCAAGAACAAATGTTTGCTAACTAAAATAGAGTCAGTGTAATCCTTTTTTTATAAGGATAAGTCAAGGTTAATCTTAAATAAAATATGGCAAAGATGGTGTCAAAAGTATTTCTAGGGGATGGGGAATAGACAATTAGAAATTTCAACCTTAGCAACCCATTTCATATTAGAAGTATCCTCTTGCACGATCAGAGCAGGCAGGAGCCACTGGCAACAATACTGCATGAAGTTCATTGGCTCCACATTCAAGACGTAAAGATCTCTCGTCTGTGAAATCATTAATATAATTGAAGTAGTAGATTCCTGTTAACTCTAAGAATAAATGCTTAGCTCAACTGGATGATGTATCAGATATTACCTCAACAAGTGCAACTAAGCTGACACCACAAGTAACCCAACAGAAAATTATTGATCCAATAAGCTCTTCCATGTACTGGAATGAATATTAGAATTTGAAATTATACGAAGATGAAATCATAGGTGCTTTCTGCATAATAATTTTTAACAGGAATATACTCATCACCTTTGCCCTGCTTGTATAATGTAGTTTTGTTGATAAACTATCGAACAAGGCAGACACCAATTCTCTGAATAAGGATCAAAATATCAGAAAACAAGGCAGGGTTGTTGGATATGAAGGATTATATATTTTTGCTAATTTTTTTACCTTTGACAGGGTTCAATGGCAGCAACAACACACATTATAAAAACAGCCTGCATGTGAAACTTAGCACTCAAAATAGTGATCAAGTCAACTTATTTCTCTCTACTAGGGAGCTGATAACAACAAAAGAACATGCTGAATCTTATTTATGGTCCATCATCATAATATTTCCTCATAACTATCTAGTAATTCGGAAGAGCTAATGGGCAAAAAACTCTTTTATCTCGCTCAGGCAAAGGAAGATTGAGGAAGTAAGAAAAAACAACATAAACCATTAACTATAGCAACAAACTTTTAAGCATGATTGAGATTATTTAATCAGTACAAATCAAGCTAACATTAGCTATCCTCACAATGTAAAATAACCTAATACAGCAAAACTTCTCCAGGCTACATCGGTAGTTAACTTATAAGCATAACTAATCTATAAAATATCAGGCAGGTCTCACTTTATATGGTTGATATCTCTTGATATTGTCATTGAAGGTTTACCTATAGATGATCCCGACCATGATAGTAAGGCTGTGTATAAGCTGTCCATAATTTTCATGCTAAAGAAAAAAAATGTAGTACTGACCAGCCAGCAATCAGTGCTATTTACTGTACCAGAAAAAATTAGGATGATAATAGGTACGTCTTTTGTTTCAGTTT